>JAPZDY010000011.1:9197250-9225481 GCA_029783645.1 Ctenochaetus hawaiiensis
CCCCCGAGTCTTTGCCATATTTAGCCTGCTCCTCAGTCAGTCAGAGTTAGTGTTACACCATTACAAAAGTGTTGAAAATTTATACACTGGTAGTCGAGATTAAAAGCCTGAGAAAGAGTGGCAGGAGGAAAGCAACAAGATAAGTTTCCAGTTCAAAAACATACAAAGAGAATCACTTTGGATTATATCTGCACTAATAAAATGGAGCTGGATGTGCACAGGCTTCTCATAGGAATGCATCAGGACATGAAGTTGACATCATCTTTATAGTAATTATCTTCCAAAATTAGGAAGTTGAAAGTTGTTCAGTCTCTTACAACTTGATTTCAGTGGGAACGGCTTCCTCCATATGCAACACAGTCACCAGAGTCACCAGAGCTGTAGGCAAAGCTAATGATTCCACCAGACAAGATAAAGACATTTTAGAAGAGTCCAAGAGGAGACTGTGCTTAAAATACACACCTCAACTTTTTTTGACAGAGGCTACATCCAAACAAGTCAACAAAACTGGACAGGCAAAATACTTTGTTTCTGAGATGCTTTGAGCTGGCTATGATGCTCTGAGGAAGACCTAACAAAAACACATCCAAGACGCAACATCACAGAGCTGTGCAAAAAATCAAGGTGTTAGCCTGAAAGTGGTTCAATGAAATATCTCCTCTCTTTAAAACAACACACAAAGAATTTGAACACTGTACTGTTGTGCTAAATGTCAAGAACGGTGGTAGAGTATGAAAAGGACTAAAAATATGTTTTATTCAATCATAGAAATGCTCCGTTTGGCCTTTCTCTGTGTAGATGCTGCAACTGAATGTGTCTTTTAAGGTCCCACGAAGAGCAGAAGAGAAAAGACAAGTGAAACGGGGAGGACATAGGGGTGATTACATGGCAAATTTCCTCCGTTCCCACAAGGTTGGCGCACGTTGAGAGATAGATTGAGTCAAAACAAACAAAAAAAAAAAGAAGGGGAAATGAATGAAACGAGGGGAGTGGTAAGCCAAAAGCAAAAAAGGAGAGATGAAAAGATAGAAATATGAAAGAAAACTGCTGCAAGAGCGATCAAAGAGATACCTCACAGGCCGCAACATAAAAGCCCAAATCATGAGATCCAACGGCAACTGAGAGGCAAATAATAAAAAGGACAACTTAATCTAATCCCCTGTCATTGATGTTTATATGTGTGAGTAACAAGGAAAGGAAGAAGTGTCATTTCTGGTTTAATCTCCAAGGGGGAGATTAGCCAGTCACACTGAGTTGATCTTATTGTCCAGGAAAAGAGGATGAGCACCACAGTCCTCTGGAGAATTTTACTCACACTCCTACAGCTCCCGGAAATCAATAAGGGGATAGAGGACGGTGTTTATACAATGACAGATAACGTTGCATTGCATTTGCTGTCTTAAGCATGACTGAAAAAACAACCAGCTGGTCATTGAGAGCAGTTTAGTGGCCAATGATTAAAAAGGTGATGGCAGTAACTAGCTCTTCCTCTGTCAAGGAATTCACTCGTTAGAGAAATTATACATCCAGAGAGACTGGGGGAGACATGTTTTTTTTTTTTTAAATCAAATTTTGCAGGGACTTCACTCACACCCACCAATTCTTTAATCTTGTACTACAGTGTAGCTGACTCAGAGGTAAAAAGTAAATACTTATGTTCAAAGGGTTTTCAGAAGATGCATTTATTTCTGTTTTTCAGAGGTTAGAAGCATTTTTCTCTGATTTAAACAAGCACAGTTATCTCAGTGTGGAATAAATTGTGTTTTTTTCAAATGTAAATGCGCCTTAAAAGCAGATCAGCCAAGACAGTATGTTCATCCTTACATTTTGAGTGTACGTGAGAGGTTGCATTGTACAGAAGATCTGGATGAAATTTTGATGAGGCTGCCACATAGTCTTCCCCTTGGTGAGACTAGAAGAACACACACAGAAAGGACTACGTATCAAAACGGACAATTGATGGTGCAAGAAGTGACTTTCTGTGATTTTTTACTGATTGTAAACTCTGGTTCAGGCTGTGGAAGGAAATCATGAGCAGCAGTGGCTGATGAGTCTGAAAAAGTCAGGAAAAAGATCCTCTGAGCTTCAGTACAAACTTCACATCACGAGAGATGTATTAACCGCTCTGTGAACATTTTGTGAACATATTCATATCATAAATCCAAAACCAAAGGAGCACAGATTAGATGTATTAAGCAAAGCAGAATGCTGTGTGTGTTCAGTGTGTGTATGGTCTAGACTGCCAAAACACTCGCCTAAGCAAATACTTTATTTTATTTATTTATTTTGCAAATACTGAAAAACTCAATGCATCCTGTTTTCACTTAGACTTTTCACAACATATTGCCAAGACCACCATCTTGCCCTAATCTAGGCTCCCTGAGTTTTAGACACAGCTTTAAAGCTAAAAGTTACCACATAACATACTCGCAAGGACAACCTCTAATATGACCATGTCAAACATGGGTAAAGTGTACAATGTTCAGTAACTTAGTGAACGCTTGAAGACCTAAACAGGCGCCTGTGGCTAAAAATTGCTATCGTTTTTAATGTTTCATAACTTTTGAATCCTTCATGCAATCAGTATGGTTCAAAAAGCATTATAAACCACAGTGCCTCTGCTACTTTGTGTTTACATAAAACAGTTTTGTCAATTATTTTTGAAGATTTGGAATATTTCACAAAATACACAAAAAACTTTGACTTGCTGGTGGCGATTAGAAGAAAAAACAAGCAAACAACATGTTGATGTTAAGATTCATCCTCTGGGCACCACAAATGTCTCCAGGAAACATCGCAGAAATTCATCCATCATTTGTTAAAGTAATTCAGCCACAAAGAAAAATAAAAATGTTCTTCATGCCTAAGTTTCAAGGAGCAGATATTAGAAGGAAAACAAATTAAATGTGTTGACAGTGAACATTTTGCAGATTCATTCAGTTATGTCGGCTGTGAACAGATCCATTCAAAACCCTGATTGTGAATAAATATGTAATGTGATGCATTCATGTTTTGTTGCATATAAAAAGAATGTTTACAAGATTGTTTGTGAAGGGCATCAGTGCTTGATAAGTGAGGTTTTTGCTGTTGCTATTTGAGGTCTGCATTTTGACAAGACAGTCAAAATGTTCCTTTGATTTGAGTCTTTTCTCTCTGAGATCAATTTACATACATTTTCAGTCGACCTGTTGCTATGTGATAAGCAGGACGTCTCAGAAAGAGTATTTTGAAGGAAAAAGCACTTTTTTTTATTCTTGTTGATGAGACTATGTGAAGAATTTAAATACTACATAAATTTTAATGCCATTTTACATGTATTACATTAACATTTAACTGACAGTGTTAGACTCTTGGTTAAATAGTCCTTTAGTTGAAAGAAAAACATCACTTTCTCAGCCTCTCTAGTTGTGCTCTGACTGATATTCAGCCCTTAAAAGATGAGCTTGCTGCAGAGTTTCTGCACCATGTTAACATGTCCAATTTTCCGGGAGATGTTTGTGTTTTCTCGACAGTGTTTTAGGCTCCGACTGGCTTTTGCTTCAATATGGTGCAGATTGGTGACACCGCCTTTTGATTGGTTGATGCTCGGAGCCACATCTGTTTCATGCAGGAAGCCCGAATCCTCTCATTTCACACACCGTTTGAGAGGAATACAGGAAAAATGTGGCACAGAGAACGAAAGAAAATAGATCAGTAGGAAGCAAAGAGAAAACAGAGGGGGCTTATTCCAGAAAATGCTGAAGAAGAGACAGAGCAAAAGGCAATTCAAGAGAAGAAATGCAATGTTTTTCTATCAGTTTTTTCACCCTCTGTCCCCTCCCACTTGTGAACTCTGCAGGCCTACCGTTAACGCAAAGTAATCTGTACTGACAGGGACACGGCTGACGTTGCAGGTCTGATAGATCCTGGGGGAAATCTCCCGCATACATAAATTGGTTGTTTTATGTTTCATCTGCCACTTGACATGGATTCATTTTATGATCTCTTTCATTATCTGTCTGTCATATGTCAATGTTTATCGCTTCATAAACATCCATTCCACACAGATGAAACAGGCAAGCCACCGGTCCCCCCCCCCAGACAGCACAAGGTTAGGATTAAAGTGCAAGTGTTTTGTAAGTGCGGTGCATTTATTACCAACATCTGTGACGTGCCTCCCTGAGCTCTCTAGCAGATTTTTTGTGTTTGACAATGAATTTATCTCAATAATTCACCTGCAATTTCAAGCTATTTTTTTTTTTTTTTTGCACTTTCTCGTTTTTTTTCTGTGACCTTTCTTAATTGATGCCTTTCTTTCTGTCACCCTTTTCTTGCTCATCAGCCCTCTCAATCTCTACAGGGCCTCCACATGGCAAAAAAAAAAAAAAAACTCCCCCATAACAGCCTTTTTTCAAACTATCACGTTGAGTTGCATCTCAGGTCTGCTGTTCAGTGGTGCGGCAGAGAGGGAGCGTCCGGGGCAGCTCTGCTTGTTTCAATAGGATCTCATTAGCATCACTGAGGTGAAGAGACAGATATTAGACCTGAGATAGTGGAACTCATTAGAGAGGAGCCTGGACTCTCTTGGGATGCCCGCACACACACGCACACACGCGAGTACACACACACACAAAATATGGTTTCTGCCTCACCAAAGACTAATTTATTAATCATAATATTCTAATGACCCCCAACTACACCAGGCTACATGACCTCATTACACACACTCGAGTTAGCTTTTGCTGAACCACAGCAGTCTGAGGTAGTTTCCACTGTTAATGTGCAGTGACCTTTATAACCACACTGTAGTAAGCAGCAGATGGAGCTCCTGTTGACACCAGGTCTTATTGATTTGAGGTATTATTCGATCTCCCTCAAGGTCTTTGAATCACTTACAATCAAAACATATTTCTGTTTGGAGAGACGTCAAGATTCCAAGTATAGAAAACATTCAGCAGCACAGCTGGAGAGGAAATGAGCTACAAATAATTCAAACAGCTGCAAAAGTAAATCATCCATGTCAACACATAAGGACGGCTAAATCCTTCTGACCCAAACATTTTCCTTACACAACAAGAATCCTTATGAAGGAGTGAATGAATTTTAAAAATGTGCGTAATTATTTTAGAACAGTGACGTCACTCTTTTTGGTTTATTTCAAAATTAATAAATACCCAACATAAAGCAGTATTCAGTTCTCTGAGATTCAGACACTGAGTTTTAACGACAGGCAGGAAAAACGTACCATTCCATGAAATTCCCTGAAATCTCACCAGATGAAGGTCCACTAACTGAAGCACTGAACGAAGTGAATGCCTAACAGTGTGTAGGACTTCTAGCTCCTTATCCATGTTTAAACTCTCACATTACTGTTAATGAGGAAATAACACTTTTTCAAATTTGGACGAGAAAGATTTGGCCAACACAAAAGAGATCAAAAACAGTAAAAGGATCTTTATGTAAAGACAGATGGCCAGTAGGAGTCCCTCATCCCGCCCACTGTCACACCTATTTTGTTGAATAATTGCTTGTCTCACATGTCAGGATTCATTATGGCAAAGTCAACTGTGCATACTGTTGTCCATACAATATCTCCATCTGTTTATACTTTCCTGTTGCCAACAGATTAGCACCAAAAAGTCTACTTGCTTGAGGAGAAGAAAAGTAAAGTAGTGCTCACAGTTAATTAACAGAAAAATAAGCAGCTGTCATTGTTAAAAATACTAAACATGTACAGAAACAGGACTTTTAAAAGTGGAGATTTTTTTCACATTTGTACATCACGATAAATTAATAATCTGTGCATTTTTTGTTGTTTTTTGACCCTTTGAGGACAGCACCCTAGGTTCCAGGACACTGTGAGCTGGTTCTCTTTTTTTGGTCATTTGTAAACAGCACAAACGATAAATGAAAAAAAATCTAACCGATGATGACAAAGTGGTTATTTTAAGACATAATGTAGCTTAATGTACACTCACCTACTAAAACTCTGGTGACATGCATTAGATAAGAAACAAGCAAGTTAACAACAGTGCTACCACAGCCAAACACTGAGCAATGGCAACAACACAAGACACAGAACTTAGCAAGCCAGCTTGTGTAGCTTACAGTCCAACAGCAAAAAATTCACCTGTGTGTCTGTCTTGCAGCCATTTATTATGCAAAACTCCCCCCAAAAACCAAAAGCCAGTCTGACATTCACTCTTCTCACTCGGTCATTCCCTTTTTCTCTTCTCTGTCAGCGTCTTCTTCTGTGTCTTCATCTCTGTTGTGCCAAAAAACAAAAAGCCAATGAGACTCTGACGTTTCTCCTATCCCAGCCTCTAACTCCGTCAACCTCTCTTTTTCTTTCTCCTGTGAGTTCCCTCCTCTGTCTCTTTACCAACAGCCAACAGTCAGTCTGACATTACCTCTTCTCTTGCTTGGTCACTCTCTTTTTCTCTTTGTCTTCAGTGTCCTCCTCTGTTTCTTCCTGTGCCAAACTGAGGCTGCTGAGCCTGTGTGTGTGTTGCCGGCCTCTCTTTTTCCATTCTGTTGTCCATTCCACCCAACGTCCCAGCAACAGTTTCCACAAGGTCCTCCTGGGCCACATTACTATCCAAAGCTCCTATGATACAGTGCAAAGGCAGTCACATCCCTGCGCTCCATGCAGTCACCTACCTGCACGAATAACAGCTAACTACCAGTTACAGTATCAACAATGACCTTTTGCTTTTGAAAACTCCATAAATCACAGAGCAGCCAGAGAGCATCATAAAATATGACTGACTTTTAGTTTCAGCTTGTGAGACTCTATTTTTACCTGCTCCACCAAGATAAATGGTTTAGTTACTGGCCATTTAGTTTCAGAGTCACTGACACAGAGACAAGACCAAGAAGTCCATACACCATCATAATGATTATCAAACTGTTCATTTTGAAGCAAAACATTCTGAAATGGGCCCAAAAAAAAACATAGCAAAAACATCTAAAACAACAAAACTATCTAAACTTCAAACAGCCAACCAAAGGCTAAAGCAAAGATAACAGATTAACAGCGACAGAGAGTGAATTCCACACAACCTTTTTTTATAATCTTATTGCTATATCATATTGGCCCAAAAATATCGATATGCATCATAACATATCTTTTTTTTTTTTTTGGAATTCTGACCCACAGTGAATACACACAGAAAACTGAGTGTTCAGCAGGGTCGCAGACATCCTTCCCAAAGCGCATCAAACAAACTAATTCTCGTTGGCAGGAAAATCCACCACAGAAATCTGATCACACAAAAAGTGCAGTCACGGCCAATCTTTCTCAGCCAGCGAGTTTATTTACAGCATGCCCTGACGCTGGCTGAGAAAACGAGTTGGACGTGTCGGCCATGAAGTAAATCCCATGGACTACTGGTTCAAGTAACGAAAAAAAAGGAAAAAAAAGCAACTTTTACCTGAATGTAGCTGTTTGAGGTATTAATCTTACAGCATATGAACACATACTGTACAGACACATACAAACTGTCCTGCTCCCTCTCCTTCTATTGTTGGACTGGCTGTCTTGTCACTGTGTTGAAATAAATTCAGGCCTTTGATGTATCATTGTTGTCAGTGCTAACCAAATCACTGCTGTGCATGAAAGGAACCCCCTCGGGTCTCTGAGCGAGACAGCATAGTTTTCTTNNNNTACCTTTCTCAGAGCCAGATATCCACAGAAATGTTAAGAGTGAAAAGAGGAAAAACATGGCTGCATGTTTAACAAGGCTTTTTGTGTTCCTTAGCTCCACTTTTATTTTCCTGTTTCCGAACAAAAGAAATTCTCTTCTTGTCTTTTTTCTTTTTTTTTTTTTTGCTGTGATGCCGCTTCTTTTTCCGCTCAGAGCCCTTTTGTTATTACAAGGGTGTGTTTGAAATGTATCTCACAGGGTTGAAAGAGTGCGAGTATTTTCCTCAGAGTGAATTCTTTTACCTTGTTCTGTTTGTGCCTTCACATCCAACAAGAGGACTGACAAATGGAGATCCCTCAAAAGCCTCCTCAAAAAAAAGACATGACCGATTTTCCACCTCATTTCACCACAACAAACCCAACTGCCCAGCCATTGTCACTGTTTGCTTTTTGACTGGCAGTTGGTTCCGTGATACCAGAAGACATTTTGCTTTTATTGCAGCCCTTTTGACCCCTGTTTCCGCTGTGTTTTGTCTCTGCCTCAGCGAAAGCCTCCTACCCTCATCCCCCGTCTACGAGTCAGGGCAGGAGAAGTGATAGTTGCCGATGAGTTTATTGAATTGTATGGTGATGGCGCTGAGGAAAGGGCACGCGGTGCAGTTATGATTCTAATGAGACACGGAGGAAGCAGGTTGACCTCTCCAACCGGTTTGCTGCAGACATTCATCATCTCAAGTATACACCGGAAAGGGTGAGGGTGAGAGAGAGCAAACTGCCCTCTACTGAGAGCAACATAACACTACAAGTATGCCAGAGGATTAAGTGTGAGAGGGGGAGGAGAGGAGATAAAAAAAAAGAACAAAGACAAGAAAAAGAGAAAATATTAAAGCCAACACAATAAAAGACAGATTGAACAGGGAGTGCAGGGGAGGTGTAGTGTTCAGTATTTAAGCCCTGATTGTTTGCAATGTCTTTGTTAAGCAAAATAAGTCATTTGGCTGTAATTCTACACTGTAAGTGTGAACCACATAAGAGAGAGATGGATGATCCGGAATGGGGATTTCAGTTAAGTTGGTTGATACGGATAAACATCTGGAACTACAATCTCCAGTCTTGGTTGTGAGAGATCTTTGCTCCCAGCAGTTCCTCCATTTTGCCTCTGGTGCTTAACTTTGATGAAAAGGAAAAGGGCTTCAAAGAGGCAAAAGAGCAGAGAAAGTTCTTAACAGCACCCCATTACAGATATGCAGCTTTTCTCTTGGTTGTGTCATTACAACTCATTTTGCAGGAAAACTTGGGAATCCTTTTGATTTTGAATATTCTTTTAGAAATCCCTCTATAGTTTTTGGTCTCACATATATGTACAGTACAAAGGTTCTTTCCCAAAAATGTAAATATAGAACTGTTTATAATTTTAGTCTTATTTATACATGAATCTGAGGTTGCAACATGCTTTTGGTGTTCAGCCACACACCCGTTTCTTACAACTGTGTAAACCAGGTCACAAGTATGTAATTTAATTTTCACAAATACCCTAGTTTCTTTAAACAGACACTGAATATTTATGTTGTTCAAACAGGAGTAAAAACTGCTTTTGTTTGGGACCACCAGATTACTACACATTTGGGTAAAGGTGTGATAGATTTATGCATGTTCTTTACTGTTTTTTGACAACCGTGGAGCTCTAAATTCATTGTTAAATTTGTTTATTAGTTTATGTACGGGATAATAACCTTTCGACTTAATACATTTTCATCACCATTATCCTTGAATATAACTTGAAATGCAAAAAAAAACATGGTTTTCCTGTGGAAATCTGGTGGGAAGGAAGTGTTTTGCACATGTCACAGTGGGATTTTCCACAGTGTGAACACTATTACAAAGAACTGCCACCAACTGTGCTGCGCGACACCTCAGTATAGCTGTACAATTCCTCTGTGTTCAAATAGAACAGTCTCAACATTGCACGCTGTGTGGCCGGATTCACGCCGATTTTCACCTGTGATCGCCCCGAGCCAAAGCTTCTCGCTGGTATTTGGAAACACATTAACTGTAATTCAAAACATTATCGCCATCTTTTTAGCCTGGACAAAAATTACTCTTCAAGCTGTTTTCACCCACACTGATCTTCAGCTTCCAAAAACTGCTTTCCCTTTTACTTTTCTACCAGAGTGGATCCTTAAAATCGGGCTTTGAAGTGAGGCTTGTGTCTGAAGTGCAAACACATAAGAGGAAGTTGGTGGAGTTCTAAATAAAGGCTTGGCCAAAATATGTTCAAGGAAAACCTTGGATCTTACCCCCATCGCCCCCCTTCCTCATGCTCATTTTGGGCTCTCTCCAGCCTTTTTTTTTTGGTTGTGTGACAAAAACAAACATACTGCTAAGGACGGACATTAAAAGAGTGGTGTTTACATTAAAAAGAACTTTCTTCTTAAGCCTAAGATACCAACATCTACTCTCTATTGATTTGACTTTAATTCTCTTTATCTCTTCCTGGGCCCATTCCAGATCCCCGAGTGCAAATTGTATTTTTCAAGTCAGCATGTGCATCTGCGTGTGCTTGTTGGAAAAGGTGTTGCGTTGAATTTTGACTGTGGCAAAGAACACCTGAGGGAGAGGCAGCAGCTTGATCAAACCTAGCACTCAGCAAATCAAATAAGTATGGAGGATTTTATTTTGCATTCATTGTTTTTTTGCTTTGTTTGCATCTCCATCAGCTGAGAGAAAATTATTTGCTCGGCACCGGCAATCTCTGCAAGAGAAGCTCCGTGCACAGAGGAAAGAAATAAATTGCTTTTTTTTTTTTTTTTGCTAACATCATAGTTTTGTGCGGATGTGAGAATGAATTTCAATAGTGCTGCGATTAGTTTCATATTAGATTGTGAGATGAGGGGAGCAACGTTTTAAGGAAAAGTAGCATATCCTACAACATCATCTGCATGTCATACATTCTAATATATTTGTGGTATATGAAGTCTTTCTTAAAAATGTGCAATTAGTGCTCAGCTGCTGTTTATCAGTCCTTTCCCAAACCAACACCCAACACTCCTGCTAATGGATGATAAAGACCAATTTCCCTCCTGTTTTCTCTGTTTCTGTCTCTCCACCTTCTCTAGCCTGATGTTTCTTTCCAGTTTCTGCTCTATTTTTCCCTCATACACTTTCCACCTTCTCTTTCCACTAACTTTCTCGCATTCATAGTCTCACTGTCGTGTTCACATCTTTCCCTTGTCGTGTTATTGCTTTTTCCTTCCTTTACCTAATTTATTTTCCTGCTCCTTGCTCATCCCTTTTGACTCCCACCTTATTTCTTTCTTACTTGTTATACTCTCCGATTGCCACCTATCTTACTTTGCCTCGCCCCCGCCTCGGCTCCCTGCACTCCTCTTTTATCTAAATCCACTCCTGACACACATCTTCTCCCTCTCTCTCTCTTCTTGCAGAGTGGAAGCAGCAGGCTACCAGCGAGTGCTGCAGGTGGACCTGGAGGTTAACGGGCTGATGGTGATTCAAGGGGGAAGGGAGGTGACGTGGCAGGTGGAGTATCCACTCACCCGCACCCTGACCAGTGAGGTGCCGACCCTTATCCGCCTGGCACCGCAGGATCTGGGTGGCATCGTGCCATTAGCCATGGTGAGGAGTGTGGGGTTAAGCTTTGGGAGTTAGACAGCTTTAGTGTATGCCGTATTTAAATGCAATATAAGTTTTTAAATGACACATTTTTATAATGTCTGCAAGAATGAATTTTAAGGTGGAATTGTAGTATGAACAGGGACAATACTTAACTCTGATTGGCTGGGTGGCATGTGTTGTTTCTTTTTAACATACTGGGAAGATCTAACAACATCCATCATCCTTCTAAATTAAACCTGCAAAAGCAGTGTTGCATGAGTGGTCCATCTGCTCACATTCCAACTCAACAACACACATTTGAACAAAAGTGGACCTTTTCGAGTGCACCACTGACCAATTAGAAATGGACTAATGGAAAACCTACTTGAACCATACGAGCAGAAATTCATTTGGTTAAAAAAAGAGGCCCGATCCGATGAGAACATTTAGACTCACACACAGAGAGAACTGTTGATAATTAGACCCAATGTGAAAAAGAGAACAACAACACAGTGTTGATGTGTTTCATCTAACCTATTAGCCTTCATAAAATCTGGGTTGGGTCTTGGTTTTTAGGAACGGATTGGACCTGTGTACAGTGCAGCCAGAAAGTGGTGGTCTTTTTTTCTCTGGCTACATGCAAGCACATTGGTTTGGAAATTTAACAATAATGCAGAGTTTCAGGCAACACGGTGTTTGGACGTCCTTATTGAGGGAAACTATGTAGAAGCTCCTCTATCCAAACTGCACCAGGAGGATTTTTCCCTTGAATGGCTGGGTTAGTCATTTGTCTTAAATCTGACTGAGCACATTTTTCATCGGCTGAAGACATGACAGAGGGTGAAAAGCAAAAAAGTAGAGTATCACCAGAAGAGACACCAATGTCTACTGATGTCTAAAACTCACAGACTTCAGAACTCATTGATGTGAATATTAACACACTGAAACTGAAGCTAAGACTCCACATCATAGTCATCGTTTCGGGTCAGATTCAGTGTGCTGGACTACACAGCCAACACAACAAAAAGGTGCGCTAGCTACACAAAGTAAAGGTTCATCTATGAGGAATATGGTGATCAAACAAAAGGTTGCTATTTGGAGACAGCATTTTCACATAATATTACAAGCCACTTAGTAACTTCAAGCAGAATAACTTTTTCAGTGCCCAACAGCAGATATCATTTGACTGAAACCGTTCTCTGCTCTTTGCAAAGG
Organism: Ctenochaetus hawaiiensis; assembly: GCA_029783645.1. Classification (NCBI taxonomy): domain Eukaryota; kingdom Metazoa; phylum Chordata; class Actinopteri; order Acanthuriformes; family Acanthuridae; genus Ctenochaetus; species Ctenochaetus hawaiiensis. The sequence continues at coordinate 9,209,702 of JAPZDY010000011.1, forward strand.
GCGACATCATTTTTCCAACAACATGGCTGCTTGTGGATTGTCCCGTGTTGTGAAAATATATGATGCATCATTAGCCACTGATCCTTTAATAAAATCCCCAGCCGAATATTTTTACCACCATATTTTTGCCCTTTTTCAGCTGTCAGTAATCTGGTGAACGCCGCTCTCAGAGTTTGCGGACTGAGAAGTTAATTGAATTTGGATTTAGACAGTCCAAACATGGATGGATTGGCGTGTTGTTTCAGATTGCTAATTGTATTATGATAATGACTATGTAAATTGTCTTTTTTTTTTTTTTTCAAAAATAAAAGGAAACCCATTCAGTGTGCTGCAAAGAGATTAGGGACGTTTTAATTTTCCTTTTGTGATAATGGCCACGTAAAAATCAAATGCCTTGCAGCAGCTCTCCATAGACTTCATCAAGGAAATTTGGTGAGGCAGCACTTCACCAATGATTTACCGTTTTTCTTCAGAAGTCAGCTTCAACACTTTCCCTGCATTTCCTAACTTTTAATTTCTTTTTTTTAAAGTTAACTGCTTTCTCCGTCAATGTTGGAATGATTGAATAAAAAGAGAAACTGTGGTAGAAAGGTGTGTAGGGAGGTCAAATTAAGAATAAAAGAGGGACAAAATATCAATACGGGAGCATTTGTCCTCCTCTTGCAACACTTTATTTATACTCCAGTGCAAATATTAATATTTTTATCTAAACATGTAGGTGCCCTAAACTAATTCCCCCTCTAGTTTGACTTACAAGAGTAAATTTTTCACAACTCTCATCCTCGCTTTTCTGCTTCTGGTAGTTCGGTTTTTTGCCAGTTTGTTTTTCAATGGAATGATGGCACACATGGACATCGACAGCTTGCAGTGTGTGTTAAAGAGGCACTAAGCTAAGACTCATTGCACTTTTTTGGCATTCTTTCATCTTTGTTTTTAAATCCTGTGAATCTGAAACTGTAACGCAGTGAGTAAATAATTTTTTTTCCTTTGGTTGCATTTTACTTTTTTTCAGTTACATGGACGTTGTGATGTATAAGTTTTGTTAACCATCAAGTTTTGCAGAATCGCTAAATTGTGATACTATTAGAACTGTGAGTGAAGAATTTGCAAATTTTTTTGTGTAATGAGTTACTCAGTGATTCCAATCTCTAATTAAGAAGATATGAAGTTGAAAGCAACATTGCAAACACTGCATTTTCAGTTAACTTCCACAAGGTCATCATATATTTGAAGAAATAAAAAGGCCAAAACCAAAATTTAGTGATGACAATGATAACCACCTGCTTACATGATTTAAATGGTCCTGAAGAAAAACTAAATCTTAAAACCCAGGTAGCAAAAAATATTAATAAATATAAGAAAATTTACTGTGCAATAACAATTTTCAGTCCAAACTAAAATAGATAAAACTATCTCCATTAAGTCTACAAAATGTGTCTTGAGACCAGATTAGATTCCCGTACAGTAAAGGCCTAATTAACTTTTAATGATTTGAGCATTGATTTGAACATTTATCTCCAACTTTACTGCTGATATCAGGGGCCTTTTTTAAGGTAAGTGGCTCAGAAAATTTAAAGGCTTACTCAGAGAATGCAAAGTAGACTAAAATTGGTCATTAGGATATACAGTATATTGATAACTTAACGGAACATAAAGCAGCAATATTTTTATTTGCTGCCTCAGCAGCAGGAACAAGAAACAGCAACAAGGCTCAGCAGCAAACAAAGCTTCAGTAAACATGATGGACCATTGTGTTTGTCCACAATCACTCAGAAAAACAGCTGTGAACTTGAGCTGATGATTATTGACCAAGTCATAATCACCAAAGAGGAGAAGAGACTGGGTCAATTTCCTAATGGCATTAGTAATGATAGTGGAGATAAATACTTTTTCTATAGGCTGAACATCATATCAGTCGAGAGGGTTTCTTTAATCTCAAGAGAATGATTGTTCAAAGGAAAGAAACTTTTCTAACTGCTGAAATTCATGAAGACCCGTCATCTGTAGATTTGTGGAGGTTTGCGGTGCGAGCTGAAACACACTGAAGTTTTATCTGAAATGAACCAAGAGCCCACAGAGGAGGAATAGGATAAGAGTCTTTTGGTTGAAATTTCTTGATTTGGGAAGAGAAAAAGAAAATGTAAAAATTGAGTTTCATAAGACATGGACAAATTAAATTTAAGTTTTACTTTAAAGTTTATCCAAAATCTCTTTTACCTGTAAATATAAAAAACTCTACATTTTGAAAATACTTTCTCACTTAAAAGTTTATGGTTACCTAAAATCTTGTACTCCAACAATTAATGTAAACCCTAGAACATCTTTTTTGTACAGGCCAACACTTACACTGTTATAAAATAAAAAAAACTATTCCAGTTGTATTTATCTGTCTGTTCCAATAGAATCAAATACCGATCACAGCTTTTGTAGTAGTTGCAGATTTTCTCCGTATTTTCTTAGGGTTTCTGTGATGTTGGTTATTCATGGCTGATTAATTAGACAATCTATCCATGACATTATCACTGCAGCACATAAATAAAGAGATAAAAATACTCTGAACATCCTCAAAAAACACCTTTCTACAAACTACTTGAAAGATGATACGATTTGTTGTTGGTGTTTCATCTCATTATGCTAACAGAGCCACATTCCACTGTAGCTGTGCACAATATATTGATACAATATTGTATTTCCATTCATCAGCTACAATGCTGCCTTTAAACAGAATATTTTAAAGGCAGACATGTTGACAAATAGCTTGATTAAACTGGGTGCTGGTAGTTGACACCGAGCTCCATCTTAGCAGCAGAACTTGTCAGTAGACACCGATCACTGCTGGCACTCAGCAGTGCTCGTCTGTGTACAGAGCACCACACACCTCTGTGTCATAACACTCTCATCTCACTCTGATGGCTCCTGGCCTACACTCCTACAGAGAGGCAAACGCATGCACACACTCATACAAGTCTGCCAAACATGAAACCCAGGACTCAGTGCCGTCTTAATGTGACAGCTGCTGCAAACAGTCTTTAAACTTTAGGATGACTGACTTACATCAACTATTCAGAAGCACAGCGCCTCTTCTTCAGCAGTCACATTAATATTATAGTTAGGGGTTGCTTTTGCCCATTTTTCTGCATGTGTTACAAGCGTAAATATGCATTTGCAGCTTATTTAGATCAAAAAACAGATGCTTTGTGGCTGTACTTGAATATGACAACCTTTTGTTTGTGTGTTTGTTTGTTTGTTGGCATAGCTGCTTCAAAGCACAGCTAGTGACTGCTGAACAACTGTAACACGGAAGCATATGTGTTTATTAAGAGCTGCGATCAAATGTATTTTATGTTCAGCTCTTTGACAATAAAAAAAAAAACAGATGTTAAAAGAAATATGTACCCAAATGATCACACTCAGAAACCAAATATTGTCACATGACCTCTGTGATTGTCTAAATATGTGAAGATGTTGCCATTTAAATTACAAACAAGGCAGATTCAGATGGGATAAAGACTACATAAGTCCTCTGCAATTATTAAAAGTACTAGCTGTCCCCATGTAATATTAGTGTGAGCAGGGCTTTGGAGAAATCAATATGGTATATAAGATTTGGCCTGTTTAGAAAAAAATCTTTCAAATAACTTACCAGAAGTTTATTTAAACTCAGGGATTCAGCCTCCTGGTGGCTGCAATCACTGCATAAAAGCTGGAGAGATCAGCACTCAATATTCATCCTGCAGCAATGCCCATCATTTCAGAACAGGTACTTTTCCAGGATAATAAAACTGAGCAATTTGCATTGTCCAATTGATGACTCACGATATTCTGTCTTTTGTGGCTAGACTGGATATTTTAGAATGCCAGATCAATGCAAAATATGCTGCAGGAAGATCTATCTTAACAAGTAATTTAACATTGGATTTAAACTTGAGTTTTTTTCTGAATATAAAAGAAGTATGACAATAAGATGAGATAATTAGACTTGTTCTCAAAGCACTTTCCTTGTCTGAGGATTATTTAATGCATTTTTATCCTCAAAACGAAACCGAATAAGAGAGTTTGCTTGGTTAATATCAGAAAACGATTTTACACTGGAGAATTCTTGCAACAATTTGATTTGTAACAGGCTTAAAAGTAAGTTAACTAAAGAAGTGTACATTTCAAGGACTTAGTATTCAGTTTTTTTGTACTGTAGTGCATCATTTAGAGACTCTGTTACCCCTTGTGGTTCTCTGGTACAGTTTAAAACATGCTCTTTAATAACCAAAAGGCTCTAAAAAGTGTAAACGAAAAGCAAAGAGAAAGTTGTCTGTACTGAGAGGAAACGTTGCCCCACTGCTGTGCCTTTTCCCCCCTCTCTGTCCTGCATTACTGTGATATAACGAACCCACCAAACACAAGTTGGCTCATTGTCACAAAGATAAATGTACATTGTTTGCACTTGCCCACTATGATATTACTTGTGCCGATTTTTAAAGGGAGGATCACAAAAAGAAAACTATGCAACCCAGAACTGACAATGTAGACTGAAAGCGTTTCATTAAGGAGCTTGAAAGGCAGAACACGCAGAGAACATGCCAACTGAGAGTGCGCTGCTTTTACTGCATCCTCCGATGAATTTTTGATCTTTCTCTGTGCCGCGCTGTGCCTCTCTGTTCACTCATTAGAACAGACAGCCAGTGTGGCCCTCATAGCTCTTTACTGTACATCCCAAATGCTATCATTAGCATTTTATTCATAGCCCCTGAAACTCACTCCTTTTCCAACTCAATGACATTAGCTTTGTTCTCACAGTCCCATAGCATTATAATCAGGGCCATTAGCGGGAAGCCCAACATTAGCTTGTTCTTTGGTCATGGCTGAGTGCCTTTGTCTAAAATAATTAGAGTTTGGCCAAATGCAACTTTCTCCATTTTTTGACTCCATACCAGCGCATCACAGATAGTGACAGACTGATGCAAGAAGACAGAATTAGAATTAAAGGCGTCATGTCATCTGCAGGGAAGGAAAGGCAGCACTCATATCTGTAATTTCCACAGGGCTATCCCAGCATCAGGAAGAGCTAACAGTATTCAAGCAAAGCAGGCTGCCATCAGTCACACTGTCACACTGTCAGGAACTGTATTTGGATATGGCCTGGCAGATCACTAATAGGCTGTGGAGTGAGGCTATCCACCGGCATGCTAAATGTCCTCAAGGCAGCATTAGCCATCTGCATGCAGCCATAATGTCCCTTATTGCTTAATTAAGTCCTCTTGTGTGTATATAGGAGCCTCTAATTTATTGCACTATCCTTCTCCTGGGCATTTTGATATCATTAATTCTTCCTTTCGCTCATATCCCCTGTGGATTCAGCCTTACAAACCAGGCATGTTTCTCAGCCTTATTGTTAAAATTGTAACTAGTAACATGTAATGGAGTTTTTTAATTACGTTACAAAACAGCTGAATCGGGATATGCTCTTTATGCTGAAATGTAACATCCGTTTTGTTGCTCTGCATCATTTCAGCCTGCAGGAATGTCTTCTTTTAGTATATTTCTAGCTGATGCTGGTTGTCAAAGCTGTAGTGGCAAGTTTAAGTGCAACACCATCAAACATCAGATGGCTCTACATCTGGACAGGCTCCATTCATTGGGCAGTATCCCTCTTTTTTATTTGCAATTGGTTCTTTTGGTTAAATACACACCACATCTTACCTGCCAATCAAACCAGTGTCCATCGCTGTAGGCAGCCTGAGTCTGCCATGCCTGCCAACAGCTGATCATGTCAAGGCAGGTGACCGTGTACACATACAGGAAGACCTTCCAGGGCTGGAGAGGAAAAACAAAAATCCCTGTGAAATCAGGAAAGGGCTCTGACATGAATGTACATTGTACGGCTTGTTTACCAGCTTTGAAAATACTGTTAACATCAAGATGCTTGATGACTACAAAGAAAACATTTACAGGAGTTAATGTTACAGCGGTCAGTCACATAAAATTTGTTTGAAGTGATCAAATTTAAAAAATCACATTTCTTTGATAATGTGATTAAACTACTTCCACTAAGTATTACATTTCAAACGTAACCCTTTTAAACCCTTTCAACCCTTTTCACTGCTCTACATGGTCTTGGTTACATTATACTGCAGGTCTGAGAGAGGAACAAAAAGACAAATCAAAAGATACAGACAGAGAGAGAGAGGAACTCAAATCAAGGAAAACTGTTTCAAAAACACTTGCAGAGTAAATTACAAGTCTAGGGACTGTGTTTAACTTTTTTTTGTCTTTCTCAGTTATACACATGCCTGCATTAGAGCCAGACTGAGTGATATAGTCGATATTTATCTTACATTAACAAATAAAGGAGGATCCCTTGAACATATTATGTAATGATTACACTATTTCTACCTTGAGTATATCTTTGGCATGTTTATATTGCCTTTTTTAGACATATCTGTCTATAATGGTATTAAGGTACTAACTCAAGATCAGTTTTTCTCTCAGATAATTCAACTGATTATATTAATTATATGATTATATTCTTGGCTAAGATATTTAATTGCTTGGTCTAATAAGTGTGAAAGATCCAATATTCCAGAGCCCAAGGTGACACATTCAACAAAGCAGCAAAACCTAGACACATCAAATAAGAAATTACTCAACCAATTAATGAATTATCAAAATTGTTTCCCTATTAATTTCCTGTTGATTCACCAATTAATGACTCTGCTACATGGTTTCAGTTCAAATCAATGTGCCTGTAACAAGCTAAAGTCCTGCTAAAGATTCTCAGAGGCAGCAACTGTGATAAAATGGGGATATTTAATTCTGCATTCACGGATGTTTCTGTCACTTTGGGGCAAAGGGAAACAAACTGTGAAAATAACACTGACAAATTATTCACACTTTAAGTCAATATGGCAAACTTTTAAGCAAACTGTGTCTTATTTGCATCAAGCAAAAAGGGAAGGACATTGTGATTAATTTTGAGCCACATTTCTGTCCTCTTAAAGAATCTAAGTGCATTATTCACCCTCTCAGCTATATTTTGGCTCCTGAGGGAAAAGTCTGACCTTTTAGCTGCTAAGTGCTTTACCACTATATGTATGTTCACCAGCAGGTGGCTAACTTTGTGAACTCACTAAAGGGAAGCTCTAAATTGCTGATGTAAACCTGAAAGTCAGGTGAAAATGAACTTAAAGCTACGTTTTAAATATTAAACAGTCATTTGATTCATCGTTATTATATTTATTGTTGTTATTATCTATATGTACACACACACGCTATGAGGAAACACTATGCAAGGTTTATTTAATCTAAAAGAAAAAGATATATAGATGATAAAGCAAGAGACATGTCAGCATGCAACACCTGTGACTCCAGAGTGTATTTATTTTATATTAGAAATTTAATACATTACAATTGTGAGAAACTACAATCTGATGCATCGGCTGGACTCTAGCCTGCACACATTAGAAACAAGAAGCTTGCTCCTAAAACTCTGGCCAAGTTTTCTTCCATCTATTTTGATATTCTTCATTTGCCTCACTGCAGTTGTTCAGTGGCCTGACTAGGAGCCATGGCATCAACTAATTGTAAGTGTTTATATCTTTGAGCATGAGGCAGTGTTGCGGAAAAAGAGCCAACACACCCTGGATGAGTAACATACACACTGTAGGCATGTCCTTTGTACTGTAGTCACATACAAACAAACTTTGTCTCCCTCCTGCCACCCAGCATCTCTCTCTTTCCTCTCTCTTGGCCCAGGATGCAGCTTCTATAAATGTCAGTCAGGCTTTACTTTGAAGCTAAGCCTCTCCATTCGGTAATTTGTTGTTGTTGTGCTTTTCTTTATTTTTATATTTGTTTTTCTTGTCTTCTCTCACTCTCTCGCCACTCTGTCAGCATGGCTTGAGTCTTTCATTCAGCCAGCTGGGGCCAAGGTTCAGCACAGTGCAGCTCCACTGGCTTTTTCTAATCAAATAACCTCCGGGAACAGGAGTGGGGTCCCCCAGAATATGGACAGGCTTTATCAGGGGGCAGCCACTGCTGACTTTGGCATTTTTTTGATTAATGTTAAAGAGTGAGAAAATATGAGGAGGGGAAAAAACAACAGAGGCTTAATATTCGGTCCCCCTTAAAGTATCCAGTGCTCACATTTAACAATAACAAAATCCAACAGATTGTTAGGCCAAAAGGTTATGTAATAAATCAATATCTAATTAATGAAGAGAATATAAATCACTGTAGTTCCTGCCTAATAATCAATGACTGTATTTCTTACTCCTGGTCATGGCAGAATGCCCCCTAACTGCCCCCCCTACTCTTTATTTGCTAATTCTGCAATTATAGTTGCTTTGACAATTGTGTTAAATCAGTTGCGGCACAGGAGTTGATTATTCAGCTTATTCAAGCCTTAGAGAGAAAAAAAAAACTTTAGATCGAACAAACATGCTCTTTTTGTCTGAGCGTAGGTGCAAACGAGACAACATGACCCAAGTTAATGATTCTGTAAAAAAAAAAAAAAAAAAAAGGTTTGGTTCCTCTGCGCTCACCTCTCTCATTTAAATTCTTCCCAAACTTGGTAGGACTAATTTAAACAGTTTCAGGAGCAGAACCTCCAAAGACCGACATCAACTTCATTCAAAAGACAAAAAAAAGCAATTTTCCTTCTTTTTTTCACCTGTTCTATCACGTCCCTTGTCATTTTGTTATCAGCACCTCTCTCCGGCCTCTCTCTCTCTCTCTCTCCGACTTCACAGTGCAGAATAACTTTGCTCCTTCGCCTCTTTCTCAAGCCATAACCATAAAAAGATTACATTCTTTGAACACCGCTCTCCCCTGCTGTTGTATCACCACTGTTAAAAAGAAAAAGTGAAAAAAACTGTGTTGATTCCTCCTGCCCTTGCTTTCATTTAATCTCCTGCTATAGGCTGTGAGATATTCGGATGTTTGTGAGTGGCAGAGCGAGACTGTGGAGGTGCTGGAGGGAATAGACTTTTTATTGATAATTGATATGAACTGAATAGCCGAGAGTGCTGCAGTGGCAATATAAATCGTACTCTGAGAGCCATAGGGCAACACAGCACAGGACCTGTGAGCTTGCAGTCAATCTCAGCCGGTTAGTGAATAGTCAAGCTGTACTCCTGAACAAGTCAGGGACATCTGTTCAGTCAATGAATAATAAATTGCTGTCCAGTGTGAAGCCGTGTTTAGAGCCCTGATCTAAGCTAAACATATCTCAGACATGTCCTCCCCCACCCCCTCTTGTCTCTTTATATTATTAGTCATTGGCCCTCTGTCAGCTCACGGTACACCTCCACTATTATAGGCTGCAGCATTACAGCAGCAATGCAGAGAATTTCACACATGTAAACACATGTAAACATGTTAAGCCATTGTTAATTACCATATACAATGATATAACTTTGAAGGTGTTGTAAGTCTATTGGTTTATTTGGTAAAAGCTTCCATTTCTTTTTTATCATAAAGATGATTTTTGTATGCAATTGGAGCAAATTTCAAGACTATTGAATGGTAAAAAGTGGCGCAGTGGCTAATTCAGGCCAATTTTTCACTGCTGTTCAATGCTGCAATATTGTTCTGTTATTGCGCCTCAGTTCACAGCTGACATTTAACTCATTGATGGGACACTTTTGGCCACTGTCAACAGCATTAGTGTTGCTAATATTGACTGAGAAAAACATCAGAAGCTAGTGAAAATATGAGATATTTTGTATCTTTATGTATATGAAGCCAGTTACTGTGAGATTAACTCACTTACTGTTATAAGACAAAAGCTCAAGATATCTTGTATTTAATTACTTATTTGTAAGGAAATCCCCATAATTTTCATAGTAACATGCATCCATCTTCTTATGATCAGGAGATTGCTTATCTCTTTATGTTCAAATCAGACCCCAAACCACAGGGATCAGACCCCAATTCACACACCACCAGCAGAGCACTATCTTCTTGTCCCACTATCTCAGTCCAGTTGTTCAGCAAAGTGTGATTGCCCGCTTCACACACACAAATGAGCTGCTCTAAATAAGCCAAAAAACACACCAGAGTTTATCTGAACCAAGACAAAGAGATTAGGTGTGAAAACACTCTCAGCTTCCTCCTGCAGTTCACAGTAAAACAGGTCAGATCCATTTGTGACAAAACTGCCTCTAGGTGCAAAGTGGAGTGTGAATTGTTGTCTGTTAATATGTGTACTATGTAAATGTACTAGGTAAATGACTGATTAAAGATTTAAGAAATTAACTGTCATATGCATTAAAAAAGGGCACCTATGTCTTTCAGTTGACAAAAATTACAATTATTTCACCTGTAAAGCGAAGTCTCAAAAAAGGCTCCATACTGTGTTATTAATGAGAAAACATAATTAACTGCAGATCAAAGCTGACTTACAGGGATATATGGGCACTGAATCTGTAGCAGCCTCGTGCTAAAAGCTGTACTTGTAAACTGCTTGTTGGCCGTAATGATTTTTCCCTCAATGTGTTTGTTGTTTCACGCTCGTAAAACGAATGAATCCAGGCCAAGGATCCCTTCAGCCCACTCTGCTCCATCCCTATAGATTAAATAAATGGATGTGTAATGATACATAGTGTCCACCCAATTGCAGGGTTTTAGGATAAAGCCAAGGGAACAAATCAAAAAGTGATTTCAAAAGTTTTCCATGGTGGCCCACTCACCAGATGTCAGGCATATAATGCTCAGACTTCTGTACCTTTGATTCCCAGACAACAGTGTCCCTCCTTTGAGCTTGCAGAAGTCCACACACAGTGACTGTTCACTAAACAGTGCTTCTATAGGCAGTCTTCTATATACACACATCATTCATCCACAACCATCCCAGACCCCCACACACTCCACCCTCGTACCCGGGCTGCACAGAAGCGTAATGGCCTTTTATCGATTCATCCCTCTCTCGCCGTCTTTCTCTCCCTTTTTTTGTTTTTTTGCTCTCATCTTTGCACTGCAATGAGAGGTTGCGGAGATAAGCTGCTGCATGTGGAGAGAACCTTTTCTGTTTTGTTTTTTTTTTTTTTGAGCAGGCCAGTGAGGGTGTGTTTGTGCTTGTGTGTACATGGGTATATATGTAACATGTGCGCGTGGGCTAATGATACAGCCACTTGGAGACATGAGTGTTTATCTGCTGTTGTGTATAAATGAATGAACAAGACCTGCATTTCAGCCACTCACAACTCCAGGAGGGTATTAGGCAGCCAGGCGATGCTCGGTGAGAGGTAGGCGGATTTCATGGAAAACGATATTGTCTTTGGTGCCTAATGCGTCACTCCAGCTGTCTTGGTAAATTTCACTTAATTCCAGTCAAGGGATCATGTGTTTGTGATCATGTGGATGATATCTGAGCTCACTCAATATTCAATTCTTTGTGACACAAACAGTCTCCATAAATGAACGTTGAGGCTCATTATCGGGGCCTCTCTTTCCAGAGTGGTGTTGTTGTTGCTGTTGTTGTCAGTGTTAATGGCTCATTAAGTGAAAACAGACACTTCATCACATGTGGAATCACAGACCACATTTACAGGCTCATTTGTCACCAGAGACAAGACATTCTTTCTTATGATATAATTATTATAAGCAAAGCTGTTCATTGCTAACAGGGAATGAGAGTTGATGTTGAGGTCTCAGATGGTAAGAGTTGGCAATATAGCACACAATGTGCAAAAATGTAATTTTGACTTTTAAAGAGATCTGATTCGTGCTCAAGTTTAAATTTAGAGATGGAGGGATTGTATAGTTTCTGCATTTACCACCATTTTTCTATACACCAAATATACAGATTAACTTGAACACGTCTGGCGTCGCCTTCATGTTCTCATTTTATCATCATAAAGCCTAAAATGCATAAGAAGCCAAATGGTTTTGAATCAACTATTAACAGAATAGCACTAAATAGCCCACTTTTACCAGAACATCATTATATCTCATTTCTCCCCCACGTCTTCCTGATTTCCAGAACAGTTTTTGAATCCCTCGCCGCAGACAAAACAAATTCGCAGATGTCGTGAGAAAGATCTGTGATAAACTGACAGTTATTCACACCTTTGAAATATGTGAATATGCAGGAAAAGCTTTGAATCACCTTGCACATTTTGCAGAGGAGGTTTAAAAAGCAGAAGTTCAAGGTGAAATAATTGGAAGCCTCGGTGAAAAAAAGCTGAGATTGGATTTCATTGTCATTATAAAAGACTGTGAATAGATGGACAGCAATCACGCTGCCCATGTGAGAGCACAGCTCAGGAGCCATATAAGGTTGTACTTTGTGTAAGAATCAGGAGAGTATACTCTATTTCAACTCTTTCTTCCAACCTTTTCATTGGAATGGTTTAAAGACGTGGTGGTTAAGTAAGTTAAAGGGCATCTAGGAAGCAACATTTGCCCTGTTCATATTTTTGTTTCTCACTTCAACTTACAGGCAAAAAAAAGTGAGTATAGATACATTTTAATTGTGGGTTTAACTGCAACATCAGCTTGTTGAGGGATAAATAAAACAAATTGTTTTTCTCTTCTTCAAAGATGATGCAAGTGTGAACTATTGACAATCTGGGTGAAATAACTTTCAAACACGTCAGAAAGAGCGAGCGGATAAAAGAAAACTATGACGTGCAAAAGATATAGAAACAAGGCAGAGGAGACCTTGTTTTTAATAAGCCTGGAGTTCCTTAATCTACTGTAGAGCTTGAAATGATACTCTTTTTTTTTTTTTCTTAAAAGGTGCACGAGGCTGACGAAACAAAGCAAACAGTGAGGCACCAGTTCTGATGAACAAAGAGCTGTCTGGAGACCAGTTTTTCTTTGCCTTTCAAAGGTTTAGCCCTCTTTGTAGTCTTTTATTGAAACTAAGCTGTGATGAGCAGGCTCCTCTGTTATAGCGTATCCGCTGTACAAGCAACACACCGAGAGCTCAAGGATTACCAGACGTTGTCTTAATTGATCTCATTATCTTTTTCCTGCTCCTCTATAAGGCCTTCACTCTCAAGTGCAGCATGTGATATCTCTTTAACGGCTGCAGTTTGACATAATGTATTGTTGTCTGTTTTATTTTTTTTTCACTTGATGAGTTTGGGAGGGGGGATAGCTATAAAAGACTCAAATGACACAGTGTGATCCTATTTAGCTCTAAGCCATTCATTTAAGGGAAACTCCACAGTTTTACTTAGTTCCCTTCTCTGCTGAGGGGCAGCAGCTCAAGGCTACATAGAAGAATATATTCATTTAATTCACAGAATCAAACAAATGGTGTTGCTGGTTCTGCTGTTCAGATTTTAATCCATTTAACAATCTAATAATGGTAACACTTTGTAGAAATATAGTTGATAAAATTCGTTGAAAATGTCCCAGTGGACATACATAAGTGTTAAATTATTACATTTTTAACAACTATAACTCCCCCTTTAAGCAGTGAGTGGAGTCAGGGTCGCAAATGGATTATTAATGAGAAACATAGTAAAGCACCGTGAGTAATAATATGAAATGTGTCTTCATGGGAGAAGTCCTAAGAAATACTGTAGATTGATAAATACTTCATGTTAATGTACTACTTAATGATGTTACAGCTCCATATAACTATGTTAAAGTGCAGTAAACCCATTATTAAAGGTTTATGAACTGTTTATGAACAGGGGTCCTGAAGTAGAGTGAGGCACATGAGTGCAAAGGTGGTAGAAGCATACAGAGCACTCAAGATTTCTGTTAATTTAATGCCATAATATCTGATAGATCACAAGATACTGTTTTATTGAAAACCAGCATATGACTTTACTTTTTTGACATGAGAGGTAAATATGTTGGAGTTGTTTTTTTTTTTTTTTGATGCTCCTTAAACACATTCTGACATTGTTTTATTTTCTTGGTAGAACAAAACACACAAGCACAATATTTAGATGTTATCTCAGCTGTGCAAAAACAATAAGTTAATTATTAAGTCAATCAACAAGAAAAAGAACATCTACAACCATTTGGATAATTTAATAGATGTGTAAACAGTTTGCAAATATGCCAAACATTCACTGTTTTCAGAGAATTTCCTGCTATTTTCCTTGACATTGAATAAATTGTACCTCTTTTGTGCTGCTGGTCAAGATGAACAAGCATTTTGAAAACAAGCTCAATTAAAAGCAAATACAATGGATAAATCGAGTAATGTAATACAGTGTCGGTTTGAATCACTCTAAAGTGTGCATCATTAAATGGACATCTGTGTGCTTTATTCACTGTGGCAGTAAATAATACTGTTCATGACTCCTCATCATTATGTTTGGTAACTTAAACACGTTTCAAAAGGACACGTGATGTGAAGGGTCTCAGATGGCAAGTACAGTCAACAATTGCTGTACCAGATGTGGCCTTTAAGTAAATGGTTTTTGAATTCAGTGTGTGAGTATAGAAAACTCACATCAACAGCAGGGCTCCATACCAACAGTAAATATATAATTGTACACATCTGTTGCTCCACGTTTCCAGTAAACACACAATATTCTTTCTGTATTTTTAATCTCATGCTCCTATACTGAGAACATCACACTCAATCTGCCAACAAATGCGATGAGATGTTTCTCATGCTTGTAATCAAATGAGCTGAATGAACATTTGTTACAAAGAAAAGTGATTCATAAAGCAGAGTTAATAAGAAAATTTGTAAAAGTTGTTTACAATAATTCTATTTTCTACTTCAAGTAACTGATGAAGGACAGATGAAAGCGTCAAAGGTCCTGAAAAATGCAACAGAAATCTGATGGCTTCGAAGCCATGTTCAATTTATATTAAGATATATTAAATGATACTAATGTAATATGCAAATATATTATATATTTTATCAATTAGTTAAATAGGGACAGTAAAATTGAAAGAGGTGCAACCATAAAACTATTCTTTTTATTACACAGGACCCACTTCAAGACATGTTGTCTATTTTTCTTCACAGCACAGAATACAAAAATACATTTTTAAGTCCAACACCTCACATTTAGCTTCTGTCTCACTTCTGTGGCTACCCTCGGAAGTCAACTGGTGCACGGCATTTCTTGCCAAGTTGCTGTTGAACTGAGATTCACTGCCGGTTTATATTCTCTTCTGGCACATTATATGTCAGATGTACCAAGACGGACACTCACTCTCTGCTGCCACCCGCCCAGCAAGCTGTTATCTCTTTAAATGAGGAGAGTACTGAGCATACACAGCTTAAACCTTACAATGGAGTCAATGGGTAAAAAGTTATGTGCCCTGTGCAAGAAATACATCACCTGTCACTGACCTTGGACAACACAGAACATTTTAAACTAGAATTTAATTTAAGGTTTCTGGCCAAAATCTTACACGTCACTTTACCTGATCAGAAAACTTGGGATTTTGAAAGATACAAACAAATTATTGTCTTTCCGTTCAGGTCTCAGATCAGAAAACACTTTTTGAGTCACTAATGAGAGAAGTTACAAACACTCTTACTTTAATTTGGAGAATTTGGTGCTTTATTACAGAGTTTATCCACCAGGGACCATAACTTTGTTACAACAAAAGGACCAAAGTTTAGGGATTCTTAGCAAATACTTTTGTGTTATGTAAAAATAAAGACCATTGACAAATCTGATTTTTTTTTAACATGAAGTATATGGAGTTTAAAAAAGAGATGGCTGTTTCCATATAGTCCATGTTACCATAACCAACTTCCCATCAAATCAGATCAAATTATTTATGGCACACAGACATGAAGAGCTTATGACATTTTCCTAAGAAAAGTTTTGCTTTGTGCACTATGTCGCCAGC
>JAPZDY010000011.1:9232070-9255746 GCA_029783645.1 Ctenochaetus hawaiiensis
TCTGTAAGGCAGCAAATCCTAAATTCTGATTTAACGAAAGTCACTGAATAATTTCAGCCTTTGTCCCATGGAGCATAAAACATTTTTTTTTTTTCACATTTCAGATTTTAATTAAGCAGACCTGAGCCTCATCACTTCACTCGCACTTGAGGTGAAGACTGCTAATCCTGTCTAACACTATGCTACATTATTAGGATTTTGATGTTTCTGAGGCCTAACAAAAAGTTGAGGTTGGCAGCCTCATTTATAACTTCACATATATATTTTTTTTCTATTTGAATGTGTTGCATGTATCACAAGACTTTGCAGAGTGTTTCCTGGGTTGGATTGGGCGGAGCAAAGAAACTCACACCGGCAGACAGGAAACTCTGGGGGTGGAACAGAGCTTAGGATGAATAAACATCCAAAGTCGCACCAGATTCTGCTCTGCTTTGGAGCTGTTTACCAGCGGGAGGAGAGCTCAGAAATTCCTTTTTGTTTTTTTTTAACTTTTGGGATTTAACTATGGATTTCTCTTCACTTAACCTGTCTGCAGCAAGGAAATACAATATGACATACAGGTATTCAAAGCTTCATTTGAAAATCTCAATCAGAAGCTTTGAATGTTAAAAAAAAAAGAGTTTGTTTCAGCATAGATGTCACACACTCGAACACATGACAGATGCATTTGGATGGATATTGTTTTCTCATCATCAGCAACATTTCACAGATGGCTCGATTACAAACCTTAATTGGATTTGCAACACTGATCATGTGAACAGAAATCCGGGTAAAATCTTAAACCTTCCCCCTTTGATTTTAGCCTGAGAATTGTCCTTTCCAGAAGCACAACCTGTTCTCATTTAAGGAAGACTGAACATGTAGGAGGTAAAGTAATACTGGAGTAGACAGAGGGTGAGAGTGAAAGAGTGGGAGAGAAAGAGAAAGAGGGAACGAAAGGAGGGAGGAGAGAGCTGACAGATAACCAAGCTGTCACTTTTGTTGCTCACAGATAGGGGCTGGTCTAACAACATTTGAGAGTAAAGCTGCCAAGTTATATGCAAAGACGTGGAGGAAGATGACAGTCTTCTTCTGCCTGGTTTGTTATAGGGAAGCAACTGTCAGTACTTCTGCTGAAATTACCAGTTGTGCCAATCAAGCTTATGATGGTATTTGAGATTGAAAGAAATTGAAATGCAAGTGATTACGAAAAAAAACACTTAATGACGGATCGTTAAACAGATTTGCTGCTCAAAAGGAAAAACGTTTCATGAGGAGATTGCGGTGCTTTTGTGGTGACTATAATGACTGATTCCTCTGATGCTCTTGCTATATGATTTCTCTATATTGGAGATGCATCTAAGACACCTGATTGGAGTTGTAATCTATCCAGTCATTCATTATTCAATTTGAGTGAGTGTTTTGCTCTCTGGTTGGATGAAGCAGGTTTTCTGTGTTTTCTTAGCTCCATCTGTTCGGTTGGACTAAATTCACACTACTTGTACACATACAGTATTATCCTGCACACACAGGCTTTAAAGATGCATCTGCAAACACTCAAAAACACATACACACACATACACAGAAGAAACTGAGAAGACCTGATACTTGATGTTTCATTGAAGCAATGCCAAGTCTTTGCACACTCCAGCATGTCAGGAGAGGCTGTTGACAGAGAAAACTTCACAGGACAAAAAGAACTAAAGATAAACTTCCTTAAGTTTGTCCAAATGATCATTTTTAACCAACACATTAATGACACTTTTGGGAAAATCACATTTTAATGAGCTCTCTTCAAGAATCTGAGTGCTTTGTCGTCTTTTTTCCAAGTTGTCAGTCTCAAATTGATTCATCTCTTCTTATGTCTTTGTGACTGTTTTCATGCTGCCATCTCTCTCATTTTTTCTCTTTTTCCCTCCAGGTGTCAGAGCGCTGCGACTACGTGTATGTCAACGGGAAGGAGACAAGAGGAAAGAGCAGGGTGATGCTCAACTTCACCTACAGCTTTCTGAGCGCCCAGCTGGAGATGAGTGTATGGATACCTCGTCTGCCCCTGCTCATTGATGTGGCCGACCCCGAGCTCAACCAGATAAAAGGCTGGAGGGTCCCAGTTAGCACAGGCAACAGGAGGTAAGGCCTGATTGTTCATAGTTTCTATATTGTCAAATGTTTTGATGCGTATTATTCTTAACTTTTAAATTAAAGTACTACATCAGCAGCTTAAGCTATTTACAGCACAACAAATTTAAACCTTGTTAAACATCAAATCTTTTAATGAGCTAGTCTTTTGTACCAAACTTAAAATAGATTTTTGCCTTTATGCAGCAAGTACTCCTATGAGTTGGCCATTTTAAACAGTCCCAGGGCATGTCAAAATTTCTTTATTAAGGTCATTAACCTGAGAGGCTTTTAAAAATGCCTGCATGAGAATCTGAACCACACTCTTCAGTTAGTAAAATAAATGGAGGCTACAATAAATTGCCTAGGTGGTGTTGGTGCAGACATATGAGGCATAAAATGCAGGTGCAGAGGTGGTGTAATGAGTGTCTAATAATTCAGTCCCCCAAAAGGTACTTATGCTGAATAAGAAATGAGTAATAATTTTGAGCATTACAGAGCATGGACAAAATACCTGGGGCTGAAAAGTGACACGGTGTGCTATGATCTGTGCAGCGCATCATAAGTTTTGCGAGGCGCCTTTGATAAAAACATTTAAATCAGAGTTTTTCTTTTAATTATTTAAATAGAAATACCCTCATTTAAATTAAAAAGGACAGTCCCCGAAGCACACTCACTCATTTAAATTTAATAATAACTATTTTTATTATTATTTATTGTGATCATGCAGACAGAACGTACAGTTACTGTCTGTATGATCACACAGAAAGGACTGAAGAAATTTTCCCATGGATCAGAGACGGGATATTGCAGTCATCTACAATTCATGCTGTGAAATAAAAATATTAATGAATATGATGTAGCAGGTGACATGATCATCTTCTTTATAAGTGACATTTAATTTATAAAAATGTGTGAAATATCAGTTC
The DNA here is from genome assembly GCA_029783645.1 of Ctenochaetus hawaiiensis. Taxonomy (NCBI): domain Eukaryota; kingdom Metazoa; phylum Chordata; class Actinopteri; order Acanthuriformes; family Acanthuridae; genus Ctenochaetus; species Ctenochaetus hawaiiensis. The sequence goes on from JAPZDY010000011.1 coordinate 9,235,097, forward strand.
ACATTTGAAATCTAGACATTCTCTAAACAGAAACACTGCAAGAATAAAAGTTTTAAGTTGTGTTAACGTGCACAGTAAGATATTGGGGAGGCTAAGTCCTAATTAGAATTAACAGTTAGTGGTTTAAATATAGCTGATCAATAAGTTTTATCTTCATTAATATCTGTACATAAAGCTTCTTATCAAAGCTGTTACAAAGCCACTGCAGTGTCTCTTCCCAACACCCCACAGGGTGGCACTCTAACACAAATACCCCCTGCTGTCCACGCCTGACCACGTTATTCATGCCTGTGAAGTGCATCACCGCATGAAAAATGCATGATACGTGAAGTTTATGTGCATATTTGTAAGAATGACGAATAAAGAAAATGTTTTCTTGGCACAAGTTTATTAACGCGTGCGCTTATTCACATTCACAAAAGCGCGTAAGCCACCTCATTACACTCAGGCACCTTAGCTGACCTGTCACTCACTGCTACAAACATGACCTGACCTCATGTTTCTGTTGCCAGCCACAAATGTCACCTTGGTTTAAACTGCCATCCCTTCACTGATGTGGAATAAGGGAAGGGGTGGGGATGGTGAAGGGAGGTTAGGAAGTAAGCCAAGTCTCTGGGCCACAGCATGTTAACCTGTCAGCTCGTTTTTCTGCCTGACCGGCCATGCCTCATTAAACCTAATGGAAACTGTCACTGTCACTCCCCCTGGCCACCTGACTGTTAGAGAGAGAGAGAGAGAGATTCAGGCAGGGCTCAAAAGAGTAAGAGAATTAAGGTGAGAGAGGGGAGGAAAGAGAGAAATGGCAAGTATAGATAAAGGGAAAGCCAAGTTAGAGACTGATGTGTGAGGCAGAGTGAGAGCAAGACATGCAGTGTGAGAAATGATGGTGACAATGCAGAGAACAACACCCACATCCAGCGATGAAGAGAGATGGAAGATCGGGAGTGATATATTCACATAATAGCCACAGTGATGTTTCTCTTCATCCTCAATGTGGTCAACCACATTCTACCTGTTACAGCTCCTACAGCTCCATCCGGAGAACAAAAAATACAAAATACTGTTGTTTAATATGAAGTATTTTAGAAGCAGAGGGAGCAGTTTCTGTCTTCAAGCAGTTTTCATGTATTTATGGATAGAAAAGGGAACGTTAACTTTTGGAAGGTAAAGCAGATTTAATTTATCATGAAGTGAGATAAACTACCAAAAAATACAGTGCAGTGGAACGGAAAACAATTGAAGGAAAAAAGTAGATTCTACAAATGTATTTACTTATACATGTATAACTTCTATCAAACATTTGTTTTGACAACAATAGCCTTTTTTAGATATTTGGGTTATTTATTTGGGTTAAGTATGAGGTAATTTATATTCAAAGGTTTTCCTTTTTCTGTGATTTTCAGCAAGAATTATCCAAGTTTTCCTACTGAATATTCATTCTCTTGTTCCTTTTTTTGCTGCCTTCTCTTGTCCATAGTAGGTCTCTTAATGTAATAAAAGGCCGGACAAACTTTACTTAAACAGGAGGAAATGACAAGAACAAAATGTGCCACAAAATTCCCCAACTGGGTTGGCATTAGCTACAGAACTCATCTTCTGAGATGGCTTTATCTGCAAAGTGTTTGCCGTTGGCCAAAAAAAAAGGCAGACAAACAGCAAAATATCAGTTGCCCTTTAAAAGAAAATGAGAAGGAAAGCAGAGCAGCAGTTTGTCTCTTCAAGCTGTTTTTAATGGATTTTTGAGAACACTGGGAGCCCAAGACTTTCGGGAGGTCGGGAAAACCTGCAGCACAACACAGTTAAGGTTCTGACTGCAGTAAATACATCAGAGGGTTTAGACTTTACAGGCACTAATACTGATAAGAAAAAAATGAATTACATTGAATTGTGATAGGAGAAAGTAGAATTACACTGGTGATAACCTTCAAAGTATATTTTTCTCCTGAGGACTCTAGACACCAAGAGCTTTTGGTTCTTTTTACCCCAGAAACAACGTGAAGTATACTTATGCTATCTGCTTCACAGCCCTCACAACTGTAATCAGTTAAACCATGCTCAATAACCATTGCTCATCTCCCTCCATTTTTCCCCATTCCTGTAGGTATGAGAGGGTCACTGATGACAAGGATGAAGACGACACAGCAGACAAGAGGACTGAGAACGGCTGTGTTGCCCAGTATCAGAGCACCACCCTGCGTGTGCTCACACACTTCGTGGCAGATACCGGAGAAGTTAGAGGAGCCTCTGAGGAGGACGGGATGGGCCAGCAGAACTTCCTGTTGGGTAGCGACTGGCAGGTGGAGGTGACACAGCTGGTGAAGGATTCTCTGAGGGTGGCGGACCCAAAGGTTGCACAACTGCTTGAAAGCCAAGTGGTTATAGGGCTGAGTGCTGGAACCACCAAACTACAGGTGTGTATGTTTTGTGTCTTTGTGTTTTGGTAACATGATAGGCTGACTGTATTTTAATTTCTTTTCACTTAAATTATTCAGTCTGAAATCAGGCTTATGTTCAGTTAACCATTTTCTGACTGGCGGGGTTAGCTTGGCCCAAACTGTCAGTTGTGATACCATCTTGTGGATATAATCTTCAGTTGACACAGAAGCTCCAGTAATGTTTTGCTAGGAGCAAGAAACTACACATTCATCAGGTCAAGAAACTGAATATGTTTTCTTGATACCTTTATAGGTTTACTTAGTCGGGCGCCCTAAGTTTTGCAAGGTGCTGAGACTAAAAAGAATTAGATCAGTGATTTTCCTTTAAAGTAATTAAAAAGGGATAACCTTATTTAAATTGAAGTAGGCAACCCTAAAGCACACTTACTAGTTGAAAGTAAGCTATGGCCTTTATTTACCCTTTCTCAGATGTAAAAACTACAGAAATTGAATTTTCCAATGTACCTCCATTGCTAAGCCCCTTTATCCAAGACAGGTTACTGCATTCATGGACAATTTATGCTGTAAAATGAAAACTGTTATTATGTTAAAGTTAGCATGTACATACACACTTTTGTTACGTTATCTTTCACATAGGTTCACTTAGTAAAGCTATAAAGCTACATCATATCTCATTCCTCCGTGTTGCTGTCTTTGTGGCAATTTTTCTGTTATCAGTTTCCTCCCTTTGACACAGGATGATAACATCATTCTTAATCCTGCTTTAAAAGCTCTAACCTGTTCAGTTGTTTCTCAACCATGGAAACAGCTAGTGAAAGACTGCTGAATCAGGCAAATGCTTTTGGCATTTCGAGATGTTTAGCACTGACCGATGTTGATGCTTCCAAGAAAGTTAAGACAAAGAATGTCTACACACACATCTGCAGGCAGCACATCAGTGTGTTTGCTGTAAAACATTGTTGGGATGCATGGGTGGCAATGCAGAGGTCAAGGACTAAGCTTCAGCTTTGTGAAAGTCAAAGAAAATTCCTCATGGAAAAAAGATCGATCACAATATTTTATTTATCGTTGAGGGCGTACTTTTTTTTTCTGGTCACAACATGATATTAAAGAAACCCAGCAGATAGAATAAGCACCACTAATCAATATTTTTCATATAAAATATGTGTAAGTTATGTGAAAGTAGAATCTACATCTCTGCAAGCTTTTTAGCCTCTTTCAGTTCATGTTTTTGGTTGCACAGCTCACAGAATCCTCTCTCATTAATCCTGTTTCCTGCAGCTGCATACATCCAGCTGGTGAACATACAGAAACATCTAGGAGGTTAATGAGTAGTTTGTGTGTTGAGACAGTAAAAAACTTAAAAATAAAGAAAATGAGTTCGGAAGTAGGCTACACATATAGAGAATGTGGAATAAGACAGAACAGGTTTGGAAAGGGAAGGAGTTACAAAAATAACAACATTGACTGCTGCATGGCACAAATACTTAAGCCTGTAATGAGCTGACAGAGAAACAGGCCTCCGTGGCACGACTAATAAAAGCTAGCACCTCTGCCGTCTCCATTTCTCTCACTCTCCTCTTCACACATAAATACACACACTCAGAATCCCATTTATCTAGCACTACAGCCAGGTCCTTGCTCAGGATGGCACGTGTGCAGGCTTGCATTGTAAATCAACATCAATCTGGCATTTACAAGATAGCACGACACACAGCAACACATTGTTAAGGCAGTGGTCTAGAATCATAATCTCTCTGTCTTTATTTATCAATTGAGGAGCCATGTGTGCTGCAGGGGTGATGATGTGTGTGTGAGACAGAGTGCTGCTTCACTGTTGGCCAGGGCTTGTTTTAAATAAAAGGAAAAGCGACTGGAAAGATATATGTGAGATCTTCTTGTGTTTAGTTTGATACAGAGAAAAAAATATAAAATAGAAACTGTATGCCACACTTTATTTATTTTACTTCAAAATGATTGACATATTACTGGTCTGTGCAGATGTTATATGTGCTATGTGGGTTGAATGACTAATGGGCCTTTTTACAAAGTGTATTATAAAAACATTAGATGCTGGATACAGCCGTGATTTATCACACAGAATAGGCCAACTGATAATACAGAGTATGCAAGATTACATGAGTACAAGAGTGGATCTAGTTAGAGCATAACTTACAACATAATAAAGTACAAGACAGAAGCCTTGCAAAAATAGACTACATTTAAACAGTGTATAAAAGGTTTAAATAATGTTCATTTTAGGCTGAAACATCAGGTAATTCTGAGGCTACAGCTTGTTGTAGAGCTGGCACAAAAATAATCTCTTCTATGTTTTTGAGGATTCCATTTTTTTCTTCAAAACTTTTGTTTTTCTTCACAAATTTTGTTTTTATTAAATTTGTCTGGATTCTGTGTTATTTCAATTCAAGCACCATTTTTTAACTGGAAGGAGTTTTTTTTTATTTTGTGGATGAGTAGATTTCAACAGTTTTGAAGCAAAACATTCAAAATGGTATAAATATTAATAAAATTATAGTAACACAATATTTTTTTAAGGTAATGCTCTATCTAGTTAACAATTAATGACCAGAAAGTGGAGTAGCAATCTTATTTTTCCTGCAGAATATTTGGCTCCACACATGCAGCCAAGAGGTACTCAACATACCTGCAGACTGCATCTGTGTGTGTGTTTACACTTCTGAGGGTTTGCTGAAGTGATGAGCTTATGCCTGTCTCTCTCAGAGGGTGTCTCACATAACCTTGTGTGTGTGAGAGAGAGAGACAGAGTTACCCAAACAAAGCAATTTCTTTTTTCTATTTATTAAGCTTTGACACTGTGTACAAATACTTGCAATGGCTAGGAAAAGCCTGATTTTAATATATTGCATCTACATTTTGGCCATGTCCACAGTATTGTTTTACAGTTGACTCAATTTTATTCCACATTTATTCAAATTCTGTGATTTCCTTTGTGTTTACTGCATTAGGGAAATCACAGGTCCCTGTATTGTACTGAATCCCATTACTCACCGGCTGCATTATGTGAGACACATTGGTACCTTTTGAATAGCTGTGGCTACAGAGATTGAGGAATAGTGCTAATTTTCCTATTTTGCTTCTAATTCTGGCCTCACTGGCAGTAGCTGCTTGTTAAGGAGATTACACTTCTTGAATGTAGGTTAATATATAGAATATTTAATTATATATAGAAAAATCAGTCCTATCAAGGCTGCCTTTGCTTTTCCAGTGTCAGCCTGGATCAGTTTCAGCTCTTCAGTAACCCTTCTATGGATAAGATGTTGTCATGAAAAGATGGATAAATGAAAGAGCATATAACTAGGAAATGAAATGAGGAAAGACCTTTTTACTCTTCCTGTTGCTATAAAATATATTCCTGCATTGGCTTATTCTATCACTAATTTTATTTTTGACAAAACTGATCAAGTAGCTTAGAGAGTGTGGGTATTTGTGTTTTAGGAGCCTGTGACAGTTTAATTTAATTTAGATCAATTTAGGGTCCTGCCTTAAACACAAGTAATTTCCAATTGCTGAAACATTGTTGGGAAAAAGACAAGAATTTTAAAAAAGGAAAATTTTTAAACTCATTAGAAGGTTAAAAAAATCTACATTTCTATGGCAATGAAGGAATTTTCAGATAAGCTTTTGGCTCCTGTTTCTATTCCTGCTTGATCTTGATCTTACAAAGTGAATAATTGCCTGTGCCTTTAATAAGTGAGTGTATCTCTCCTTTTGAATGCAAATTACATAACTGAACATAAAGGTTAATTGTACCTCTGAATGCAGAAATGATTCAGTGGTTAGCACATCAACTAATTCATCAACATGTTACACTCAAAGTGTTAGTTATGTCATCTGTATGCTGTTCAGGCACTCTATGGAAAGATTAGATTATATTATTCTAAAAGAAATCATGTTCTTGATTTTAAAAAGGCTTTATCTACAGAAATCATCACACTTAAAAAACATAAACACCGCAAAGTATGAAATTAGCTCAATAAAACACACGGGTTACATAGTCAGGTGGCTTTGTTAATTTTAACAGAAACAACGCAGTCCATTTCAATGTCACCATTTCCTGTGACCTTTTTTCCTTGCTTTATTCACAATAAAGATTATGATATTATTGTCTCATTAGTTTTAATGGTTAAATGTAATCAGTTGAAGCAATAAATTCCTCAGAGAGTGCTGCATTAACAGAGAAACATTCGGCTGCTCACAAAGCTGTGCTTATAGTGCGTATAGTACTACCAGGATGCACTGCGCTTGGGCTTCTGATGCACACAGTCATTGTGCTGCAGAAGCTGCAGCACACATCATAGCTTTTCAGAGGCTGAGAATAGAAATTCAGTTTGTATAGCTTAGAGTTCTTCCTTAACACCAGTGACATTACAGGTATCAGAAGGCAAAGCACATATTCAGGAAATAATCATTTCAGTTGACTAATTTTACTATAAATAACGTGATCCTTGTAAAATGTGACATTTTTTCCCTTTCAACATATGCACTGATGATGTTACAGTATTTGACTACAGTAATCAAACAATCTTAAAACAGAAGTAAATATGTTTGCAATTGTTATTTGATTGTTAGATATGGAAGCCATTTAGAAAAAGTTCTCCATGGTTTCTTAATGCCATGCCTTTATTTATACAGGATTATATCCATTTCAGTTAGTAATTGCTCAAAGCAAGCAGTTGGATGAATTATTTAATTTATATCTCCTTAACTTGCTCGCAGTAGATGCCAGTCATTGAGGTCAATTCTAGACAATAAACTGCTTTTTTTTTGTATGTTAGTTTAAGTGGTACTGCAGTTGCAAGTGCATACCAATAAAAACAACATACCGCTGACCTACTCAGTGTTGTTCGACTGGTTGAGGGTTTCCAAATTTGTAAAATGAGTTAGCTGCCAAATAGTATTGCCCTTATGAGCTATACTATCAGAGAGTCAAACTCAGAAAACACCAAATAAGCAAATAGGGACATTTTAAAAAGGGTTGTGTGGATATGAAAATTTGCATTATAAAAGTAGAGGGAGCACTGCATCACTCAGTCAGGAACATGATGCTATTACTTTTTTTACAAGCCCAAAATTTTGAAGACTTCGAATGCATAAAACATGAGGTGTATTATTTTATTCAAACTATTAAGAATTCCAATGAAGGACAATTAAATGACAGCTATGAATTTCAAAAGGCCACAGTGGTTTTATAAGATTCTATATTTGCTGTAAAATTGGCATCTTTATCATTTGTATACAAGGTTGCGATTCAATGGTGTATCAGGAGAAATGAAAAAATCCTTCAAGCACTGTGTATCTGACATTTGTATGGATAGACTACTGGCATGCATCAAACATTTTACTATTAACCTCTGCAAAAGTGTCAGTATGATGAGTCAGAACAACAGTGCTCTGGGAAACACTTGATTGTAGGTAATTGTTGGTTGCACCAAACTAGATCCAGGTGCAAATGGGATTTTGTGGCGTTGGGTAGTGAAACCCACTCAGATTTGGAGAGAAATAACACAAGACAAGACTCTGACAGCTTTAAATGGAAAGAGGGAAGCCTGGAAGGAGTCTTTAATTGCTCTCTGAGGGTGAATCGAAGCAACTTGTAAACTCTGGAACAACTGTGAGGAAGGGACTTGACATGTCTGGTGGGGGACTTTCATGACTCTAGATGTAGGCCAAAGGCCATACCTGCAATCACTCTAATGGTGTGAAGGGGAGACACAACATCTCTGAAAATTGGTCAAAGGACTCTGACAAAGGGGAGAATAAAGAATCTGACTGAATCCTCTACAGTATCAAGGAAAGAAGTTTTGACATTTCTGAAAGGAGGGCAGCAAAGAGTTGAACACTTGTGAGTATGTAGTTAGAGCGAGGTTGAGAGGACTGTTGGTCAGTTTGACTGATGCAAAAAATGCTCCCGACATCCTGAGGAGAGTTGTGTGTAGAGGGTTTATGGACTGCTTATCCTAGCATCTTTAGAAGATACATTACATTAAATTCATGCTAGTCTTGCAGGTTTTTCTTTTAAGATAGTGTGAAGTATGACTTCTTGAACTTTACGCATTGTTTTCCACTTACTTGCTTATATTTCAGCAGCTTAAGTTCCTACTTAGCAAGGAAAATAGCATCTTCTGCATGCAGCCTGGTTGATTTTAATATGAAGCAAACAAGCATTACTCATCAATAATGACATGAGTCTAAACATCCAAGAACAATGTGGCTGGACTTGGAATACCCTTTGGCTAACAGGAGCACATTTACCAACTTAACATATGCATCCAGACTTTTACATAATTCATCTCAAACCAGTGTTTTTTTTCCACATAAATTTCAGTAGCCTGTACTTCTTTCGGATTTACATTTTATGTCATTCCTTATTTGGCTATCTTTTATCTGTTAAAACAAGAACGACTTCAAAAAATATTGCTTGGAAAATTTGTAACCACTCTGCCTTTTTGCCCCTTTGCCTCAGAGAAACCATATTTTACTCATAATTTTCAACTACACTGATCTTATCTTTGTTTAACATTCAAGGATTTCAGTTTTTACTGTGTTGGAAACAAAAGGGAAAATGAAATGTGGTAAACCAAAAGGGAAGAAAGCAGGGACAAGGGTCTGTACAAATGAGGCATTGATCTGTGCTGACAGTTCATTATGGCTGGTAAATGCAGCCATGCAGGGGTGGCTGGAGGAGAGGCTGGAGCCCTAATTGGAGCGGATGGGAGGGATTCTCATCTCATAACAATATCACAACTATTTACATGTTCATACCTCTGGCAACTCAAGAAGGCAGAAAATACATTACAAGGGTGGAGATTATATGGTTACAACGGAGTTAAGGAATGTTCAAGTGTTGGTTTGTGTTTGTTTATATAATTACAGTGTTTCTATACAGAGAAAAAAAAATTGCAACTACTCTTCCAGCAAATTCCTAAACACATTTGCATTCAAGTGTTTACATGAAAATCACAGTGGAAGCCATAGTAATTAAGTCTTGGCCAAAATGAGCACAGAAGGAAGTTGAGTAACTGTGCTGAAGTGTTATAAAGTCCACAGAGAGAAGGTTGAGGTGAGAGGATGAGTCGACAAATCGCCAGACCTTGACATGGGAGACATCTGTTCTTTCTCAGTGTTCTATCAACAGTCTACCATGATGACCACTATTATTCGACAGCCTTCACTGAGGGGGGCATTACTGTAATCGTAACAACTAAGGTCCCTTGGTAGTCATTTAAACTCAAATAATGATTTTTCTAGTGCCTAGAAATAACTAAACCTTTACTATAGCATTGTCAGGTCATAAAACTAGTTTCATATTATTACAATTAGGATTCGTTACAATTTTGGGAGGTACAAACAAATGATGGTGAAAAGGTTTCTATATGTCAACCGAAAGGGAAGGGGAGTTACAAACTAAATATTTTATGGTTAAACTTTTGACATACATTTATGTTGTTATTTTGAAATAAGTCTAACTCACAGGATGTAGACTGTGGGTGTGAGTCTGGGAAACTATTTCAGTCAGCAATCACCATACTTTTTTGTTGACACATAGCTGTAAAGATAGGGCTGGCTATGCAAGACCAATGTGATTTAAGGTAGTGTCCAGTCCTAGAATGTTTATTTTTGCCTAAAGGTAGGCTCATTCCTATAGTTTACATCTGGTTACACCAAATCCATTCACCACAATAATTCAACCTCTGAACTGAACAGACTATCATGAGTACTAAGTGATTGTGTGTATTTCAGGTGCTGTCTCCGCTGACATCATCTGTCCTGGCTGAGAGAAACATCAGGGTGCTGGATGATAGAGTGACTGTGACAGAGCTGGGGGTGCAGCTGGTATCTGGACTCTCTCTATCCCTGCAGCTTAGCCCAGGGAGCAACAGAGCCATCGTCGCCACTGCAACTACACAGGAAGTCATTGAATCGCTTGAGCAGGTACAAATCTATGAAATCCAAATGTCTTCCAGCATTTTACATGATTAATTATTCCTTAATCTACCACGAGGGAAGGAAAGTCTAATTCTTATTGTCATAGCACCTGACTGTGTTTTGTATTATGCTCAGTGGTTCATGGCTGAATAAGGTTTATTAATGTAGACTATGATATGCATTGCAGTTTTTTCCTTTATAATTAATTCACTCTTAATAAAGTGAAGCCATCTCTTTGATTTGCATATCCAACCACTAAACAGCTCGGTTATTCCAGTAATTAGAATTTCAAATTGAAGAGGCCAATGTTTCTCTCCCTTGGAGAGAGAAGCATATTTAGCTTTCAGTATAATAATTTCATATCGACTCTATTGTTTCTATAAGCCTTCTACTGTAATTAAGTCTCAATTTTGCTTCCACTATGGTTCTCTGTTTTATTTTTCAGTGGTTTACATACATCAGTTGGAGATGTGCAGACAGTTATTTTTGGAATTTTATCAGGGTTATTTCGGTTACTGCTGTTGCACTGAGACAAATTTTTATATGTGTATTTTTTTTTAGGAGTCCCTCATTAGTGCTTGGCTCCAGTTCAGTGATGGCTCCATGACTCCTCTAGACAACTACAACCCTGCCCATTTCACCCTTGAGGCCACCTCTTTGAATGAACAGGTGGTGTTGGTGCAACGAAGTGCAGCATGGAAGTGGCCCATTATTGTTGCCAAGGGTGAAGGTCAAGGTTTACTTGTGCGTGTTGAAATGAGCCCAACAGAGGTTTGCCAGAAGGGTAAACGACGTATTATCCTAGCCACTGGAATGGCAAACATACAGGTAAGGCTTGGTCAGCCAGAAGAGCAATACAGACAACCAGGAGACCGACGAACACGTCCTGATCCTCCATATTATGGTGGGTCTATCTCTGACATGGAAACAGGGTTAATTAACCGTGGACCCACTACCATCAGGGGCCATGTCCCAGTGAGACCTAATGGGGGCCGTCTATCAGCAGACAACGGAGCAAGAGTGCCGAGCGAATTCTCCGAATACCCAGACAAGGCAGAGCTGCCTCGTAGCCGCAGCACTGATGAGGACTTGTTGCCATCCCGACGAGGTCTGACAGACCTTGAGATTGGTATGTATGCCCTGCTGGGAGTCTTCTGCCTGGCCATACTGGTTTTTCTCATTAACTGCATCTCTTATGCGTACAAGTACCGTAGCAAGCAGCTGTCTTTGGAGGCCCCAGAAACAATGCCCCATGCCCATGACTGGGTTTGGCTGGGTCAAGAGGAAGGGCTGTGTTTGCAACAACAGCAGCAGGACGAGCTGGGAGGTACCCTAGAGGAAGGTAGTCAACTACTGAATGGAGGCATCCAGCGTGGTAATAATGGTGTGGGAGGCTGTAGTTCAAGTGGAAGGGATCACAGGAATGAGTCACTTAATTCACCCACTACCAAGAGAAAGAGGGTGAAGTTCACCACCTTTTCCAATGTCAAGTCCAGTAATGGATGTCCTGTGCTCAGCCCATTAGCATTAGTGCAGACCAGTGAGATAAAATGGGTATGTCCGGACATTGAGCTTGGGGACTCGAAGGAACTTAGGAACTACATGGAGAAGCTTAATGAGAATGCAATTAAGAACATTGCATAGGGGGTGCTGGGTGTTTTCAATGAACTAAAGAGAAACTCACCTGAATGCCTTCAGAATAAGGAGGAAATGACGGCTGGAGGGAGGAAAGGAAAAAGGAAAAGAATAAAGGACGCAGAAAAAAGACTGACTGCTGTTTAACTGTACCTCAGCATAACAACAGGACAGTGCATCCAACCTCTGTTGTTTCCATGACAGTACTCAGAAAAAGGTAAAGCAGCAGACAACAAAGGACACGTCTTGCCACGAGACCACAGCATAGCTATAAAAAGGAGAAAATGTGAACTTGATATTGTTGCTTAACTTAAATGTATGTTGTTTGTCTTTAATTGAGGTTCGGTTTCCTTTTCCATGCACCATTTCCTTTGTTTTCATTTTTTAAAACTATCATGTATTAATGTTGTATTTGTTGATCAATTTTGCGCTTTGTTGCGTTTTTTTAAGAGTTGCTGTATGCTCTGTACCCCATCTCAGCAATTATAGATTCTAGCAGAGAAGAGTTCAAAGCAATTTTGTATTGTATATAAATGCAGAGTTTGATTTGAAGGTATTATATGTACAGTATCATTTTGTAAAGTGCTGTTTGGTTTTGCTTTGTAGGTTAGTTTTTGTTTTGTTTTGTCTCCAGAAACCAGATCCATGCATGATGTTATTAAAGAGGAGGCATGTGTGTCTGATCTGGTACCTGAAATGAAAGTGTGTAGATAACTAATGCTAATACCACTGGAGACATGTCAGTTGAATATTATTGCATCATTCGTCATGAAGCTGGGTTTTGGGTTGGTTTCTGTATGTTGATATTAGTTTACAAAGGGTGTTAGCCCACACATTTTCCCCTCTTATGTTAATGTTATAATTCATGCAACCCCCTTTTATTCAGTTGCATACTTCAGATACTAAAGTGGACTTTTTATACTTCTTTAAAACCCGATATGGCCCCAGTATACTGATTTTTAAAGAAATTAGTAACATTTAATAAAACCACACTTATAACCAAGAGAATTAATAGACAATCACAAAAAATGTACAAATCAATCCCTTCATTGATAATTTTCCATGAAATCAGTCCAGTTTACAGTTTGTATGGCCTGAATTAGGCAGAGACTATAAACACTTAATTTCTAAAACTACTGCATATGACATTGTGGATCCAACAAAAAGAGTCATGGCAGTAAATGAACTCACGATTACAAATTGTGAAGTCTGACCTCTTCTTCATTTTATCATATGTCAGTATTGGTTCATCATTTTCTATCTCTGTTTTAAAATTGGCTGCTGGACTAATTAAAACTGAAGGTGACTCTTCTCCACTATGCTGCTGTGTGATTCATTTTTCTGGCTGTTGTATTCTTCTCTCGCTCTGTCTTGTTTTGCTCATCTGACTGGTTTATGTGAGTACACAGACAGTGGCTTCATCAAATATCAAAATGAAGTGCCTGTTGTTGTTGACAGTCAGTGCAGCTGCCAGCTGAAGTAGGAGAGATAAGCTATCTTGCACCTATCATCCCACCACTCCAAATCACCAAATTAAAATGCATTTTGTCTACCCAGTGTATGTGCGTTGGGCATTTACTTGTAAAAGACAAAAATGGTCGGGTCAAAGATACTTTTCCATTATTTGTATTTTAAACAATAATGTTTGAAAATAATGATAGATACTGGAAAATTTTTACTGAGCTGTCAAGCAGCAGACCATGATTAGAATAACATAACAACTAATAAAACGAAAGACAAAAGAAAATGGCATATACATTTGATAAAACTCACCCAAAATGCACTTAAAGTAATTTAGAAAGGCTTCTTATAGGGGCCAAGTGTTACTGTGCTTACCATAGTGCTATTAAAAGCACAAATAACCTTTAAGTTGTCATCCCGGATACTAATGATAATTTATGAGCATCATCAGTGAGGGAAAAGAAGAAACGAGTTGGAGAGGGTATAAGAAGTATAAGGAGTCATAAAAGTAACACTGCATCCAGTCAAGGCGGTTATAAAGTTAAGCATAATTAGCACTGTTATGATCTTCATTAGGGACCATTTAACAATACCTGTGAGTATCATAATCAACAGTTAAAAAGGTTTTAGGCCAAGTGCATCAAAGCCCTGAAAATCTAAACCTCTCAGACATTTTTTTTTCATAGGATTGCAGACATGCTCTCCTTTCTGAAAGGGCAACCTGATTAGGTAATGTTAAGTTTGGTCTTAACACATGTTAATGTGGCATTTCCTATGCAATTTGTCTTGCCCACTCACTGTACCTTTGAATCTAATCAGACACAAGCGTACTGTTATTTGCAGACTAATTACAACAAACCCAAGACCTGTGCATTGGAGATGTCTCCAGGCTACCAAGGAAATCTAAACACTGTACACAGCAACTGTGATAGCATTGTTCTTTTACAAGCCTGCCTCTGGACTGCAGTACATTTTCAGATTAAGTCAATAATTCTCAGTAGATATATAAAATAAAAGCTTGTGCTCATTCAAATGACCATTGTGCAGATGTTAGAATATAAATATAAACTCTTATTTCAATCCTCAGTAATGCATCTCTGAAGACCCACATGATGTTTGGGGTTCCCCAAGGCTTACTCCTTGGTTCTCTTCTATTCATATTCTATTTTTCTATACTTGTATGCTTGCATAAAGCTACATTACATAAGCTACATTGTACAAAATAATACACCCTCAAATTCTAAAAACCCTATAAACCCTATTACCATACATAGAGTCTCTCTAAAAGGATCTAAAAAAACAAATAACTTGATCTTTCTCAACTTCCTCAAACGTAAATACTCATCATAAACCATCTTGTTGTTTGATCCTAAATGCGTCTTCTCAGTGTTCTAATTTCTTTGAAAGAAGGCATACAGCTGACTGTCCTCTTCACTCCTACAGGCCATCACTGTCTGTTGTCATTTACTATATTCATCGTTGCAAAAAAATGAAACCTTGATAATGTTTGACACCACAGCTTTGTCGTGCTTCTTGAAGTAATTTCCAAACAATCCTGACCTCTAACTGACATCTCAGTGGGCATTCTTATCGCACACAACCACAAACAGCCCACTCTGCTCCACTGAGACTTTTGTCCCTGCCACTGAGGCACTCTGGTACAGTTGACTTTTAGTCCTAGTCTAAACTCTCTTAGACTTATGCCTATGTCCTCCACACTACATTGCCAGGTATTCGTTTCGTTGACTCAAGGATCTCCTAGTCTGCCCTCAAGCTCACTGAGTAAATGACAGCTGCTGTCACGTATAATGGAACGGACTCCTGTCACCATTACGAACCAGTTCAGCTGACATTCACTGTGCCACATTATTACTAGTTACCCCATTTCCCACATTTTTTTACAGTTGCTACGCCAACAGTTCTCAATACAACATCTTCTCGGTTTCCTCCCCTTTCCATCCTTTCCTTTTGACATGTGACTTCAGGCAAGCATCACTGCACAACTGCACTGCCTCAAGTCCATCTCTCTGTCACTGCAGACATACTGCAATGACTCAAACTGATATAAAATTACAAAATATCTTATATAAATTTATTATATCTTGAGAGATTTCAGAAAGCTGCCCTTCTTCTTGGGTTTACATTGCAACTACTGCCCTGTTCTGAGTTGTAAAATTGCACTGGTACTATAAAAAGGATTCTCGTAGACTGGTATGGAGAACCTCTAGCAGGGTGACCACAGAAAAACTGAGAAAGGTAAGTTTTAGTTCAATTTTTTTTTGCCAAATTCAACAATAAACAAAAATTAATTTTGTAAAAAAATGTTATCCTAACCAAAGTTTCTAGATATGAAGTAGTTGTTCAATGGTAGATTTCAAAATAGTTTAACTAATCAACTAAATTAACAAAAGTAGTCAAGTAATGAATGAGTGAGGCAAAAGAGGTTGGAATAGTGTCCGACAAGCTACATATATAATTCTTTATATCACAACTTTATGCTTAAAAAAAAGAAAGAACAAACTGACAAATGTGCGTTCTTTTTAAATGCACACATCATATCCACTTCCTGCTTCCTGTATCCATGTTCATTCTTAAAATGTCCCCTGTATTTTATTATATTTGCACATGTAAGACAGTTCTTAATGAAGTACTGCGGTTCTATTCCATATTTGAAAAGTTTTATTTTCAGAACAACCTCAGGCCAGTCTGAAAGGCACAAAGCATGCAGTGGTTTGCAGTACCCCCAAGTTACTGTTGTTTACATGAGCACACTGGCCGCTACATATTCCCGTTGGCATTCAGCACACTTTTTTGTCATCAGGTGTGAGTAGATAAACTGAAAAAGAATGGTAGCGTGTGTGTGTGGATGCGTGTGCGTGCGTGTGTGTGTCTGTGTGTGTATATGCAGGTTTGTGGGTGTGTGTGAGTGTGTGTTTGTGCGCACCTTGATGTGATTTATGGGTTAGACTAGTGTTGCAATTAAAACAGGTTTGAATGTGCTATTGTTTTCTTTATCCTGCTGACATTGAAACACCACTCTTGGTGAAGATGAACACAGCAAATGAAAAACAATTTTTTTTTTAAAAAAGATGCCTGTGACCCTGACTCTGTCTACAGATGTAAACAATTCAGCAAGATAGATCAGGCCTCAGAGAATGTCACGATAAGAGACGTGATGCAGCCTTGAAAAACAACAAATAGTTCATTAAGAGAAACAAACCAAGGAGTTTTTATCTACATGCCGCTGATCATTGGAAATCCCTGTGGTGATGGCCTTACTGAGCTCCAAGTGGAGATGAGTCTGCAGCTGTTAATACACCCACTCCCACTCCCACCAAACATAAAGCACCTCTTCATTTCTCTTCTGAAATGTATTTTTTGCTTATTATATCTCTGATGGTATTTTTGTTTTTAGGTCTGTTTTTTTGTGTCCTAGGGGGAATGTGTATTCCGAGTCCCTGAAGTGATAATGATGGCTGGCTTTGCTGGTTTCTTTGTTCTTTAGCACAATGCCACAGTGACAGTCCAGGCAAAGAGAATGGCTGTTGAAATAGTTCTATAAAGAGAAAAAGTTTAGGAAAACAAGCTAACAGCTGCAGCTTAGGTGAGCCAGCCCACTGTTATGTGCTGATGAATGAGGTTCAATAAAAGTCATTAAAAAATTTACTCACAACAGCCATCAGAGTTATTCAAAGAATCCAAAATGATAAAACAACATAAAATAACTGGAAAATGGAAGCGAAGTAGGATGATAGAAAAGAAGAGCAGTAAGATGCCAGACAGTGTGAAGTAGGTCTATCAGCTGCTCTGACACTCTATGCTCCAGTGATGAATGTTAGCTACACTATGTGATGCCCCAGGATTTTATAACTCAACCATAAGGAGGGCCCGTCCTTTAACTTTCTCTGACTGTGTGTAGGTGTACTGTTTTTGTTTTTTTCAAAAAAGACATTAAAACTTGATTCTTACAGGTAAATAATGAGTCATTCTAGCTGTAACTCATGGCTATGAACTATATATAAAAAAAAAAAACAAATAGTCCAACCTTTATATACAAAAGCAAAAGCAATGAACAGATTGCTGACAGGCTAATGTTTGACATCTGAGGTAACAGCTACGGCACAATACTGAACATTTGCTAACTGCTATTAAAAGAAAAATAATTCCCAGTATAAATCATGGCCGGCTGCCTACCCAGGACCCTAACACTGGCCTCATTAGGCCCAAGGGCCATAAACTAAGTGTCACTGCTGTAGAGATTTTAACGCCCTTTGACTAGTTTCAAACCTCAGTTGGCCAGCCTTTAAACAAGCAACACAATCACCTGCTAATGCAACACAGTGAAATGGGACATTCTTCCAATGGAAGCCAGAGAGAGAGTCAATAGACTGCTGGGAAGCTGAAGTGCTTGCACTTGATGAGCAAGAAGAGCTTTGTGCTCATCTTGAGTTTCATCACTGATACTCTTGGCATGATATTAGAGCCCTGGCATTTGGCTTAGTTTATCCTACCACCATTTTGGAGAAATACTCTGCAATGCTCTGGCTTTAGAGCTGCTTTGATGTAGAATTTAAAAAATTTTAGTGCTGTAGTCGAGCACAAAACTGACATTCTGCATCGACATAGTTAGGTGCGAGGAGATGTAATGCAACGTTTTCATATTAATTAAAAGAACTAAAAATAAATGGAAGCCACACTGTGAAACACTAGTGACATGTTAGTGTGTTTTTGTGTGTGTCTAGGTTCCATCTGTCTGTTTGTCATACAGTGAGCTGTGGAGAGACTTGTGTTTTTAAGGCTGCAACCAGCACAGCTAAGCCTTGGTCTATGCAATATCCAGCACCTACTGGTGGTGGACAGCTGGTGACTTTACTCTGCAGGAGGTACAGCACTGTAAAAACATGCTCATTTCCTGTAAATGAGTGTCTCTCTCATGCACTTGTGTAGAGAAAATGCTTGTTTCTCTGTTATATTTGTCTTTATTTAGAGAAAAAAAGTTCAGATTTTATTGACAGGAAAAAAAACTCAAAGGAAATAAGTCAGCCTTTTTCAAGTCCTACTAAATAATAATCACATGACAGGCTTATTGTCCTCCCAATCTTGTAATATAATAGACAGCAGACAAATTATTTACATTAGATTATTTTATGTGGATATAGTACATGGATTAGGTATGAACTTGAATCTGTCACTCCTACACTTTTCTTGACTCACATTACTGCCGTTCATTATTATTTCAGTTATTTCACAGAAGCTTAAGATAGGAGAGTTCATCCAGTGTTTAACGGTAATTTATCATATATTGTCAAATCATTTTTGATTTATTACTTGCGAAATGGTCTCACTGACACCAGTATTTCAGCCTCTGTACTTGCAGTGTCTCAAATGACACTAGAGCAGCTGCTCCTCTGCCTCTTTAGTATTTGTCATCCAAATTATAGAAACGGTCACTTTTTTACAATCCTGTTATCTGTTAATTAAAACAGAAAAGTTTCATGTATTCACTTGAGCAGTCCCTGGAATGTAGATCGCATTTGTCTTTCAAATGTGGGCAGAGATATCTCTAAATCAGCTACTAATTTAGCCACAATAAATAAGCCACATGCAAAGCGCTTTCAGCAGCTGTCCCTGGAAACATGAAGGTTAAAATAGTTCAATTAAATTTCCAGCAGGTACCCTGAATCCAGTAAGATAAAGCTGCTTACACCGAATGTGTGCTGGCTTTTTTTGCTTTGTTTTTGAGTGTGAATGTGTGTGTCTGCTATTGTTCATGGGTTAAGTAGGCAGCCCTGCACATGTGTGTGTTTGTTTTGTGTAGAGATAGAAAAATATTGGCCGGTGTTTTCCCAGTACAAGATCTACAGAATAAACAATGGCAGCAGGAGAAAGTGCAAACACACACATGCACAGTTTGGTATTAGCACTCTTGAGGGAGAGCATATGTTTAAGCTTTGTTTCTACAACAAGCCTTAGTGGCAAACAGATTTCAGCATGAGAACAGAAAAATGTAAATGTGCTCTCTCTTCAGACGCTAACACTTTAATTCTGCATTTTTTTTTTACAAGTAATCTCAAAATCGACCAAATAGCACAGCATCAGCTAGAGACTTCTGTTGTCTCACAGTTTACTGTTTGAGCTTATGCAATAGTCTTTTGTAGCAACAATATTACCCCAAACAGTGCAAGAGTATCCTTAAAAAGGAAATACCACAAACAACATATGCTGTTAAAAATGTAGTTAAAAATTAATACTGTCCCAGAAAATAACTTCAGTCTCTGAATGCATTTTGTTCTCCTTTCACACATTACCTGCTTATACATTTTCATTTATTATATCCTCCTTGCATTTTGGAAATAGTAAACAGGAACAGTTACTGTAGATAGCAGCGATGGAATCTACATTGTGACCACCAAAGTGGCTGAGACTGCACTGTACAAATTGCACAACTGGCACTTCTTTAAAGTGAAAGATATCGTATTGCAAAAATACATCAAGCCCCTCAGATATTATTGCTGTGTATAGAAAAGAACACACCATCGCCTCTCCTGTAGTGTGCTGACAATGACAAAGATACTGCTAGTAGACACATTTGTTACTGGAACACTTGTACAATATAATGCAATACAATGCAATTCCTTTCCAACAATGCTACCTTTTTAAAGCTTCTGAAGTTTCGTTTTGCCCACCCTGACTGTTGCAGAGGGAAAATCTGAGGCTGTAGTTTGTGTGTCAGTCTAGCTAAACTCTGTCATTAACACAATGGAAACAGAGAGCTTTAGTGTGTACTTGACCCATGATGTCATTGATTAAGTATTCAAACTTTTGTTGTTGATAAGTTCTCTGTTAATTAGCACAACATTGTACATGGGTGTAAAAGTACAGGATAAGAGACATCGTACAATAAAACTTGTCTTGCTCAGTCTATTTTTAGCAATGCTAGCAGTGAGGCTCTATGTTAATATCAGTTTGTCAGTCGGTTCAGCTTTGTTCCTGGCTAATATTGTATACAGCGGTCCCTCGTTTATCACGGGGGTTCCGTTCTAAAAATAACCCGCAATAGGTGAAATCCACGAAGTAGTCAGCTTTATTTTTTACAATTATTATATATGTTTCAAGGCTGTAAAACCCCTCACCACACACTTTATACACTTTTCTCAGACAGGCATTAACATTTTCTCACATTTCTCTCT
>JAPZDY010000011.1:9273436-9293509 GCA_029783645.1 Ctenochaetus hawaiiensis
TGGCACTCGCTACCTCCGCCCCGTGGAGCTGTGCTGCCAACCTCATTGCAGCAAAAAAATGACAAGACAACTGCTGCGGTAAACAGACTACTGCTGAATTAGTATTATCTAAATAGAATCGCCTTTTCTTCTTGGCTTGGATGAGACAAGTTTAGCACCGTGGTACAATTAACATAGTGGCCCGCAGCTGAATGTGGGAGAAAGTAAAGAGACAGAGATAAAGCGTGAGCAGCTATAAACCAACAAATCAACTTTATGCATTCATGCCTCCTGGTTTGTGGTGCACAAGTTCAGATGCATAATGCTTGAATATGAATAAAATATATTCACAGGTTTCTTTTGTTTCAGCAGTGAAATAGCTCATTTAAGTCAGCCAGCTTACATGGAACAGATGTATTATATGAAAACACAGTTAAAGTAACCACAAGTAGCACAATTATTTGGCATCTAGGCTCTGACCTCATCATCGCCCACAAGCATACAACAAGTTCAGGACAACAGCAAACCTCTCTCATAAGCCACATTTTTTCACAGAGCCCAACACAAGCTTTCATCTGCCACAGACTTTAAGACCAACCACTGTGTGCTCACCTGCCAGGCACCTAAGATCACAAGTAGAGTATGCTATCAAGTGACATGAGGTGGATAAATCTAACCCCCTGCATTGCAGCAAGGCAGCAGCATAGAACCCATCAGCTATGCAGATAATTATGAAGAGCAAATTAAAAATCACAAAAATGTAGCAGAGAATCTCTGCAGCTCACTGTAAAAACAGTGTCATAAAAAAATGAATAACAGCAGCTTAAATCTAAATATGACAAACAGTGAAGGGCGGCTGTAGCTTAAGAGTTACAGTGGGCTGTTCACTGATCTTAGTGTTTGGGTTCAGTCCACGCTTCATCCTGTCTATATGTCCAAGTGTCCTCAGGCAAGAAATGATTCCCAAATACTCCCAATTGTCAGGCAAGAAACCTCTGAGATTTGAAGCAATAAATCACTGTAGCCACTTAAAATTTAGCATGCAAGTTGTTAAACAAAGCTATTTTGAGTTGAGATATTTTTTTTATAATGGGAGAGACCACTGAGAATCTCCCCAAATGTGTTTCTAATGTATTAATTGCTGACCCACATTCAACTTAGACTATGCTTCATGGCAGTCTTTGTTTCAGGAAACTGTTTAACATATGTTTTTTTCCTTTGTTGTATTATGAAAGGGGCAAAACACACAGATATATTTAACTTTGTGCTGTGGTCCCTATACCTTCTGCATGACTGTATCTTTTCCAGCGCAGGCCTCCATTTGAGCCAACAGTTCTGTTCTCTCAGACTGTTTTCATGGCTCAGAAAATTTTAAAAATGCATATTTGGAGGTCCCCTCTTCATTTTTCATTGGATGGTGGCTCTTGCAGGTCCCAGCACTACACTACTTTATCATGGTAATGCTCTGGCAATGACAAAAATAGAAATAGTTCAGAGTGATAACCTGAACGTCACAATCTCTGCACAGATGACCTCTCTGTTTGCACATGCAACTACATGGCTGAGTGGTCAGTGTCTCCAAATACCCATATGTGTGTGTATGAAAGCATATCAGTTGTGAGGCTCCAGTTCTCTGCCTGCACTTACATGTGCAGTATACCACATGGTGAACCGAGCCTACTATTATATAGTAATTCATTTAATTATTATTTAAAATAATTAAATCAATGCTAAAATAGAACACTAAGATTTTTTAATATACATATGAGACTGTAATCGGTTCAAAGTAATGTTTTTATACTGAAAACAATGAAAGAAAACTACAAATTAACTTTTCTTCCTCATTTTATCTTGTGACAGCTTATTTTTAACTCCTGTTTGTTTTTCTGTGTGTTTAATTTATTTTTAACAATAACCTTATTAGTCATAGACCACCATTTTCCAGCACAAACTTATTGTCTGTATATGAAAACCAAAAATGCAAAGGAAAATGTGATTTGGATGCAGCCAGCAGCAGAAACAGAAAACAGCCAACACTTAAAGACTCCCTTTTCCAGAAGCATTTAGTTCTAGCACAACAAATTTAATCAAATGTTGTATATTTTTATCTATTTCTTGGTGTGAAGCTCTCCTGACACCTTATGATAGTGTCTTATGTTGGTTTTTTTCTCTTTAATCTGTCACTCATCTATTGTTATTTTATAATTAGATTGTTGTCTATTTCGCTTAAAATGTCATTCTAACTTGACAGGAAATAAATCACTTTCTTTAACAGACTAAATCTAAATCTTGGAATAAATCTTCAGTCTTGTAGCTCCTGTTTTACCGTGTGTCGGACACTTAGATATTCCACAGAATATGGAAACACAGTATCAGCAAAAAAATTGGAGGGGAACAAATATCAAGAGGATACAGTAAGAGTGACAGGTGTGAGGAAAGGGAATGAGGAAAAACAGCTTGACAGGCAGTCATTGTTTTAAGGCTATAGGCAAGATAAATGTAGCATGGGTATAAAGTGTGTGAAGTAAGTGAGGAGTCGAGTTGAGAAGGAGGCAGAGAGACATGGGTTGAAGACAGAGTGTTGGGAAAATAATGGTTGTCTAAGATGAAATAGATACAGCGAACTGCCCACTGTATGCAGGACCACAGTCCTAAAACAAACTGGCGCACTGTACATGACACACAGACGCATACAGTTGCTTCAGAATTTGTCAGCCAAAAAAAGAAGATTTCAAACATCTGTGTGAGCTTCAAGAGACTATACCCTACCAGCCTCGCAACCTGTCATATGTTTCCCTTATTTTCTCTGCCTCTGATACTGCATCTGTCTGCTTTGCCTTCATCCTTAACCTACACCTACATGCACAGTCACACAGAGCCAAACTTTGTGTGCAAGCATGAGTATGTGTATATTTCTCTCTCACACACACAAGCATACACACACATCCTGCACTTCAGATCTAAAATGAGGTGGAAAGTAACTGCGAAGCCAGACAGACGCCTGCAGCTATCTCAGGGATGAATACAACTATTCCATTACAAACACCTTTAATGTCGCCATGGTGCGTCTGGCTTGCTATGCACTCCCATCATTTCATTTTTCTTGAAGGTACCTTCCCTATTATTTCTGGTGGCAACTTTGTAGCATACAACTCATAAAGAGAGAAAAGACGCAATCAACCAATATGTTTTCTTAATGAGAAGGCATTATAAAAGTCTTTCATGGTTTTTTCAAGCCTGGTGTAGTAGTCTGCAACACATTAACAACCTTAGAAAATAAATTCAGATTACAGAAGCAAGGTGCTGGAGGAGAAATAACCCAACTCTGCTGTAATGTGTGAAAGACTTGTGACATCTGTGTTGGAAGGATTACTATAAATGCAACACTCCTCTTTCCCCCAGACTATTTTTAATCTGCCCGTCACAGCTGTGTAATCTAATGTGAGCTTGGTGGTAGATTTTATCACTTTTTTGAAATGATATTCCTTTAAAATCTCATCTTAGCCATATATTTAACATACTTGCAGAGGAAGTTATAGTGACTCCAATGACCCAGGCAACGACCAGTGTGAGGCCCTTCACTATTTTGCTTAGCACTATCATTATTGTTCCTTTAAAGACATTTTACCCGAGTAAAAAATAAAGCCCTTTTGTAAAAATATACTTAGACAAAAGTAAAAGGAAGTCAGTTAATAAATATTCTGAGTCGCACTACATTTTTTTTAACTTATTGAGAGAGTAGCTGATAAGATGTAACTTTAAAAATGAAGAACATTTAAGGCTACAGTTGCACTTAATGTTAATTCAACTGTGGAAAAACATCCTGTTACAGAGCTCACATAGTAAATCCAAACTCAACTATAAAATTCCATATATATATATATAGATATAGATATAGATATAGATATAGATATAGATATAGATATACACACAGATTTTGCAGCCCCTGCCTGTATAACACTTATTATTAAGCTAATTATAAAGGCACAGCGGCTAACGTCTGTATAGCCATTCCACAATTAACAACTCTGACCATAGTTTTATTAATCAAAAGAGGCCTGGACACCATGGCGGATTTAAAAGGCAATACGAAATTACAATCAGCCACTTTGACACCAATAGAATTTATAAAACAGCACATCAGAAACAAAAAGAGATGTATGATATGAACTCAACGTTGCGTCAATAGATAGAAAGATTAACCAAAGTAATGTGCACATATAGACACAAAACATAAAACTAAAGATAGCTGTGTGTGTGTGTGTGTGTGTGTGTGTGTGTGTGTGTGTGCGCGCGCGCGCGCGCGCGCTGTATCTATACCGCGTAGCACGCGCACACTGTTACATAGCTTGGCAGCAGTGACTGTTACTGCTGTAGTTGTAACTTACTCACCTATGTGGACGTCTTCCTGCGTCTAATTCACATCTTCTCTGATTACGCAATCTTCATTATTATATATCATAAAAAACAGTCCACTTTGGTTATCTGTCCCAGTATAACCAGCGCTCCTCTGTACCCAGCTGCGCCGAGGCCGAGGCAGCGGTAGCTGAGCTAGCTAACATTAACTAGCTCATCTTCTTCAACTGCTAATGACACACCTGGTGCCAAAGTAAACCACCTGCTGCTCCTCTGTTGTGCAGTTTCTGGCTTTTTAGTTTCCTTTTCCACTTCTTCTTCTCGGATCCATTCTGAAAAAAATATATTTGTAAAGACTGTTTGTCTTCGACGGTAACTTCAATCATTGTGACCTTTGATGTCATACACCTGAAGGTCATAGGTCAAGGTGGGATGGTCCATTCAATGTGAAACATATTTGATGATTAATATTGGCAAGCCAAGATGTTTTCCTGGTCATATATGAAATGTAGGCAGATTTGATTTTATTTATTATTTGTTATTGTTCTTTTGGAATTGTATATCTTAAACAAAATATATGCAAGGACTACTGATTCAGGTCTGAACCCCGAGAATAAACTACTGTTAGAAACAACCATCACTGTTAAATGTCATCCTATACATTCTCAAAATGCTATAGTTATTTCATTATTGTCATGTTAAAAAAAGTAACTGCTACCAGTAGTTTTTGACAGTTACAGTTAATTTACATACTATGTAAAATAATGAGCTTTTCTTTGATCAAATCAGCTTTTATCCTTACTAAAATCCACTCTAATGCTTAAAAATAACAATTTACAATCTCTTTCATTATGTGAGAAATACATATGTAGGCACATGCGTAGCAAAGATAATTAGTTTTCTCCCAGCTATATACTAGCACACCACTTCAAACTTTACCCACGCACAGGAACAGATATGTTCATAGAAAATTGTGACATGAGCTGAAGGTTAAAGAGTGCTTCTAGTTGAGGTTATTATTAGACCAGATAACTGCCTTGCAGCATGTTCGGTGTTTGTTTGCTTTGACTTTTGATCTAACAAAGTCCTGATCCTTTTTTTAAAATATGAACATTGGCTAAGACGTGGTTTGCTTTTGGCTTTTGAAAATAGAATCATTTACACACTGTCAGAGCTTTGCTTTTTTTGAACTTTTTTTTTCTGTTGCTTATCTATGCCACAGAACCTGCTGTTGAATGTGAGTGGACAGTTATCATTTTGACCAATGCAATATTTAACACATTCCTTAACACTTGTATGCATTTTGTCTTTGTCTTATTGGCTTTTGATACAGAAATGTATCTGTAAACAAGCTATATTTGGCTTACATTCTTTACTTTTTACATCATTACAATTTCAAGGACTCTTTCATAACATTATAAACAAAAACTCATTTTGATTTCTGACAAATGTCTAAACATTTTACAGTGCAGAATTTATTGAATTTTTGGGGGGTTATATGTAGGAGGTGAGAATTACAGAGGAACTTATGATTATGATGGGATCACAATACACTTCTTAAACCTGATACATAGCAAGACAGTTATCGGCAAAACATCACAGTTGGTATTTAAACCAGTCCACAAGTGTCATCATGCAAATGGTAAAGCAAAACACTGGCAAGAAGTTAGACTTCCTAAAAGCAGAAAAATGAGGATTTGCGTCATGAGCACTCGGTGCTCAGTTGGGGCACCAAGCAGAGTCCTGCACAAAATCCTGGGAAATTGGCTTTAGGTCCTTATGGAGCTGTGGACAGTCCTTACAGGGATATTTTTCAGTCTATTAAGTACCCACATGAGCCACATATCCAAGTAATGATTTGTAGATAGTAGCATGTAAGTATTGATATTGTGACAATGGTGGCATACTGACTTTGTATTTAGCTCAAAGCACTGCTGTCTAAGTGCAGCCTAAAAGTGCTGCCAGCATGGCTATAGAAGTGATTTTTATTATGGTCTCACTGATCTATCTCTTGATTTCATCATTGCTATGTTTAAGAAGAAAAAAACAAATTTGCACATATTAATTAAAAAAAAATGTCTTCATGACTTCACATTGACATTGCTAAACCTCGCAAGAATCTGGCTCAACATCTGTGGCTAAATTACAAAGCGTCTTAGCAAAAAAGCCTTCTTTGAGAGGAAAAAATTCATGCTATTTCTTTCCCAAATATCAAAAAAAGATTATATCTGGTACCATTAGGAAATTGAAACTCTTTTTAAGGAGCAAGCTGCCATGCAGTAAAGAGTCACCCTGTCTTTCTATCTCCCAGTCTGTCACCCTAAGTATGCTCTTTTCCCCCCACCCTCATCCTCGCCTCCCATTCTGCCGGTTTATTATGCTTCCACACTTAGCTATAAATGTGATATGTGTTGTATATTGCCTCTTTACTCACATAAAAAATAAAATAAAAACTATTGTGACCGCACTCATTTGCCTGTTGTCTGCACACTGCTTCATCTAGTTGAGATCCCTCTTTTGTCAATTACAGCCTTACTTTCTTCTGCACTGACAAAGCGGTTTTATTTCAAACTGCCTCATTGACACAAAGAACTTTTTTTTGCTTTTTGTCGTCTTCTTTGTAAAAATTGGCTACATAATCTTATGATGCACACTGAGCGCTGACACTGTGCTGACAAGTAATGACAGCGATGAGTGTTAGCTGGGAAGCACAAGGTATTTTATCTTAATGAGCTGCCGTACTGTCTGAGTTTCCCTCCACCTGTGATGTGAGAGGTTCCTCTCTCATCTCCTTATTCATCACAGTACTGGTTTCTGTGTGTGCCTGTCCTCTTTTGTCTATCTTTGTCTGCCTCTCTGTTCTTTATGTTTTCATTTAAAGTTTGCCTTACAGTAATTTTTCCATTTTTGCAGTGAAACAGGCGGCACACTGGCTTTATATAGAATCTTTACTACAGTCAATTTTCACTGTTGAGTTTTTCCATTAGCAGCAACACCTTCTCAGAAACACCTGCCCCCTTCTGTGACCAAGTGTCCAACCTGTGGGAAAGCAGCCTTGTGAAAAAAGTGACCTTGTCTCCTTTTGGCCTACATTACCAGGACTGTGCTATGGAGAGGGTCCGCTAATGCACACTAATCCTCCAACACAATGACCCCAATCCCTTAAATCTGTCAATAGGGAAGCCGATGCTCCAGATTAGAGATCCTGCTGTAATGATACTCGGAGACTCCTCTTCTGTCTTGTTGTGTACAAGACACGCTCACACTTATGATTTACATGCTTCATTACATGCAAATTAGCCCTGACTGGGCTTGTATCACAATGGAATATTTCCAAAATAATGTAACTGAAATATGCGTGACAATGGATTATTGCCAAAGTAATGTAACTTAAATTATGTTCAATTATGTTATTCCCCCAACCAGTCAGAGCCAATTTGAATTGCACACAAAGCTTTCATAATGAATATGATTAACTGAATTGCCTTTCTACAACTGTGGAAAAGCCTCCACATAAATAGCATTTGAATGGTTTTCAGTTTATATTTGAGAGACGAAGGGATGAACCTCAGTAAAAATGTCTGAGGAATCAAACAGGCTACAGGATTCCAGTGGAACAGCACATAGAGACATTTTTCGTTGTTCCATTGTTGCCATACAAACTATGCAGCTTTTATATCTTAATCATTACTGTATTAAAACTTTTGAGTTTTGAGTCCTGAATTCCTGTTTGATAGACCAGGTCCGCAATCAAAGATGCCGGGCCATGATGCACCGCAGAGACAGCTTTGAATCACTGCTTATCTCCGAGGGGAGTTTGTTTACTTTTCCTGCCACTGCTGGACAGATAAATCGACTGGAAAAAGGGAGAGAGTACAAAGACGCTGGGCCTGTAGGGTAGTGAATTTGGAAGAAAGTTATTAAAACTGCTTTTATCAACACTCTAAATCCACCCGATGCTGTCGTGCAGCAGGGAGCGACGGAGCTTGCTGTCATATCCACAGCTGCCAATTCCTGAGGTGCAGGGCATCAGATTATCTGGGCTTCTTTAAGCTGGGGACGCTGTTTATGCATCACAGCTCCGAGAATGTAATTTTGAGAAGTGTAGCTGTGGTCACCTCAGAGACACAGGAAGGAGAATGGAAAAAAAAGAGACAAATGAGCCATGAGTTATAATATGCAAGCCTCCAGCAGTGATAAAATACCTTCTATTCTATGAGGACACTGTCACAATACGCAAAATGGGAATCACTTTCTTTTTTCCCATCACTCTCTTACCCTCTGTGTATCAGTTATTTTGTGCAGCAGCAGCACAGAATCCCAATAATAGCAAGCAGATCAAATGCGTCGCTGTCAGTATGACATTTTGCTGAATGACATCAGCCTCAAATCACATTTAATAGTGATTAAACGTAATTAAATCCCACTGATTCATAGCAGAGCTGCAGCCTATAATCCGAACCATTCACCATGCTTTCCAATGACTGATACTTTCCTATTTAAAACAGTGATTGAATAAAATTGAATTTCAACAAATGTATCCAATTGTTCTTTATTGATAGGATCTCGTAGGAAATACACATCACATTTTGGTTTAAAATGAAGAGGATGTTACATAAAAAAGGCATCATCGTTTTTCATTCACACATGAAAAATCCTGCAGTTGAATATGTATTGCTCTGTGTCAAGAGACCGAGATTAGACATTTTTACAAATTGTAGAACCAGGCCCCCAAGAGGAGCCTGAAGCCCAAGGTAACTTTGTTAAAAAATTCAGAAACAATGTCCACTGCAAACTCTGTACAGACTATATTTGCATAGCATGCATTTGATTTGAATAAATATCCGGTGAGGACTACAGTGACAGATTGCTCAAAATAACTTGATAAATGTTGCATAGCAGTCTTCTCTGACAAATTGCACAGACTCTTCAGGTATTCACTAGAGGAATCCTAGAAAAAAAAGCATAAAAGGCTGGAAAAGAATAGAATTACTTTAAAGAAATAATCCCTCCCACACTGCATTTACCCTGACAACTAGCAATATCTGGAGCCATTTCTACAGGGGCAACAGAACTGTACAAAAGAGCAAGGAGATGAAAATGTATCTCTTTTGAGTTAGAAATGTAGCAATAATTTGTAGTATAGATATATGTATATTTACATCATCATCAGTTCTGAAGAGGACATCTTTCTCAAATACAATAAGCTTGCATTAAGAGGCTAAAATAATGCTAACAGCTTCTTAAAAAATGAACACAGTATCTCTTAAGTTGCTCATAATGGGCACAACATTACAATATGTATTTACAGGCTTTAACTGAGCACATAGTTTAATATAAAATATTCTGCATTTAACCTCAATAAATTCACCCCTTAAATTGATTTATCTTCATCAAAAAACAGCTTTTTTATCTTTTAGAAATTCTACACCGTATGCATTTTTGTTTACTTTCTCCCTCTTGTCATGCTCATACACACACATAGACACACCCCAATACACTCACTGGGACTCCCCTACAGGTTTGACCACAGGCCATGGCATGTCAGGTAGAGGTGTCTGGGGCTCGGGAGGAGCGTGCTGTTGTTGCATCTGATGGTTGGCCCAGTTTAGGTCCACACCGTTCTTCTTCAGTGCAGCCAAGTGTTTGATGTCCAGTGTGGTGAAGGTGGTGAACTGAACCTGGTTCCGCTTGCTGGTGGGTGAATGAAGCGGCTCGCTGCGATGCGGCCTGGCCAGCAAGGTGGCTGAACGGTTAGCCATTGGGTCGACCACCTTTCCCTGAAACTGCTGCTGCTGGGAGCTGGTCCTGCTGCGGCCCAGGGTGGCAGTTCTTTCGGGGACAGAGGGGACACTCACAGTGGGCAGGGTACTCTCGAGGTTGCGGTGGCCGATTGAATCCATGGAGTGACGGGACTCCAGAGGGCGATGAGCCTCACGCTTAAGTGTGGACACTTGGGCTGGGACACCTGGGGCAGGGGTACTATTATTGTTGCTCCCCAGCCACACCCAGTCATGCTTATGATCCTTCGGGTCCCCACTGGGTACAGGGCCCGTCTGTATGGGGGTCTTGTGATTACGAAAGCAGAGGTTATACGAAGCGCAATTGAGCAAAAAAGCCAAGATAGCCACACAGGAGACCCCCACCAAAGCATACATGCCTATTTCCAAATCTGTCATGTCTTTAAATGTCCTAATGAGGTCGCTCTCTATTACTTTTGGGGTTTTAGATTTAGGAGGCTCCTTCTTGGGTGTTACTTCTGCTTTAGAAATGTCTTTGTTCGGATGTATATTGGGATTGTCGAGCATGTTTCCATAGCTTCTCTTCTGCCCCTCTCCTTTTATAACTAGGCCCACTGTTGCATCTACAGGTCTGGCAGTGGTCAGCGGTGAATTTAAGCTCGGTTTGCTCATCACTGTCGAGGCAGTCGAGGAAGGGACAGCGTATGGGGTGCCTCTTGTAGCTCTGGTTGTAGTCCCAATCCACACGACATGTGGCTGCATATTTCTTGTTGAAAATGTGGTTGAAGGGATAGTTTCTCCCTCAGTGGACCTTCTCTG
The DNA here is from genome assembly GCA_029783645.1 of Ctenochaetus hawaiiensis. Lineage (NCBI taxonomy): Eukaryota > Metazoa > Chordata > Actinopteri > Acanthuriformes > Acanthuridae > Ctenochaetus > Ctenochaetus hawaiiensis. The sequence goes on from JAPZDY010000011.1 coordinate 9,284,332, forward strand.
GTCAGGTTCTGTGCCTCTGAACAACCAATTATCTGTGACAGCACGCTGTGATGTCACTGTCGTTCTAAGCTCACCTATCAATTCTGATGCACCACTGTCAATATTTCTATTTCCATTAGCACCAACTTCACCATCAGCACCACCTTGTCCTGCTTCAACCCTGACGCTATTCTGGAAGTTGATCCTCAGGAGACCTGTGCCCACTGCCAACTTGCTTTTCCTCTTGGACTTCTGGCATTCCTCACAGATCCTCAGCTCCACTCTCACCAGAGCTCCCCGCCCTTCACCTTCACCTTGTGCTACTACAAATGTGGACTTTGGGGTGCGGCGTACTGTGGCTACCCCTTCATCCGGGGTGGAGACCGTCAGAGAGTAAACGCTGCGATCAAACAGCTCCAGCGGAACGACTGCACCGTCACTGAACTGAACCCAGCAGCTAACCACTGCCTCCTGCAAGAAAGTAAGAAAGAAAGAGAGAAAGAACTGACTGTGATAACAGAGTAGCACACAGTTCATACGTGGAAGAGAAGGTCAAAGAACATGCAGCAAATCAACATTACCCCCCTGCCATCACTGCGTGCTACACTCCCATTAATGATAATAACACTAAATTGCTGTGGCTAAACTCTTGATGATTACTTTCGGTGGGGTTCTATTGTTCCATGGATTTTAGTTCATAAAGGCCTGAAATGAAATATATTCCAACCACAGCTTAAATAAGAGTATAATAAATGTTTTCTACAAGAAGAAAATACAGTGGCAGGGGTCATGTCAAGGCCAGAATCAGCCAATCCAATCACATTAATACAAAATGACCTATTTCCGGGTGCTAATGTGAGCCACTGGGTCGCCACAGACCTAACCTATATTGTGGGTTTGAATACATTCCTGAATCGCCCTGAGCAAAACATTAACAGCTTGCCTTCACAGAAACAATTGGCTGGTCATCTGCACTGGCATGGTTCTAATAGTTTGTTATTGACAGGGGCAGACCAGCCACAGTGACACTGTACGGTAGATAAACTGAGCTGCCGTTCCAGCAGCTATGGACTGCCTAATTGCTGCCCCATGCCTGCGTCGGGGAGCTGGTTTAAAATGGGCAAGCTGCCATGGCTAAATGTGTGAGTGAGCTTTTAAAATGATCATCCGTGAACGCTGTCTGTCTCTTCCGCTCTTTCACACAGCGTGGTAACCGTGGTTGATGGTCGGTAGTGTGAACACAATGAGTTCACATCCGGAGAGGCAAAGAGAAAACACAAAGATTAGCACACCCTTAAGGCCATTTGTGCGTAAATCTGCTCTGTTGTGGCAGTTATTATAATTCAAATCCTCTCTGCAGAATCCCATTACATCTTTGTTGAAAAATGAAAATTTAGAACACGTTGATAACACACTGGTGTATCATTGCAAGTTTAACGTGTACTTTGAAGCCTCCTTCACAGGAAGTTTGCAATGAAGCTGTTTTGAACTATGTTGTTTATGGTGCGTACACTGCCTTTGCTCCCTGTGCAGGAGCAGTTGTACGTCACTGGAGAAAATGAATGTGGAAGAGTGTAATCACCTTACAAAAGGGACTTTTCTTTGTGCTTTTTAAGTAGCAGAAAACACTGGTGCAAGAAACACTGACCCTGCGCTGCTTGAACATTTGGATCTTTAATAACTAACAATGCTAATTAGAGCTTAAATTCCCAAACAGATCTTGAGATTTTTAGAAGAATATCTGTTGGGTACCAAACAAAATAATAGGCAAGGCAAGGCTGCTTTATAAATGTATTATATTAAATATACTGAGGCAATTTTAAGTGGTTTACAGAATAATAAAAGTACAGTAAAGGTAAAAAATTAACAACTAGAAAGCACGGAAGTACTGACAAGAGAAATAGAAGATACATGGTAAAGACTTAAAGGCATGAGAAGCAGAAATAAACATGTTTTGGCTGAATTCAGACAAAATCTGGCATTATGATACCTCCTGAATACAGCAACAGAATTCCTATATGTAATACCTTTAAAAAGGAAACTAAATACATTCAGAAATACTTTTTCTTTAGATGAACATTGTGAGAGAGCTCAAAGGCTTTTAAGATTCAAATGCTTCTCCTTTATTTCTTCCTCTCTACTCTACATCAGATCTCACAGCCTGAGGCGGACTAGAATCATAGATTTTGTTCTAGGTCAAAAAGCTGACCATCCACAGATGGATGAGATTCGTACATGGTAATAGGCCCCTCCCAGAGCCTCCTTTACTCATACACACACACACACACACAAAAACATGCTAATATAATACAGTCTGATATAATCTGGGAGGTTATTTTAGGTCTGTGCTGCATGATTACAAAATGCTGCTCCACTGTATTTGTGTAGCCAGTAGACCATCCCCAGATGTCCTAGGGGTCCTAAGGTTCATGTGGCACAAGCATGTCAGAGATGTATTTAGGCCAGGATCCACAGAGTGATTTGCAGACAGGCAGCAAATGACTCTGTGGCTCTGGGCCCAAATACACACAAGGTAGGAAAGTAGGAAAAAGATCAATTCCCTAATTCAGAGTCGCCACAATTTTTATGAAACTATTTCCTACAGACAAGATGTTTCTTCTCCTGCTCTTCCTCCACATGTAATTCCTTGTCTTCCCTTAAGCTATCAACACCCAACCAAAGTCTAAAGTTTTCAATTTCCACCAACAACCTCTCTGAACAACAAGATTGGGATCCTTTTCCATTATTTATTTCTATTTACTCCTTGCATAATCACTTTCTATTACATAAATCCACTGTATCCTAAGGTTTGATTTACATGTAAGAAAATCCGACTCCACAGTTTTCCTTTTTTTGACAATCTGCTAACAGTGGTAGATGCACACTGGTCTTGAGGATGATGATGTTGTTTGTGCTTTTATTTTATTATACATTCATCTGTGACTCTTTCCAGGCTGGTGTGTGAAATAAAAGGAGGAACCTTGTCAGTGGAGGTAACTGATGAAAGCCAAGGGCTGACTTGTTAAGTGTCCACGTTTAAAAAAAAAAATGAAAAGGAGATCATTTCAGACTTTGTACACATTTGCAAAAGCATGGAGGCAATGGAGGCAGATGACTGGAAGAGGGAATGAGCTTATTTTTTAAAAAGCCAATAAATAATTACACAGTCAGAATAAATACAGAAAAAAACACCATGGGCTCTCAACTTTGATATTTAATTACAGCCTGAAGCGATCTGAAATCTGTACGTATGTTTGTGCTCTCCGATGAATCCTTGTCTATGAGGCGGATACTGACAGGTGTTCACAGAGCAGAAATTCAGACTTTCCAAATATGTGAGTTATGAAGCAAGAGGGTTAGTGATTAAGGGAATTTGGACGTTGCTTAGAGTACTTTACATTAAATTATGGCTATTAAATCTGTGAAAATTGATATAACCTTTTTCCATATTTACTTGAGAAGTCTAATCTTGTACAAAAATGTGCTGTTTCTTTTACTGTTCCAAAATCTGAGCAACAGAGAAAATCCATGATTTACTCCAGCCATTAATAATAAAAGGCAAACATACTTCTATTATCCCACATTGAATTTATATTCATAATTACACATATTATTAGTGCTTTTGTTTATTTCACATACCAAATGATTTCACAAACTATTAAGCAGAATTTTCCAAGGCTAAAAATAAACACCAGAGTAATGGGCATGAGAAGAGACGAGCACCATCATGAACAGCTGAGCTGCTCCTCACACTTTTATGCTTTGTGTTTTACAATTTTCCAGTTACTTACCTGTTTGAGCTGCGTGATTGTCTCCCGTGTGGTTGCCGTGGCAACAATGGCCCTGTTGCTCCCTGAGCTGGGATGCAGGGACAGAGAGAGTCCGGAAACCAACTGCACCCCCAGCTCTGTCACACTCACTTTGTCATCCAGCACCCTGATGCTCCTCTCAGCCAGGACCGACGAGGTCAGAGGGGACAGCACCTGCAACAAGTAAATCCTCATTTAAAGTGCAGACAGATTTACATGATTATAGCAGGTACTGCAACTGCTGAAACCACAGACACACACACACAAGCACACATCATGGCTCACCTGTACAGTAGTAGAGCCCACAGCACGTCCCTGCAGCACCACCCCATCCTGCACCCTGGCCACATCAGGATCTGCCACTCTCAGAGAATAACGTACAAGATTGGTCACATCCACCTGCCAATCAAAAGAAAGAAAGTATGATTATTATCATTCCACTAATTCACTGTCTTGCTAGCTGAAGGATGACTCTTCTGTTTATTTTTTAACTGGATAATCAAAATCCCACTAAGAAGCACTCATCTGTCAGGATCTTTAAGAACTGTTAATTGTTTTACCTGCCAGTCAGGACCCAGGAAATACTCAACAGGCTCAGCTCCAGTAAGAGGGTCAGGGAGCACCTCAGCATCAGCCTGGGCAATGAAGTGTGTCAGCACCCTGAGCGTAGAGTGCTGGTACTGCAGCATGCAACCCCTGCCCTTCCTCATCTCCTCCTCTTCCTCACTGTCCCACGTCAACCTGACACACAAAAGTAATCAAACACAACACTTAACTGACAAATTTAAAGAATCATTTAGGAAAACAAGCTTTTTCACTTTTTTCAGAAAGTTAGATGACAAGATCAAAATCGTGTTTACACCTGTACGCTAAATAAGAAGCTATAGTCAGAGGGCAACTCCCTTAGCTTAGCATAAAGAGTAGCTCTGTTTTAAGCTAACAAATTTGCCTAGAACCATAAAAATGTATCAAAGTGTATTGAAGTCCTTTTTTATGGAATTCCCTCTGAATTATTTCTTGACAAGAAAAGAAATAGTTAAGTACTTATTCCTGTTTTAACTTGAGATGGATCCATCTAGTCTTAACACTTAGCTATGCTAAGCTAAGCGAATTGCCTGCTGACTGTAGCTTAATATTTTGCGCACAGGCAATGAATGCTGTCACCCAAAACTTTCAAAAATTGACAACTTTATGAATGACAAGTTATTGCATGCATTCTACTATACAATTATTCACAGATATAATGGTATTTTTTCTAAAGTGTAAATTCTTTTTGATACAAATTTTAAGATCCTACTGCAAAATGACTATGAGTAGCAGCTGTCTAAATAGGTTACCAGGTTTCACCAAAATACATTGAGATTTATTTATTGAGAGACATTATCTCAAGAACAATGCTGAAGCAGAATGATTGTTGATACTACGAAGGCAAAGCATTTGCTGTGTGACCTTTCCTTTTAATGAATTTAAATTTAAACAGGATCCTACTGTTGACTGTGATCATCTGTGAGTGATAGAGGTTAATCTGTGGACCACTCTCACCAATGATCATATAATTATCATAGGCACAGCTGGTCTGCCACGCGCTGCACCACAGGTGTGCTGGAGGGTTGGTGGAAATGCTTTCAAACCACTGGCAGAAAACTACTGTCAAGAGCCACTGTCCAAATAAACATCATTATTGTATATCCTGAGGTCAGAACTTAACATGCGATGGAGATGCTGCATGAATTAAACAAGTGTGACTCAGCGCCAGACAGCAAACTAACTCATCCCTCAATCCTTTTGTCAAACTCATGGTTATTAATACTGTGCCGACCTTCAACCTACAAAGAATTAACTGTCAGTTATAAATAACTCCTGGGTGGCTGTAAAAAACTGGCAGATGGCAGATGTTAAACTCAAAAGAAACAATAAGGAAATTCTACTTCTCCCCCTTCTCAGAATTTAAGGTTCTTTTGATTTAATATCTGCATTCCCATGCACCTGCCAACATCCAAGATCTACATCACCAGCACATCATCAAGGTCCCTGGATCAAGGTTGGCTTTTTTTTCTTGATTCATTCTTAAAACTAAAGAGCCATGCTTTCTAAGTTACGGTACCTAAACTTCACTGCTCTCTCTCATTGGACTTATGATCTGTGAACACTGTTGACATTTTTACAGAACAGCTCAAGACGCATTTGCTTAGACTTTCTCTGAATAGAATCACTATTTTCTGTTCATGTCTGTTATTATTGTGTATCATGTCCACCTGTGCTCCCACACTGTTAACTGTGTTTAGTACTTTGTGACATCTCTGCACATCACAGGTGATATGCTAATTAAAGTTATTTGCTGGTTAACATTAAAGATTACAGTATTATAATTGGTGTTAAGTAAACTATATTAGTGTTTGCATTGTTTATTTTTGCCTGTATTTTATTTATTTATTTATTTGGATAAATGGATAAAATGACAGTATGCTTAGATGGCCATTGAAATCCCCATAGACACATTTCATCTCACATGTTTGACCTACTATCTGTTTGTGTCTGGAACTGTGTATTGAATGTTTTGGGAGATGAAAGCCCCAGAGGGTTTTTTTTTACTCTGGAGAAAACTAACATCAGTTGACCTTCATCATTAGTATTGAAGGAAAAATAATGACTTACTGTAAGTATTGAGTGAAATTCCACTACCCTTTATCTCCAGGGCAACTGTGTTGCCTCTACAGTGTCCTGCTCACTAATGCACCAAACACGGATGTGATGTCTATATGACTGACTACATATACAGTAAAAAGACAGATATTAGAAATGTCTCAATATGCTGTAATTCAATTAAACAAACCACTAACTAGACTCAAACATTATCACTCAGTGAACTCAGTATACATGTGATGCAGCTGGTGCTTTCTCTTTAAAATATCTCTACAGGGTTGGCTGCATAATACCATAATTGGTTGCTTGCATATGAAGACCTCACATATACATTTAATTTGACATGAAAATCCAAATACGTTATTTATTTCTATGTCTTATATTTTTTCTTTAATGCAAATTCTAATATAAAGCTCTAACAAAGAGAGATGTGGACTCAAGTCTCATGACTTTAACATTTTGACTCAGAACGATTTTATTAGAAGTAGGAAGTAAGGTCAGCCCAACCTTGCTGCTGTTCCACCGTGGCCACATTTTCCTCAGTTGTCAAACAAATTTAAGGCAAACATTTAAAAGTTTGAAAAAAGATTTTTTTTTTTAAAAAAAAGTGTAAATTACACAGCTTTCCATCAAATGGTTTGGAGCAAAAACAAACTAGACTATCTAAAGAGTGACTTCATCAGCAGGTGGTGGTATGAATAGATTCTTCTTCTAAAGTGGAAAATAAAGAGCTTATGAACACAACAACAAAACCAGTGGTTAACCCGTTGTCAGTAAACAAAACCAATGACCATGGAAACAGCAACTTTTTCTCTAAGAGAGTAAATAGTTAATCAGTAATAACAGTTAAGTATTTGATATTTAAGAACATTTTTCTCAAAGTGTTACCATTTCCACTTTACATCATTGACCATTTTTTGGGGGGAGAGGCGAAAACGCTAGAAAAAAGAATATTCAGTATTTAGCCGAGTTTATGATGTTCTTTTGAGTTTGTTGTTCAAAATGCATGTAAAAACACAGATGAAAACACTTTTGTTTAAGTCTCTGATTACTTAGGATTTGTTGGTGTTGACTTAGTGCTTCTTTGTCTTGACTTGGGACCAGAGAGAAAACTTGAGATTTATAAAACAATGACTTTGTACCAAGTTTGTCACTACAATGGCAACAGATCGTAAAGGCTTTAAAAATGAGTTCCAAGTACTAGTTGTAGTATAATAGCTTCTTGCTGTTCACTTGTGAATGAAATAAAATTTCTTCACATGACAGAATTAGGCTGATCGGACGTCTAGCATAAAAGTTGGATACAAAGTGACAGTCTGACAAAGTACTGGTCCGGCTTTACCTCCTGTTGCCCGTGGTCACAGGGACCCTCCAGCCTTTGATCTGACTGAGCTCAGGGTCGGCCACATGGATGCGTAAGGGAAGACGGGGCATCCATACGCTCATCTCCAGCTGAGTGCTCAGAAAACTGTAGGTGAAGTTGAGCATCACCCTGCTCCTCCCTCTCGTCTCCTTCCCATTTACATACACATAGTCACATCGCTCTGACATCTGGGCAATACACACAAGAAAAAAAGCAAAATAGGAAAGGTGAATTAGGGCCTCATTGGCAACGATCCTGGGTTTAATCTGGCCCAAAACTTTAGCAGTCAGTCAGATGGCCTTACATTCTTTGTGCCAGTGAATCATTCCACAAATATCTTAATATTTAGAAAAGACAGTAATGTTGAAAAAATTCAGAACCACTAAAGACAAGAGCCAAGACTGAACTATTGTCTAGAGTTTTGGATGCCTCTTTCTCCAGACAAACACCAGTGAAGGTCTTTCCATGCAAACCCCAGAGGAAATAAATACAAAACTTTTATTAAGAACTGACAAAGAGAGGAGAACAGAACAAGAGCACCAATACAAATAAGCTAAGACCACACGGACACAGATTTTATTCATTTCACACTGTTTCCAAAGTCTGGCCTGGGAATCGCACAATGTGTTTGTTTATGTCATGTAAATTCACGGCTGTGGTCTCTATAAAACTGTTACCGAATATAAATAAGCTCTGCCTTACGAATGTTCCTGTAGTGCTCTTCTGTAGGTGGGAGTGTTGAAGTCCCCACCAGTGAGAGCAATGAGGTGAGACACAGCAGTTGGTGTGTTTTATTTAAGATTGGAGACCTATCTCCACTGCCGCCTCACTTATCTTAACAAACCAGTGGCTCCACAGAGGTAATTGGAGGGCACTAGACTGGAGAATAGAGTGTAGCACTGGAGAGAGGGAGGTGAAGAGAGGGAGGCGGAAAAAGTTAGGAAAAAGCGGAGGGAGGAATGACTTCCAAGGTAAGTCAGCTTGAACCTTTTTGGAAATGTTAAGGGCGACCAGTCTGCGAAGACCTTTTTCCATCATGCCGACTGGTCCAGACAAAAAAGCTCTCGTGTCTTGTGCAGCTCTCCAAATAAATGCAAAAAATAAACTATACCAACTTAAACCTTTTTTGATTTCAGCTCAAAAACAGATGTGTTGATAAAACTTATAATAAAACATTTTTAACAGTCATCCTTGATTCTGCATTTCCTGTTTGGTGTTTGGCCCACTGTCTACATGCATTGTATGCCGATTGTACACTGAGAATACATCATTTAGAAACAGTACAAGTGGTTTTGCATTTTGCAGTGCGTCAAGTATAGTTACACTACAACCAACTAATGAGCAAACCATCCTTCTGTATTTTAGAAATCTACTTAATCTATCC
>JAPZDY010000011.1:9317552-9332477 GCA_029783645.1 Ctenochaetus hawaiiensis
TTATTATTATTATTATTATTATTATTATTATTATTATTATTATTATTATTATTATTATTATTATTATTATTATTAGGGCAACTGACTTAACTTCTCAATTATTCTAAATAAGAAACATGTAAGATCTCCTTAAAATAGATTTTTGCTACTTTTTTATGCTCTCTCAGTATTAACTAGGTTCATTATTGTATTAAAAGTTATGCTAAGAAATTAACAAACGTTGATTTCACATTTTGAATGCATTTGTTTCCATCTAGACATTACTCAATCCAGTTTTTTCAAAGGACCTAAAAAGTTTATTTGCAGATTTTGCTAACTGACAGCTGCATATTCCACGTCGTCAGCATCAACAGAGGCTCATTCTGTGTAGGTGGAGCAGATGGATGAAGGCACTGTACCTAAAATTTATGAATTTGGCAACATGATATAAGCAATCACTCGATCAAATGCTAGACTTATATGAGTCCTAAACTACATAAAAGTTGATTTACAATTTGAGACTGTAAGTGTCCACACATTGTTCATATATTTAGGGCAAATGTGTGCTCAGTGTCAAGGAAAGTAAAGCAGAAATGTATTTTTGTTTCTGTGCTGCAGCATAGCCTCAGGTCACATTTAATTTCTTAGCACTATGTGTAATTATATTGTTTTTTTAAATCTTTTTTATGAGCATCACTTCATCTGCCTCGGCCTAAAATTCCATACACTCTTTATAATGAGGTACACTGAGCACCAGTGCAAGTTTAACGCCTGAACCGGAATAGTGGGGGCGATGATAAACGAGCAGAACTGTTCAGGTTCTGTATGGAGACATCGGACTAAGAGCTGACATCAGATTTATGGTAAAAAACACCTAGTGGGTTTAATGAGCTCGGTCAGGCTAGTCTTTACCTCTCCACTTTCCAACATCCCCCTAAGTACCTCCACTCTGAAACAAATGTGCCTCGCTGACAGGATCTTCAGACTAAACCCACCGTGCCTGGTGTCTTCTTTACTGCCATGTGGCACCGGTGCCAAGGTGACAGTATGCATGCAGGCATCACTGGTGAAAAAACTTTCTTCTCCTGACAGCAGAGGCTGATTAAAATAAATATGTGCCTTCCAAAGACATTTGGGGATCTCTAAATGCCAAATAAGACTCTGAAGAACTAATAGAGTCTGTTTAATCTCAGGAGAGGAACTCGGTTTTGCTGCACACGTTGCTGTGGTGCTTACTGTGCTCGGTCGGTTAATGCATTGCATTTTGATGCCACTGAGCTTTAATTTGAGCAGTTCGTCTGTGTGTTTGGCTGAAAGTGATTATTAATACTGACAGTAGCAGAGGCCATCGACTATTGAGTCTGGGAACGTCTCCAGATTTCAGTTGTTGTTTCAGACATCCAACCCTCTGCTGGTGCTATTAGGGATGACGGAGAGGTGGTGCGATGTGTGACATCAGTGCTGGATGTAAAACTGCTGCCTGTGAGTGGCCCAAAGATTTTTGGAGGTCCTTTGATGTGGAGCACCATAAGTCAAGACCTAAATTCTTCTTGGTATGTTGATGTCTTTTAACAGGAAGCTGTGTCTCATTGAGATGTTAGAAGAGATAAATACCAGGAGAAATTACCTATTTGACTACAGGCCAAGACCAAAGTTTAGTCAGAAATTCAGGAAATAAATCACTTCCTCTTTTTATATGACTCTAGGGATGGCGATGCCAGTCTTTAAGTCACATGACCTGTTGATTGGCATTGGTCTCAACAACTATTGGATGGTTTACCATGCTGTCTGGTCCAGTTGTTCACATCCTCCTTAGGATGAGTTGTATTACTTTACTTTTAAGCTACTATCATGGCAAAGTTTTCATTTTCCAATATTTTGTTTAATGACCAAATGCCTGCAAAGCTTATGACATTTCCATCATTCTCAGTTGTACTTGTCTTTAGTGGGAATAATGTAATTTAAGCATTTAGAATAACAGGCTAACGGAGATAATGATTATTGTAAAACCAGCTTGATGTTATTTTGTTAGCATTGTCATTCTCCTCCCCTTCTACTCTTTGCACGTTACCTCTTCCCCAAACCTGCTATTGTAATCTGGTCTGAGCATAGCAAAAGCAGTTGTGATTAGCTTGAGGAAGTCCAGAAAGAAAGAAGTGTTTTACCCATACAGCAGGATGCTAATGGGTGCAGTCAGACCTTGTCCAGCACTGACACAGAGATGTGAAGGTGGGACAGGCTATGTAAGACTGGCACTGTCATTGTAAGGATGTTAGCATGCAGATATTACCATTAAGCCGACAATCAGAAGACCTACAGCCTCACACAGCTGCTAGCATGACTGTTGACTATTGAACAAAGCCAGTTTATTTAATAAAAAATTACACTGGTTTCAAACTAAGACCCAGATTAGGTTGGCATATCAAAACTGTACAAAATATATTGTTTGTCCCCTGAAATAAAATCACACTATTTCTTCACGTGTTCCTTCTGTTATCAGCTGCATGGGTTGTCTTCCTCATTCATGCGTTGTCATTCATATCTCTCACACCACTGACTGAATTTTGATAGAATATGAAAAAGCAATGCATCTCAAAGCTTTACTTGTATTTTCAGAATTGCACTCTATTACCTGATAAACGCTACAATTTCATATCGAAACATGATTAAACAGAAAAGCAATCTTTTTTGCTCTCTACCTGTTCAAGTCTATTCAGTAGTGACATATGAAAGTGCGTACCTCTCTTTGTTCTGATGAGATGATTCAAGATGAAGTAGATATCAAGAGAGCATTGCACATAAAATGACAAATCTGTTTTAACGAGAAATATATGAAAAATTATTCATATCAAAATTCTGTTCAGAGGAAAATAAGTTCTAAATGACATAAACGTTGTACATTACACACATCGATTTGTGAATGAACAACCAGGACAGGTCATATCTAAAAAATCCCAGTAGAACTGATCACCTGGAATTTGACATCTAGATAAACTATGACCAGCCTTTGACTCTTCAGTACACAATAGGGTCACCAGAAGATTAGTAGATCTATTAACCTTTACTGACAGTAGGCCAGCTTAGTGCTGAATATTGAACTAGACTAATATTCCATTCTCTTTCTTTCCTCAACACATTAAATAATCAGCTCTGCTTCATTTTGTCTTTGCATCCAATTGGCATGGCAACGCATGAATAGAATAATAACAGCGGAAAAAGTGGTTCAAGGATACCCAAGACAATTGGAGCCATAAACATTTATAAAGCCCTCTGAGTGAAAATCATTGCAAACTGCTTCTGCATTTTCTACTCTGATCTCCTGGGAGTGCTGGAGTCAAGTCTCTGAACATAAAGCTGCCGTTACACCTGTGTAATAACACTTAGCACTGCAGCCTGCCAAGGGGCAGACAGCCGGCCGGCCAGCTAGCCATCCAGCCAGTCACCCAGCAAGCCAGCAAGCTAGTCTTTTCACTGCCCATGGTGCTTGAGCACTGAGGGCTCTGCAGCCAAGTCGTGCCCTGTGGATGTTTCCAACTCCAAGCAGTCTCACCCAAAGATGACTGACAAAAGCAAGGCCTGAGGCTTCCTCCATCCTCTAACGTCAACCAAGTCTACTGAAAAATAGTTGTCCTGATCCCCTCGATACAACTATAGGCAAACTTTCTATCTTCCATTTTCAAGTGAAACTTCCAAAACCCTGGTGAACATTCATTCAATTGAACAGTTTTAGTAACTCGAGTCGAAAATGTCTCAGTCTGGTTTTAGGCCATTCATAGTCCTGAGATTGCCCAGTAAAAGTAGTCATTGAAATCAGGACAAATCAGAATGCCAATAAACATTCAACTTTGCTCTTATTTGATCTGAGTGCTGCTCTTGACATGACGAATTACAAGGTTCTTTTAAATGAACTGAAGGATCACACTGGGCTATCAGGAACTGTTTTGAAAAAATTGTCCTCTTCTCTTTCAGAGAGAAAATTCTTTTTCTAATGATGACAATCCCACAAAATAACCTGTGGGGTTCCCCAAGGATCAGTTTTAGGGCAACTTCTTTTTTGTGTGATCGTGCCAGTAATATTATCAAGACACAGAGTATCTCTTTTTTAATAGTTATTCTGATGAAACACAGCTTTATGTGATCCTTAGTCCTGATGGCATAAAAAATCAACTGACTGCCCTATTAAAATTCCAAGGTGTAAAATTCAGTGGGATCTATTGCAAGAATTGGAGAAATAGAATATGTGTAGTTATGTTCTCATTAGTGCATATTAACTAAAAGTAAGAATTGTGTTTTCATTACCTCAGAATGAGCCTTTTATATTTGCAGAGGAGATGATCTTCCTCCACAAAATCTGAATTGGCCCAGTGTTTTGTATGAGTTTTGCAACCACCCATAAGCTCTGAAAGAGAAGGTGAGAAGATGGATCTACAGTTGGTTGCAATCTGCAGTCCTGTCCATTAATCCTACAGACTAAATCTTCAAATGTATTTTGTTGATAAAGTCAAGATGTCACAAAACTTTTATCTAAATAAAAATAACAATTATTATTACAGCAATAATAAAATAATTAATAATTAATAAATAAGAATTTAAATCATTACATGATTATCATGTTGTTGATAACAATATGAATTTTCATTGTTACTGATTGCCACCTTTATGTTTTGATTATGCTTTTACTTGCCTTAATGTTGTTTTAACTATTCAATATTTATTTTTATGAATTTTTTAAATGTATTTTATTGTATTTCATTGTCCTTTCTTTGTCTTTTAAGTCTAGTCAATTTTATTCTATTCAATTCTATTATTTCTTTATCTAGATTTTTATTCAAGTCTGTTACAGTCCACAGTTATTCTAACTATGTGCCCATCATTTATCCATAGAGCACTCTGAAATGTACTGATCTGAACAAAAGATGCTGTAGAAATTAAGTTTGATTGATTGAAAGTTAAAACATTCCTTTGCCTAGGACGAATGAAAGCTCCTCTGGAGGCACCGCAGCCTGAAACATCAGTTTTCCACCCCTGCGGGTTGCCTGGAATGAGTTACCGGCCAGGTGGTACATCCTCCCACCCACAGCCTGCCCTCAGAGCGCTGTGATGGCCTGCCTCAAACCTCTCACTGAGAAAAAAATGAATGTTGGAGCGGATGGATGGACACACAGGTGACCTGTTCGCTGTGATTTAGCTTTGTTGTTGAAAATTCTTCTCACCTGAGCTTAAATAAGATATTATCTAAACTTAGTCAGCACAGCTCTCACTCAGATCACAACATCAGCTCATGTTTTCTTGCTTTTAAGCCTGCAAAAAAAATATTTCTATTTAATGAATGTAAGGCTGGATTACCCACAGGCATAACAGGCTGCTTTGCCTTGACGGCTCCTACCTTTAAAGGGCCCAAAAGCTGCCCATTCATCTTGTGACAAATTGTGGTAATTTGTTTGATTGCACATTGGTTGGCAATTATTTGTGTGCAACAGTGTAAAAAATCTACTGATAGGGATCCAGATGTGCAGTGAACAGCTTGAAGACAGTATATCTGTGTGTTATATTGAATTCCTGCAGAGACTGGGATAAACAATCCTCTTTCTAATCGATGAAACATATGCAGCACTAGACCACAATAAAAGCTGAAAGGAAAGTGGCCTTGAGGCAGTTCCCTTTACCTAAACTCTTACAGAGGCCCTGAGCCAAAATGGTAATACTTTTATTGTTTTTTTCTCCATTATTCAAGAAAACCCAACAAATTGTGTTTGAAATAGTCATAAACCATAAATACCTATATGTGTAGTCACCTAATAAAAATTATTCTTTCAAATGTTATAAACTTTCTGTGGCAAAATGTACACGTATTCAATATACAATGTGCTTCATCAGTCATATTACATGTCACAATGCTTTTTCCACATGTAAAATATCCAAAAATGATATTATTTGGTAATACACACTCAATGCACACAGTATGGGAGAATACGGGGCTTAATAGGGGCTCAAGTGTCATTTTTGCCTTTAGGTATCCATAGAAAAGTACTGAGTAACACACATGCATGATATAACATACATGAAAAATGAATAGTTATGACGTACATATCAACCTATAGTAGCAAACACACTCTCCTGTAAACCTTATTACCACACAGCTACTGTTGGGACTCAGAGAAGTTTTAAAAACTGTTCGAGCCCCAGAAACTTCAAAAGAACTCTCCAACTCCTTACATGACAAAGGGTCTCTTGGTATATCAAAGTCGAAATTAAAATATTTTACCTGGGAGATCCCTGCTGTGATTTTGGGGCAGGGGGGGTCAAATGGACATTGCGTGTTTAACTGGCACTCTGAGGTTTTGTGAAATATTCAGAAAGGCTGGCGGAAGATGGATGTCTCCTTGTGCCCCCCTCTGGTGGCGTGGCAGGCAGGATGAAAGCGAGTGATAGAGAGGTTACAACTGCCAAGAATTTTAAACATCCAGTGGCCCTCGGGGAGTGGAGAGACTTATAGCTCCACATAGATCTATTGTATAGTGAGCAAAAATAAGGGCAAGCGTGAGCAGGGGAGAAGGAGGAGAGGAGGTGGTGGATGGAGATGGAAAAAAGAAAGGGAGGGGAAGGAGTGGAGAGGAAGGACAGTATGGGACAAATACAATATAAGCAGCAAAACAAGGATTAATTGATATACAAACTCAATCTCCTTTCTTTTGTGCCTGCCTGAGAGAAGAACTGGTGTTTTCAGCAAAACACTGCAGAACCACTGCAGTACTTTTTTTTAAGTGTGTGAGACTCTTTTCCTGCTTGAATTAACATTGAAATTAAGCAAATAGTAAAAACGAATGTGCATGTATAGGGAAGGGTATGAAAAAGGAGGAAGAGGAGGAGGCAGAGGAACTTTTCTGACATGAAATTTGTGTCTGTGTGCTTATGGTAGCTGTGCTGACATCAGCAAATGTTTAATCAGGCAATTACACTCATTGATGAGACCCAGGTTTGCCCCCCTAAGTGTTACATCCCTCATTGGAAAAAAAAAATGCAGTCTTCTCCATCACACACACTGTGCAACTGAAAAGCAATGCTGCCCTCCTGAGGATGGTGGTGTAATAGCAGGAGTACAGCACAGAGTCTGGCTGTTGTACACACACCAATATGTGATTAATAGATTGGAGAAATCTTGAAAATACTATACAGAAATTGGCAACTTGCAGCAATACATTTAAACACTATATAGGTTTTATGATATCTAGCTGTTATATGTATTGATTAATGAGCTGTGCATTTATCAGTTGTGTTATTTCTCCATCTAAAAAGACAGACGTGAATCGTGTATATGCGTCTCTGTTGAATCTCAGACTTGAAGAACTTTCAGGCTCTAATTGTTGAAATGTGATTCTGAACTCTTTGCCTCACTCACTGCAGCTCAACTTTTTCCAGCTCCTTTCAATCAGAAACAGTCAAGTCACGGATGAAAGTCAACATCTGTTATCCTTCAGATCTCCTGCCTTGTTAATTGTAAATGTAATTTTTACAGACAGCCTGTCTTGTTTGTGCGCTGCCTCCTCAGTCACCACCCCTCCAGCTTTTCATCACTGATGTAATGACAGGCAGGATATGATTTACTGGGATCTTCTGAGCTGAATGACAGCCCGCCATTAGACTGCTGGTAGAAGCCATATTATATTTAGGTAGTAATTAATTCAGTAAGTTGGCTGGTATAATAAACTTAATAAAATCTATTTAATAAATCATGCAGGTTTCATTCTGGATAAAAATGATCTCAGTAGATAACCGTCGCACTCATCTTGCTGTTGTGCTTTGTTAATAGGTAAAAGGCTTCACAAAGAGTTTTTTAAAGATGCTCTAAGGATTCTCTATCAAAACAGGCACGCGTTGCAGCTGATTACAACCTGGGGTCATGATTACTTTAGCGACTTATTACCTTGCAAACAGTTGTGTTGTTTACCTTTGTTAAGTTTACAATGACCATTGTCTGAAATTCCTGAAGGTATGATCCCATTTCAGGCTCAGTTGAACAGATTAATCGCTAATTGACAGCAAATCTGACTGCACCAAATATGACACATCTTCCACTGGCAGGTTAATTGTTTACAATCAAAGCCTCTAATAGTCTTTCAAGTGCTCTGGTTCTTTCATTTGAAAGGAAGATGAGATGATCCCCACATGCAAACCCAGGTTTTATAATCAGATGGTCCATCCACATGTGGAATTTAAGCTCCATTCATTTTCCTACTGTCAGCTGCTACACCCTTTTACTCACATTTAAATGCATTTCATGATAGCTGTCTGTCGCCAGTTTGGTTCTGTGTGAAATATGATTGGAAATGTAGTCAGTTTCCTACCAACAACAAACTGACTTCATGAATTGTTTTGTAAATTAACCAGTATTGAGAGATACATGTATGTCGTTTATTTCAATAAAAATACCAATACCACTCTCTAAACTTATTCCAGTCCAAGTAAAAGTCTATTTAAAATCTAACATAAATCAAAGTATGGAAGTATTAACAGCAAAATGTTCCTCAAGTATGACATTAAAAGTAGTTATTGAGCAGTAAACTGGTTCCTGTCAGTGTCAGTCTCAGGTCACATGGTTACAAACATGAAAGGTGCAAAATATGACTGTGAGACACACACATACTCAAATACACACACACACACACACACACACACACAGGCACACTTGACATGTCTTTTACCCACCGTCACACGAAAAAAACACCCACCTTTGTGCAATAGGAAGACAGACACAAAATTTAGTCTAGAACTAGGCGTTTCATGACAGCTCGACGGCGAGGACGACACATTTTCTGCTCCGTTTTGACTTTCAGGAATGACAAAGCACAAGCGATCCGTCATAGAACACACACACACACAAAAAAAAAACCCTGCTGTAAAAAAATCAACCTTGTGATCGAACGAGGAATGTTATGCTCATATAGTTTTCATCAAGGCCACTGAGACAGCGAAGCACTTACATTACTTTTGCTCTTACATGTGATCTTTTTGGATTAACGTTGCTGCTACATTAATGTTGCACTTCACTGTGGTAGATGTTAAATGTTGAAGCAAATTTTAATTACTTTATAAACTGTTTGGGTGGCTTAATCTTCAACATTGAAGCATCTTCTAGCAGGTCATTGCATCTTCGTAGCATCACTGTGCTGTGAGGACAATGTTTACATTTGTGATATATGTAGACACATGAACACATAATCATATGACTGTCACCCTCAGGTCACATGGTTACAAGTTCAATGACAAGAATAAAAAACACAATCAACTTCTAATGAGCTCAGACAAATATCTCTGTTTTTAGCTTTGTGTCAATGCATTTTTCTGTTGAGTTTTTAGCAGAATAAAAGGTACCATTTGCCTCTGAGATGTATCGACTACACAATGCAAAGCTGAATAAAACGTGCTAAAGTAAAGCAAAAGTATCTTGAAATTGTAACTAAGTACAGTGATTAAATGTAATTATTTAAATCCACCACTGGAATCAACAATATAATCCTAGAGATTATCATGATAATGTGATACTTTGGTGAATACGTCTGTAAAGAATATTAATAAGAGACGTGCTCTGTATGAAAAGTGCTTTGACATAACTCCTGGTGTGATTGTGTATAAACTAAACTGATCTGAACCACAAGAAAACTTCATCTCCTTTTAGTTTTAGCTGAAAACCTCCAGAAAGGTACATGAACAGACCCCAAACCATCAAACTAAGAGCACTGATTCATCAGAGGAAAATTCTGTGTTTTTTCTGTTCAGTGGCTCCTCTGACAACACGAATATTTATACCATTTGTTAACATTTGTTATGTGTAGGTTTTACTGCACTGTGTTTTAAACAGCACCAGCAGGTCTAAATCTGCTCCCCTCTGTGAAAACACATAAGAAATGAATGTGAAACATTGATTTTCTAAAAAATATCAAATTTAATTTGGTTATAAAAGTCATATTTTTTCACATGCACACTCACACATAATGAATCACCATAAATACTGTCCAATGATTTCTCTTTTTCTTTTTTTTTTTCAGTTTTAAACTTTGATTCACAAAGCAAGCACGTACGGTGGACTGATACATCTGATTTCAAAGGACACTATGGAGAATGCTCGCAGTCTTTTACAGGAAGAAGAAAATCTCAGTGCACTAACAAAAAGGCTGTCGTAAAATCAAGTAGAAACATTTATAAATTATCTACAAATGGATCAAAGTACAAAAGAGCTACAGCGTTTAGAGACACTACACCCATTCACAAGTGAATGATTTGGTATTGGGACACCATGTTACAGTGTTTTAACTTTGTGACAGACTGAATGAGAAACTTTACAATAAACAGCTTTGGAACAAAAAGGATCAGATGCAAACTTACAGCCAGCCCAACTTTTCTTACATTCCATTATAACAAACTCTCTCCTGTCATTGCATTTAGTCCATAATATGAATGTAAAGTGAGGAAGGGAACCCTGTTCCACACAACAAACTCACGTCTGACTCATCTTTCAAGTGCAACGTGACAAAAGAGTAAACAGGAGATAAACGGGACAGAATGGAAGCGTCAAAACTAAACAGAGAGAACAAATGTTTTTAAATTATTAAAGCTATGAAACATTATGTTCCTCATGATAGTAACTGAGTTCTTGAAAAAACTTTTGGTCACTTCCACCACACACACAGTTTGCAGGCCTCTCCTCTCAGCAGTCGAGCGAGCAAAGTGAGCATCTGCTTTCAAAACTGAAACTCCAACTCAAAAAAACATTATTTCTATAATCTTGAATAATTCACACACACACACACACACACGCAGTGACTGTCTCCTCGAGAGATAAAAGTGAGGTAGAACAGTGAGTTGAGTTGTTTGTGCTGCATACATGTAAACTGTCTAATGTGACTGTGTGTGAGCGGTGACGTGGAAGGTCAGCATTGCAATATGAATACTGCAGTTCATTCATCAGGGGCAAAGTTATTTAAAAAGTGATACCAGATAAGAAACAAACTGTGAGGTAAAGAAAAGATTGTCTAATTTAAATAATTTCTTAAGTCAGTGTGTTTTCATGAACATTAGAGGATTCAAAAAATGTGGTTTAAAATTTGATCAGCTCTCCAAGCTACAAGTGCTCAATTGATTAATTTGAAACTGTGGGCTCTGAAAATGTCTTCGAAAAAGTGAATTCAAAGGCCAGCAAATATCCCTACTCTAGCCGTCTCCTTTCCGGCGGTCAGAAGAACCTTTGGTGGCTTTTAAAATGGGCCAGAGTTTAATTTGTCCATTCTGGGCTACTGTAGAAACATGGCAGTGCAACATGGTGGACTCCATGGAAGAGAGTCTGTCCCCTCTGCAGATTTAAAAGACTCATTCTTAGTTCATGAAAACACAGTGATTCTTATTTTCAGGTGATAATAAGAACATTATATTTCCTTTTTCTGACGTATTCTACAAATAGAATGAATAGAATCCTGGACACTGGACCTTTACATAAAGTTTATGAGTTAAATTGTGACTAAATAATTAAAACATTGACATTTTCAACTCTGATTGAAATGCTGACATTCAGCTCCACTTCTCACACACAGCGGAATAACAGCTTTGTTTAGAATCGGTTGTATATTCTCACTCCGTCACTCTCGATGAATGAGGAACAGTCAGTGTGACAGCCTGCAGGATGCTAAGTAGCTTTTACTGATCTGAATACATTTCCTCACACAAATCTATTTGCAAATCTTTATATGCAAATAGGTTTGTTTGTTTTTGAAGACTTGATTAAATATATAAAACATTCAGTGAGTCAACAAACTAAATGGAGCAACGACAGAATATTGGCATTACTGATGAGTGTGTGTGCGCTCTCCAGACTCAGGCTGTGTGTGCAGCTTAATCCATACATTTTCCAAGATTATAGAAATTAATTCAATATCATTCTGCTCCAGATTCTCTTTTAAAATGTACAGAAGTTGTGTGAGCTCGCTCCAGAGACGTCAGGCAGATGAAACACAGTCAGAGAACAATGCACAACTTGACATTTTGATTTTTAAAAATTCCCATGATGCTTTAAAGCGGCCCTCTATATATCAGCATGAGACGACGAAACCAAACAGTGCGCAGGCAATGGAGGCAGCAGCACATCACTAGATCACGTGACCAACAACTACACGGCCTCTCCTTCAGAGAAAAGAAAAAGTGAACAAGAAACATGAAAGGTGCAAAACATGAATGCGACACACACATACTTGAACACACACACACACACACACACACACACACACACACACACACAGGCACACTTGACATGTCTTTTACCCACCGTCACACGAAAAAAACACCCACCTTTGTGCAATAGGAAGACAGACACAAAATTTAGTCTAGAACTAGGCGTTTCATGACAGCTCGACGGCGAGGACGACACATTTTCTGCTCCGTTTTGACTTTCAGGAATGACAAAGCACAAGCGATCCGTCATAGAACACACACACACACAAAAAAAAAACCCTGCTGTAAAAAAATCAACCTTGTGATCGAACGAGGAATGTTATGCTCATATAGTTTTCATAAAGGCCACTGAGACAGCGAAGCTCGCCCGGCGTTTCTCAAGTTAATGCCCTGTTTGCCAATCTATTCTTTTTTTTATTTAATCATTCCTTTAATCACAATAAACTCTCTACTGAATCACAGGTACACATGGAATTGCCCCCTGCCCCCCCAACGTATGCTACCACCTCCCTATGATATTGCACTGAATAAAGCCTTTGTGTTAGCAGCCAGCATTACTTCACAGAATGCTTCGATAACAGTGTAGTCTGGTTGTGATTTTCTTAGAGGAGTGTGCTCTCTGTTCCCTTGTAGTGACATCAATACTCTACAAAAAAAAGGATGTGTTTTTTTTTTTTTTGCTGAGAAACTTAACAAGATGTTTTCACAGCTACCCTGCTTTAAATAAATGAGAGAAAAATACATGTCATGAAAATCCTAGTTTTTTTTTTTTGTTTTGTTTTGTTTTGTTTTTTTTAAGTAATCCACTGATTTTTAAATACATCACAGTAATATATTTTTGTGTCTGCAGGTGACCCCTCTCTTGATTTTGGCACTGCACTGTACATAATTAACTTGATCTGTATCCATCACCAAACATGAACAATTGTATCACTAGTTATAGTCAGAATAGGCTCACGCAGTCCGGGAGACGAAGCTCACATCCTCTCTGTTGTGTGTGGATCAGAGCTGATTGTATGGATGCAATATACAGAGCCCAGCATGTGCACGCATTGTACATGGATGCTTTTTTGTTGTTGCTTTATTTCACAGGGGAGAGTCTCTTCAGCAGCTTCTTCCCCTTAGAAAGTAGTCCTTTCTTCTTCTTGTTTGCCAGATCTTGTGCATCCTGGGGGTCCCGGGGATCCAAGGGGATGTGGGGGCCTCTTGTAGGGCTGAGGGGTCTCATGGTGCCTGGGAGGAGGGGCCGAACGATCGGGGACGGCGCTCGGACGGGCGTGGCGTCGCTGTCGACCGTGTTGGTGGTTTCTGTGGTGACCTGAGGAGAGAGGCGATGGGGAGGTGTGGAGGCATGGGGCAGCGTATTACAAAGGAAGAAACACTTTGACACTGCAGACTAGGAATCTGTCTGTCTGCCTGTCTGTCTGTCTGCTTGCCTGTCTGTCTTTGGTCTCTACTGAACTTGACTATGAGCTTTTTTAACGCAGAAAAGTTTGGTTAGAGTTTCAAAACTGCATCTCTTCTTTTGAACAAAAAGCTGCATAGAGTTTGAGTTCTTTGTATCTCAAACCTCTACATGATGAACCCCACGTATCTCACTCTCCAGCAGTGTATCACAGCAGTTTGTGAAAAAGCTTCAGAATTCATGTAGATGGACATATTATTCAATTTTTTTTGACACTCTGCACAACTTCCTTTGTGCCTGCACCACATGTCCTTTAGTGAATGAAATGTTACGTTTATGAAGCAAACTGGAGATACAGGGAGGTGGCTGAGTTAAAAGGCAAGACTGTGAAAGTTTCTAAAAGATCTTAGTCTTAAACTGTAATGTTTAAGGTTCACATTGGTTAAGATTTGGAAAATATTGTAATTTCTGTATGGTGTTAATACAAAAAATTTGTGTGTGAAATGCAGGACATTTAATTTAAATGATTCCTGTACACAGACACAGATTTTTACATTTGTAACTTGTTTTGTGACTGAATAGTTTTTTTGTGCACAAATTCCAAAGATAAATTTAACTATTTCAAAAACTGCTGAGATGAGTGGGCTGAATTCTCAGTGGCCTGAAGTTCATTCACTAAACACATCATAAATTAACTGCCCACTTACTTAGATTCCTCTTAATTTCTTACATCAAGTGTAAATATTTAGTTCTATTTCTATTTTACAGGTTCAGGTTACACTTTTATTCTCATTTGTTTGGCTCTTTGTTGAATTTAAGCAGGGATAAAGAAGTTGCTTGTCCTCTTTCTTAACATTAACCGATGCCACATAAAGCGCATGGCTGTGAAACACAGTGTGGGTTTTTTTGGATGGAGATCTGGATTCAGAGGCACATTTTAGAAGCTTGACATCTATTATTAACAATAAGAAGTTAAACGCATGAGGAGGATTATGCAGCCTTGGCAACAATTTGAGTCTCTTACTTTATTAACTATATGCAGAATGTTAAGAGACACTATCATGATACACTGTAGATTTGAAATATGATCCTCTATAAGCTTTGGTTCATTTTACAGTTAAGATTTTATTTATTTATGTTTTTATTATCTATCTTAGAGTGTCCTTATGCTGCTGTTATTCCAATTTCTAGATCAGGTAATGTAAGCAAGTATAAGCAACCAGCCAGCCAGCCAGCCAGCCAGCCAATCTATCTATCTATCTATCTATCTATCTATCTGTCTGTCTGTCTGTCTGTCTGTCTGTCTGTCTGTCTGTCTGTCT
>JAPZDY010000011.1:9332577-9359940 GCA_029783645.1 Ctenochaetus hawaiiensis
TGTCTGTCTGTCTGTCTGTCTGTCTGTCTGTCTGTCTGTCTGTCTGTCTGTCTGTCTGTCTGTCTGTCTGTCTGTCTTTGCCTCGAGAATATCATTTTGTTGCATATTCAGGTATAACGCGGAACAATCCAGGGCTCAGAGTGTCTCCTTAAATAACTCTGTTTTCAGGAAGAGAATAACTACTCTCAGGTTTACCATCCGATAATATCCACACTGATTATAACTCCAACATTGTGTAAATGCTGTATTAAAATGGCCAAATTATCATTTGTCTACCTGTGAATTTGAATTAAATTGTATCAAATTTAAATTTAAAATTGTATTAAATTTGTATTAAAGAGATTTAGTATACTTTCAAGCACACACACACACACTCACACACACATATATATACTGTACATATGTAGAAGAAACACTGAAGAGGAAGCCATCAAATGTTGAGCACGACATCAGCACAGCACAGAGAGCCGGAGAGGTCCACCATCAGTTAGGTCATGAGGGAACATACAGTACAATCATATACAGTACAACACCCAGGGACACAACTGTAGATACCAGGCTTCTCATCTAATGCAGCAGCTGGATGCACATATATGCATTCGCACACTTTGATAATGTGATAGTTTGGGATTTGATTATCATGAGATTTTTGATTAAAGAGGTCTGAGTCTAGATTTCTCAGATTCTGATCCAAATCATCACTGAAATCAGAAAAAATGACACATTTTACTGATCAGTTTGTCACCATGAACTGAAACATTACAGAAACACGCGATAGGTGCTTCCATAATGTAGAGCGACATTTAAAAGATCTTCACTGTGACCACAAGCTGTGCGCATTAGAGCCGCGAGTTTGGTATCTCAAGTTGCCGACTTACTGTACAAGGCAGACAGAGCCATTTATGGTGTGAAATGAACAATCTTCTTCTGTTTGTTTGTTTTGTTTTGCCAAGCGGGTGAGGAAAAACAAAAAAGAAATCAGATGTGGCAGCATTGTCACCGTCACTAAAACCCACACCACTATGACGACTGAAAACAACAACAACAACAACAACAACAAAAACACCAACACCAACACACATGAACACAGAGCGCAAAAAAGAATGTTTTTCATATCCAATTTTTTTTTTCCTTTTATTGTTCCATTGTAACAACAACAGTATGGATGTATCAGTGCTGCGATTAGTTTTTGTCTCTCGAGCTCAGAGCAAACATGGCGTATCCACTGTCAACAGGGCTGAAAAATAGATCTGATGTATGTGCAATATACATAAAGAAACAAAGCCTCTTTAAGGAAATACAGCAGTCGAGCCAAGAAAGTTATTATAAAATGTATCAAGTTTGAAAAAGGCATGCTTTTCTCTTTTTTCATCTTTAAAGTTTTCTTCTCAAATGATTTCTTTCAGTGTCACTGGGTAGCAACTGTTGTGTTAATAAAGCACTTATTATGAATATTTTTTATTATACACAATAACCACAAGTCAATTTTGTGTTTCAGTGCAAAAAAGGTACCAAATTATCTTGTGTAAGGAAAGAGTTGAGCCTTTTTCAAGTCCTCCTTAACCAGTGCTACATGCATAAAACCACCCGATGAGCTCCGACAGTCTATCCTCTCTCTGTCCATGTCAGGCTTTGCTTCTTCCTTTCTCTGAGACTCAGAAAGGTGTTAACACTGGATTTTTTTTTTTTTTGTCCCCTTTTCCAAAGCGTGAGGGAAGGGAGGAGGGCAGGGGGGCGGAGGGGGGGCGAAGGGGGTGGAGCTGTTAGTTTGTATAGAGTCACCACTGTCACCACATGGACAAACACACACAATGAACAGCACACAGACGGCAAAGTGGAGGAAGCGAGAGACGGAAATCAAGAGAGAGGACGAAGGATGGATGAACACAGGGCCTAGCGCTGAGAGCGGCGATGATGATGTACCCGTTTGCCCTCTGGGACGTTTGCGGCAGAGTTGGCAGGGGGCCGGTTGGCAGGCTCTTCCTGGGGGTAGTGGGACGGAGTATCGGTCAGATACACCTCCACGTCATCAGGCACTTCTTCCAGGAAGTTAGAGGGAACCAGACCACGGTGGCCGTTCATCTCACCCTGTGGACGACAACCAGGTGAGGGGACATTCTCTCACTGAACACGATGTCGACCATACAGCTTGTTATATAAGGGCACTGTTTAGGTTCTATTTCTCTTAATCCCCTCAGGCCTGAATCGAGTGACTTTCCATTTAGCTCATCTCCTCGCTCTCACAAAATCAGAGTATGCGAAACCAATTTACACTGCCACCCCTGAACCTCTTTATCCCTTTCAAAGTGATTCATTTGCACATTTGTCATCCCTCTGATTTGTCTAATTGAATTTTGAAACCAGCCACCCGACCTGCAATCAATCAATCGACAGAAATCTGGAATGTACAGATAGCACACTGCTGTTAATCGCCATGAAAGGCCTAAACATTAAAGGATTAGTTCAATATTTTCAGGAAATCTGTAATATCTGCTTTCTTGTTGAAAGTTATATGAGACTATTGATAAAACTCTCATGTCTGCACAGTGAATATTAATGTACGCTCTGCAGCTATTTAGTTTAGATTCCATAAAGACTTAACAGGGAAAACGGCTAGCCTGTCTCTGCTAAAAGGTTATGTCTTCAATCATCTCCAAATCATAACAACTCGCACAGTGTTTGTTTAATCTGTATGCAAAGTGAATTGTAACAATGACAGTTTAGTTTCTGTATCAGTTAAACAGCACAGCAAACATGGACAAGCAGCACTCACATAATAAAATCCATCTTCATCAATATCTCCGAACACAGCGATGATGTCACCAGCACAGAATGTCAGCTCAGCCTATCAGGAGACAGAGATACAGAATCAGCTGTTCAAGACATGATGCAAGTAAAGTCGGCTTTGTCTTTATTGTTTGGGTCTTTGTGCTCTCAGCCTCTGATACAGTTCTTCCTTGAATCTTCAAGCATGTGTGTGTTCAGTAAGAGGGTCCTATGCAGTTACCTCGACATCTACATTAGGGGAGCTCTCTCGGGGGTCATAGTCATACAGAGCCACCATCCTCCTCGAGGCCTGATCTCGACGGAGGCCTCTTCTGTTCTGCTCTGGAAGCAAAAACAGACGTCATGTTAACAGAAAGAAACCATAACTGTGCTTCCAAAACCATCAGATCTTTACTTCTTCTGGAGAGCGAGTATGCTGCGTAGTACCTATTCTGTCCACAGGGGTGCTTAACGGCAGGAAACCCTGTTTGATGAGCTGATCCAAGGTCTCCTCGTCCTCAGCTCGTATCTCTGACACCATATTACAAGGGATCAGCCCCATCCTGCCCCTCACCTCTCCTCTGTAAAAGCCATCTGTGTCTTTATCACCATACACCTGTTAGACAAGAGAGTGACGATTAAAACTCCTGCCTTAAAACAAAAGTCACATTTAGGTTGTGAAAAAATCTCTACAGATGACCGCAAAATGTCTTTTCATGTTTTCCATAAAGAATTAAAGTCAAGTAGAGGACTTACACAGATTTTACTCAGTTTTATTAACAAATTGCTGTAGTTCCCAACTATTCTAAAGGTCAATTTAAGAACAACTTGCATAAAATCATGTCTTTGTGTTTAACATTTAAGTTACATTTTTAATGACTATGATACACCACTGGCCCAAATCTGCCAGCTCAAACAAAAAGTAAGATTTTTTTCTAACTTTTCATAAGGATTTAACATTTAACTTTATGAGCAGCAGGATGGATCGTCTAGAAATTATTTTATTCAGAGCTTGTAATATTTGAATATTGCTTAAAAAAAAGTCAAGGTTGAATTCAGTTTGAGACAACTGTTTGAGAAGGGTTAGTATAGAATCGATGCATACTTTCAAATACTTCTTGTTAAAATACTCTGAACTCTGATATTTTAGGATCATAAAGTTTGTTGTTGGCCAAAAGGAAGCAAATAACCAGTCTCTTATAGTTTGGATTCACCTCAGAGAGGAAGATAATAATCTGGAATGCAGAACATTACAGTATGTGACTGTCTAAAATATTAAGTCCTACCCTAATGATCTGGCCCTCTTTGAAGGGCAGCTCCTCGTCAGCTGCATCAGGGTTGGGGGACATGGACAGAGGATCGTAGTCAAAGAGGGCCACAAAGATCCGGAAAGACTCCTCAGGCTCCGACTCATCATAGTAGGTGGGAGAGCGGCGGTCCCGGTCCCTGTAGCCATCTTAAACACATTTGAGAAAAAAATACTCCATCATCTGTCATCACTAGACAGAGCAACTCAAACTTTGAGGGAGACTCTTTCTTTAGAGGAATAAGCAATATTTGGAAGTGTTATTAGTCTGTGTTTGTGCTTCTTTGCATATCTTATAGATTTGACCAGGCAGTATTACATGACAGATTCTATTTTTGATTAATCATACTGTATTTGTCCTCATCAGCAACCAGAAAAAAACCTGTTGTCAATCAACTATTAAAATCATTTACTGTATAACATGTAATGTGTTATTTTTTTGGCCTAATTTTGTGTTTTTACATACGCAGTGAAAGACAAATGTGGAGCAAGACAAACCATGGTGCAATACACAGACAGAATGTGATTCGTGGACGTGACACGACAACAGAAACATACAAGACCTTGAAATGCATGCTACAAAAGGCTTAAATGAACAAAGATAAAGATACAACTCCATGTGTCTATTTTCACCTCAAAAAAACAAAAAAAAAACCAAAAAAACAAGATTTTGAGTGAAAATTCTAAGATTTGAAGCAAACATGTGAAACTTCCCAAACATTGCCAACCCTTCTAGCAGCAGGAGGTCTAAAGCAGAGATGGCAGAGTTGTTGTGGAAGCCTGTCATTTATTTGAATTTGGCATTGCAATATATAGATTTTTTTCAAAAAATGCACCAGCTAGCAGTGTGTGATACTGTTTGGTGCTTAAAAATACAAGCGTGATGTGAAATGCATTGCTCCCAGCTGAGCATATGCCAACCTGCAGAAACTTTAGTATCCGTATTTATTTGTACTGGGGAAGAATTATGTGGGACAATTGCATTTCCAACAGCTGATATTTCAAACTAAAAAAAGAAACTAATAAATCTAAAGAAAAAAAAACAAAAAAGCAGTGAATGTGTAGTCATTCTCTCATGTCTACTGCTAATATGCCTTCAAACTGTCATGCATGACTGCTCTCATCATAAGTGTACTAGGTGTGGTTGTACCACAAAGGGAGAGGGGGGGTTAGCAGGCATCTGGAGATCAGTGCAGTGAGTGAGGCATTCTCTGAGCAGTCAGTCATTCATTTATCATCTGCAACTGTGGAAAGGTTCATCCTGGACCCCAGGTAAGGCTTGCCAATGGGTCCACCATTTCAGTGCAGTGCAGTCATGCTGTTTAACTGGAAGCATAATAATAACTTATTATTTCAGACAGAGAAACAGGCATTTGCAAGTGTCCACAGCTACTTCTTGGTATTTGCCAGTTGTCGGTGGCATAGTTTTTTTTTTTTTTTTGTCGCCATGCTGTGGTGGTAAAACAGGACTGCAGGCACATACCATGGGGAGACCTGGTGCCGCCCATGTGCCTGCGGGATGGCCACGTCCTGTGCCGAGCTACTTTGCCATAGTAAACATCCTCGGAGATGGGGGAGAGGTTTCCCTCACTGTTATTCTCAGAGGTTACCTCTACAGGAAACACCAGTTAGAGGGTGATGGGGTTACAATGCAAAGCTCAACAATCACCTCCCGAAAGGTTAGTGAAAGCTTCTTAATTTGGAGACACAATGAAATGACATACAAACACAGGAAAACAACTATGAAAAAAATAACTATGGCTAAACTGTCAGATTGTTTATCAGAGTAGATTCAGGCATCAATGTGTAGTGTAAGTGTGCACAGCAGATGAGAATTGTCAGCTTGTTGCATCACATTAATCTCTGCAAGATCAAACTTCTGCTCAGGAAGTGAAAGGACATGAGCATGGTTTATAGACACAGGTGATCTGGAGACACAGAGAAGCTTATGAAGGTTTTCAACAGAGAAAAAAAACTTCTGTTCTGTGATGTAGAATATATCAAAATTAAAAAATAAAAAGTTCTCAATGTTTCTCCCCTCTGCCCTCTCCCTGCCCTCCCTTTACTGACCAATGGAGGGAACCATCAGAGGTCGTCTCTGAGGCTGGGGACCGCCGTGATGGATTCTTCTCCCGGTGTCCCGATCATGACGACCTCCAGCTGGAGTGTTTGTCTGCACGCAAACACAGAAAATATTCGCAAACATTACACATTCACGAGATGCTCACAGACTCATAGACATACTCGGCGTGTGAAAAAAAAAAAAGCACCCTGATGCACGCAAACATATTGTAAGTAAACATAATCATGCAGCACTCACAGGCAGACACACTGGAACAACAGACGCAGAGACACACACTCAAACACGCACAGGCCCACGGGAACTTTTGACATTCCAAAATAATGTGAATAGTGATAACATACTACAGAAAAAAAATTAAATAAAAGTTCCGCTGTTTTAAACGTAGCAATTAGCACTTTTTACTTTACATTACTGTATTGTTTCTCTTCACAGCGCTAAACTGTGCAGTGTCCCTGTGTCTCTCTCCACGGTGCTGAACATATTCAGACCCGTTTCCTTACTCTCAACGGTGCCGAAACATTTTAGCGAGAGGATGCAGCCTGTACATACACACCAGGCTGCTACTGTGATACTATCCACCCAATCTCATGACACAGCCATACAGAGAGGATTGCAGCTTAAAAAAAGAGGAGATGATAAACAATACGACAATAAAGCAAGCTGTACCAACTAATTTCTCTAACATCGGTACAGACTGGATAATCAAACTTTGAATATTTTGCTCCAGTATCACTTGTTGACAATGAAACTGATAAGGATTAACACCCAGTCTGTCACTCTCTGTCTATCTTTGTGTTGCTAAAGCTTGGAATGATCTTCTCTCTTTATCTAAATTTGAATTAAACTCAGCACACACACTAACATCACATCAGATACAAGTCAAGGCAGCAGTCTCAGTTGAAGTATCTGTGCCTGTGCAGTTCACTAAATGTTAATAAATTTGGATGGTCTTGACTCTTTGGTTTAGAATAAGTGCAAAGAACTGCACCTTGGGTGTGTTGTGCGAGTTGCGTCGGCGTCCCTCTTCCAGCTGCATCTCAGAGTACAGCTCCTCCTCATCCTCTTCCATGATGTCAGACAGGTCAGAGCCCCGGCTGCTTTCGCTGTGATAATCTTCATTGTGACTATAGTGAGGCTTTCGGCAGTCACACACACAGACACACAAATACAAACAAACAAGACGCAGATGTTTAAGTCCACATACATACATATATACATGCACACACCAAACGCACATGGATGGGCAAACACACGGATACCCGGGCAAAGGGAGTGTACGCATGCAATCACTCAGACATGCACGCGCACACACGTCCAAACATACACACACACGTGAGAGGTCTTCTCTTGAAAAACACGCTGGGGCTGAAGTATAAAAGGAGGCTAAAGATTCATCACTTATCATGTAGCTCTTACCAGCCTCCCCAGCTCAGAGCCTCTGAGGAACTCATCAACTGAGGGTCCTCTCCGACGGCTACGTGCGAAGCCTTCCTCATCCTCCTCTTCCTCATCCGAATGATGCTGGTGAAATGAATGACCCTGCTCTCCATATCTGCCCTGCTGCCTGTCCCCCTGAAAGCATGTATGAAAAGTGTGAAGTGAGTAACAGAGACAGTGCTACCTTCTTATTATTGGTTTAAATATTTTGATCCCAACTTAATCTTTACTTTTTTTAATCCAAGCAAAATATTCTTCTGTATGCAGTCGATAAATCACCTCATTCTGAATCTGCAGCCTTTTATTTAACATTTATTATCATGTTTCTTTTTCTTTTTTTGATTGTATACATCTTTTCAGTGGGTTTTAGGATATTCATTGTCATCTGGTCACCTTGCCACTCTCTGCTGCCACCCTCTGTGCTGCTTCTCGGGCGATGGCTTTGGCCACAGTGTCCGGGATGAGCGTGCCACGGGGCTGCGGGAGAATCCTCTGCGGGGACGGGGAGCGTGGATTGGCGGAGGGAGGGGCTTCAAGGGTGTGGCCTTGCATGGGCACAGGAGGCTGGGGAAGGGGAGGACGTGTGGGGTCCCAGCCAGGCTGGCCAGGTGGAATGGCTCCCCCGTGGTGGGCCGCGTGCTCTTTGGCATCCAGGTCTCTGGCACATACTGGTCTCTGAGGTATAGGGTGGTGCTGGGGGTGGGGTAACAGAGGCAGTTGCTGCTGGGGCCTGGGACCTTGGTGGGGCAGGCGAGGCTGAGGCTGAGGATGCGGGGGTCGAAGCTGGGGTTGTTGGGGTCCACCGGGATGGGGGAGTCTGGGATGGGGTTGAGGGAGTTGAGGATGGGGTGGGAGGGGTTGTCCATGTGCCTGGGGGGGAGCAGGAAGCTGGGGAGTGGTGTGAGGAAGGTGAGGGGATGGGAGGTGGGGTTGAGCGTGGGGGTGTGGAGGGGGGCCTCCGTGGGGGTGCATTGGTGGTGGCAGGGGAAGCGCAGGTAGAGGCACAAGCAGGTTGTTTGGAATGACGGCGACTTGGGAATCTTGAGATTCTCCCTGCACTGACAGCGTCCTGACGATGACTTCCCTCGCCTCCAGGCACTGAATCCTTGTCAGCTCGATGGCAACATAGTCTGCCATTGGGTACAACACCTCAGCTATCTGAAATACAAAACAGAAAAAAAAATGTTTACATCAACAGAAGCTTACAACAACCGAAACAACATTAGTAACATAATCAATAGCTGCACAGTTTGACCCTGCTGATGGTGAGACTGAAATGGCAAAATGCTTAGTATGCTCTTTACTCTGAACAAAACTTCCCTCACTTCTGCTGTAGTATGTGTAGCACATAAAAAGACAGAAAATGATATACTGTCAAAGTCTCAGAATACTGTGTTGATTTACTCTGGCAGTCACCAGAGGGTGTGAGAGACCTTTCCAAGACATTTGTGGGTCCCAGATTGAAAGTCTTGCACTGATCATGAATCAAAAGTAGGTGGCACTGTGGTGTACACTGAGGAAACTGGTGATATAGACTAACTCTACAACACAGGCTACAACCACTCCATCTGTTATGTATGTTCTCATGGTTAAACTGGATTAAAAATGATTAAACAAATCAGACAATGTTTTATGAACCATGTCAAAGTACCACAAGTAGACCTTTGAAATATGGATCCCATATGCTTATGAATTCTCTATAAAACAAGGCTCTCGGTATTATGATACAGTGCAAGTCACTTGTTTTCCCTTTAATCATGAGGAATGCCTTTAACCCACCATCACTCACCAAACCTCTTACCAGAATGAACTGAAATAAGGATATAATTAGGTCTGTGATACTTGCTAACTTACCCTCTGTCCCTTAGTGCAGACTGCATAGCCAACAACGTTTGCCCCATTAGATGTGCCCGTGGGGGAGAGGATGGGGGGCTTCCAGTGGACCTGTAGGACCCCTGGAGCCTGCCCACAGAGCACCTGTACATCCTGGGGAGGCAATGGAGGTCCTGGGAGGTGAGAGGACAGGTGTAAGGAAACATGACGGGTGTGAAGCATTCATCAAATGCACATAATGGCACAAACAACCATGCACAGAAATGCCCACATACAAGAGAGGGGGTGAGGTGGTGGGAGGATTCAGAAAACAACAAACTGGATGTACTTGTAATTTGCCTGGATTCTTTTAATTTATGTAAGAATTGCATAACACCATATTTAGACTGGTACAAAGTTCATGCACATACTTGAGATGTGACATTGCTAGTGGGAGGACATTCAAAAGTTGTGCTGTGTTTATAAATTGTCATTTAAGTAAATGACAAGTCATTATGGTAGTCATTAAGATCAGTCATTAAGATTGGCTTAACAAAAATACTGATCATGCTAACTTGTAGACTGAAATCCATTTAGTGAGGATTTTTTTTTTGCAACATATTTTCAGAACTACATTTTCAGTCTGTATTCTTCTATACTAATACTCTACCATAACCTCATACTACTCTTTATGAGGAGAATAAACAAAGAGAAAATAAAAACAATGGAATAAAACATGTGGGCCTCCTGAGAGAAGCACTGCTGTCTTCACATGCAGGACACAATCAAAAGAGACTAACTACAGCCCATTTTTTTCTTCCACTGTCCTGGATTACTGGGCAAAACATGCACAACTGCATTCAAACAGAAGCAAATGCACACTCACACAAAATGGTAATTTTAGCAAGCAGTGGAGTGGCACTGCTTTATATAACACAGGTTACTACAGGCTATGCTATAGGCTGAGGAAATGACTCATCAGAATAATAACTGATCATATCTTATGGTGCAGTGCTAATTAGTGATGTGCTCAGTGCAGTAAGCAAACCAGGGCAACATCGCATTTGCATTTGGTTTCAAAACACAAAGAGTGTTGAAATTTCAATTGAAACATTAATGACAATATTTTTTTGCCAATAAAACATGTTTTTGATTTTTAGAAGTTCAAAAATGCCGTTTTGCCCAGATCTCTGTACTGATTACTCATATTGTACGATGACAATTCTCATTTTTTTTCAGATGATAAACCTCTTCAAAAAGTATTAAATGACTAATATATTCCCTGCACATTGTTTTTTAATAGAAGAAAATCATTTAGTGCTCAGGCTGATGAGAAACCCAGCCAAAGACTGATGGTTCATTCTGACCTGTTCTGCAATATGGTGTTGGACCTAGACAAAATACAATACACAACAATGGATAGTAAGGCAATGCTGTTCTGTAGTCTTCTACATCACAGTAAAAGAACCTAAAATTGATATGACATTGTGTTGCATATTAGAACTGGCTTACAGTAAACTGAAATAAACAGAGTAGTAGCAGTCTGTCATCTCCATCTGTCCTTTGTACTGACTACAAGATTGTTTAAAGCATGGAAAAACAAGCATGAAAAACTACTGACGACTGTCTGCTGAAGCTACGCATACATTATGAATGCTGTATCTCTCCGTATAGAAATGATCCTTGCTGACCTGCTGCCTGAGTGCAGAACTCCACACCAGCCTCTTTCCTCTCTCTCTGCTCCAGAGGCAGCTGCCATGGCACCTGGTGAGGCTGTGCCACCACCGTCACTTTGTACACCGTCAGGGGCTTTAGGTTGAGGAAACGTAGCCTGTACCTTCCTGGCTTTACCACTGCGTGCTCCATCCCGTCCAAGAACACGGTGTGACCATAGTTACTGTTGCTTGGCAACCAGGAGAGCTCGGCAGTGTCACGCTGGATGTCATCCACCCGCAGACCGCACGGTGCCACCACCACGTTGGCTCCCACCAGCAAGGTGCAGCGCAGCTCGTCCGACAAGCCCCGGTCGGTGACGCTCTGCACCGACACGCGATGGACGCAACCGTCCAGGTCCAGTTTCTCCAGCAAACACTTGGTACGGCCACCGTACGGCATACTGGCACGAAGCTCCCCATCTACTAACACGTTGTAGCCGGAGATGTTCCCCCAGCCCAAAGGCACTAGTGGAGGCTCCCAGGCCACAATGACACTCCGTGCCAGCTGCTTGATCAAGGAGATCTTTCGGGGGTAAGGCACAACATCTTCAGCCAGGTCCTCAGGGTCCAGGGGCCCCCCGGTCCCATTGCTACAGAGCACCAAGGCGTTAGATGAGCCTAGGAGGCAATCCTGGGAGGCACCTCCATCGACTGCTGTCAAGGCCAGGGGTGTTCGGTCCAGTGGGCCCAGGTCCTCTTCCCCCTCCCCTGCCTGAATTGCTGGTTTTTCCTTGTCCTGAACAAACTCTACAAAGTTGGAAGGAACAAGTCCTCGCTGTCCATCCAGCAGCTCCCCTGTGACACAGGAACAAGAAGAGAGGCAGGTACAGAAGACGAAGAGCTTCACATTCTTCATGTTTATGCAGATGGAGCAAAGGCCTAACCCTCACCCAACTTTCTGAAAACACCATCCTACAACAACTGTGTCAAATAGGAAAGTGCAACAATCCCTCTGTGATATCAACTTCAAATGTGTAAATGAAGCTTCATTTAAGGTCCCTTACAACCAAAAGAAAAGAAAATCTGTAACAAAGTAGACATCATAAGTGAGACCTAGTTTCCTTCTAGATGGAAATAAGTTAGTTACTGAGAGGTGGGGGGGTGAGAAAACATACAGAATGTTCTATTCCCTAAGATGTAAGATTTACCACTGACCCTCTGAAGCTTTCATTTGTACTCTCTCCAGCAGACACAGAACTGAGAAAACACTTCTTTTTAACATTTCGAAGAACTTGAACTTCAGTTCACTGCTTTTGAACATTTCCAGGAACACCCCTGAGCATGAAGATGCTGTGGTCAGTGAAGAAAAAAAAACAGCTTAGATTTGCACTGGAATTTTTTTCCCCAAAGGAAAAAAGTTTGTCTTTAAAAAAGCTCCCTATCATCTTGTCCTTCAATCCCTTTTTCCACAGAGGCCTGGGAGACTTTAAGACCATCTGTGTGTGTCTGCATATATGTGTGCGGCTGAGTGTGTGCGTTGTTTATGTGTGCTGATGATTATGCTGAGCCCCGCTGGATTAGTCATCAAGCTAAAAGGGACCGAGGTCCCATCTTGACAACAGCTTGGTCTGAGGCCCGAGTCTCCCTCCTACATGGTAAATACAAGGCTCCTCCACGACGCCATGCAATCTCACCGCCCACAGCTGATGAATCACAGCTGAGTACTACTGTGTCTGCAGCGGCCTGCACTGTTTGCAGGATTGCTAGCTAGGGAGATTAGGATTGCCTCTGATGGAGAAGGCTTCATAATTCTAAAGAGATTAGACAGAGAATCACGCTGATCACCACTTACAAAAAGTGTACAGGGAGGGTTTCTTGGTGATGATGGTGCACTAACCTAGAATGTACTTGCATACAGGTGTAGCAAAATTATTCACTCACCCAGGAGAAAAACTTATAACTTTTGAGTAGCAAATGAAAAACACTTATGCTGATCCCAGTGGTTAACTGTCAGCTAGGTGATACTATTGGCTATAAAAGCGGTCTGATATATTTTTAATGCGAGTCTTTAAAGAAGGATTTTTAACAAAAAATAGAGCTTCATGTGGGCACAAGTATTTGTCAACTGTAACTTTATCTTATGACGTTTTCCTGAGTAATGGCATTTGTTGAAAATATTTAAGTTAGTTCATTTTGGTGTGTTGTTTTACTTTTTTTCAACTGTAAAGCTTTCTGTTACTTTGTTTTTTTAGTGAGGTAAAAATAAATGGCACCAATACTACCATCGCTACTATTACTAGTACTACTATTACTACTACTACTACCACGGTAAAATTGGTTTGAGAAATTTGTCACTTAATTATTTGCCAAAGTTTGAGGGGTGAGTTTATGCTGAAATCATTTTGTATATTATCTGGGAGTCTTCTCATAGTTCTCACCTTCATAGAAGCCATCATCATCCATATTTCCATACACGTACAGAAACTTTCCAGCCACAAGGGGGAGTTCTGCTTCAGGATGCTCATTTGGTCCATCATAAGGGTTGTAACTGAGAGGTGAAATGCACTTTACTTTCATTTGTAAATTAAAAAGCTGTTTATAAGTAAATGCAAAAAGATCACATTCTCTGTGAGCCTGCTCATTTATCTGATGGTCTTATTCACCTGTAACGGGCAGTGCAAAGGCGGACCTGGCCTGTGTAGCGAGGCTTGGACCTGGGTGATGGGCTGACTTCATCCTCCATCTGTAGATTTACAACAGAAACACAGGTAGAAGTCGTTCATCTTTATATGTACTATTCATAATTATGATTTAACTCAAGAAGAAACCAAAAAAAACCCTTCTGATTTTTAAAAAAAAAAAACTATTAAAGTCAACCAAACCAGGATGATGTTCAGATCAGAGAACAATTAAACTTCCTGAAGACATTATAAGTTGAGCATGCATTTATGCGTTGAAGTTTGGACCAACCTCTGAGGGGGTCAGCTGTCGAGGGCTGCTTGGGCGTTCCGTTGTAACGGTGCTTGATTTGACAGACAGCAGTTCTGATCTTTCTCTGTCTCCAGACTGTGGTGTGCAGGGCAAGAACTGGGAGATCAGTAGCGGCGTGTTTGCCGCACTCTCATTGCCTAGGAGACATTGATTTCCATAGCAAATAAAGAGCAACTGTCATTCCTTCTGCACCCATTTGCTGCTCGTTGCACAGCTATTGATCTCCTGTTAAAACGAGTGGACAGCAAACACTCCTCATGGCAAAGGCTATTTCACCCCCATTGACACCTCACATCTGCAATGCATTTGTCCATAAATACCACTCAGGTCCTCAGGGAATGAAAAAGAACACAGTAAAAAAAAAAAAAACTATTAAATACAAAACAGATAACTGCAGTTCTAGGAGTGCTGGCCACTGAACTCCCTGAAGAAATTACAAAAAGTCAACAACATGGATGCACAATATCAGTGGGTTCCTAGGGTTTCTGAGTAAGTAATACTATGCATTAGCACAAAGGCATCAGCGAAAAGATAAAACAGGATTTCCAACACTTCAAAGATCTTTGGTCTGTGCCAGACTGTATAAATCTGCATCACTGATATGGCTTTATTTGCTGGCTCTGCAGGTCTAACTTTGTCTCATTAGAATACTAATGTGTAAAACCACAGTCGTGTCATACATCAGACCTGTGATCAATCAGGGTAGATATTGATCATGAATAACCAGTATTACCATTAATGTTGTCTACCTTCGGTCATGAGTGAGCTGATCCAGCTGTTATGTGAGCTGTCTGAGGATTAGATCGCCCTGACTCTCATTTCACTCAGAAGCCCTTTGATGACAGACAATTTGGTGGATGGATGCTTTTTATCTAGAGCACCTACAACAAATATATTTTTTTAAAATGGGTGAACCCAACCAAAGGTGCACCATTTAACCTTAATAGGCTCAGATTTATGTTCATTTAAAAAAAAATAGTACATGGAATTAGTACTGTACTCTTGTAACACTGTTACCTCACAACAGTTGATTGATATTTAAAGAAAGGATCAAATCAATGCAGCAGGACCAGCAATTTCATCTTTTATTCCAGGTATATTTCTACTTTTGTCAAAACCTGGTGCCAAGACTACCCATAATACAACTCAGCCACTAACAGTTGGGTCAGGGACTTTGGTGAGGAGTGCTGGTAGCAGCTCCTGTAGCCTCAGGCTGCTAACCTTGGAAAAACTCACTTTTCTCAAACTCCACACCAGATTTTCTCATTTTTAAACATGCGTTCAGACCCAACGGATGATGACTCAAGTGAAATCACTTGAGGCAATTTCACAGATTTGACACAGCTTCTGGAGCCACAAAAACTTTACATAACCTCTTTTCACATGGGAAGTAGAATTGGACACATGCTTTGACGTGTCAAAGTGGTGAAGTTCCCTTCAGCACTGAGTTATTATATCAAATCATAATGAAACTATAATAAACCTTCAGCGTAAACACTACCACCACAACTTCTAATATTGTAATACAGACGACAGAAATGAACTGCAGGAAATGTAAAAATTAAATATGTAACTTCTTTGTGTCTTCTTCTAAAACTTATTTTAAGTTAACTATAAGTTGTCAGCCCAGCCCCACCTGTCTCTGTCTGGGCTTCAAATCCAACGATGACTTGTGAGAGTTTCTTCTCTGGCGAGAGGGGGATGTGGGATGAGGAAGTGGGATTAATCTTGAGGATGTCCACAGTATCTGACTGCAAATGGAAATTCAGTAGCTCTTTGGACAGCTGGTAGTAGTGTTCATTTTGTGACCTGCATCTCTGCTCCAGTTCATAACCCTTGACCTGTGATAGACAATACGAAGATAGCAGAGGTATTAATGGCAGAAAGGAGAGAGAGGAAACACAGGAGAAAGCAGGAGCAAAAGAGTAATTCACACAAAGCATGAACTGTACTACATCTCATGTAGTGTTCAGATAATAATTCTCTGAAGAAGGGCCAACTTTTCATATATTAATGCTGATCAACCACAGAGCAAATAAGAAAAGGATCCCTAAAGAGCCATTTTTGAGCTTATGTCAGCATGTTATATTAAAACCACTGCAGTCTAATCAAAGCACATGGAGGCATAGAGTCATCTGCACTGCTGCTGCTGATATCTAAGACTGCTAAACTCTGATAACAAAGCCTGAGCACTGCAAAGAGGATTATAAAACTTAGAGCATAGATATTAAAGACGTCATATCACACATATCAGAGGGAGCAAAGGGGGATGGGTGGGTTGTACAGTGAGCACAGTGGTCCTCAATCTCATTCAGCACACATATGGATTCTCAATTAGCACAAAATACATGATGAAGGCTTTGCAAGTTGAGTGACTTACGAAAAATTTACACATTTGACTGAGAGGAGATGAAACCATCAGGGAGTAAAATAAATACCTGAAACATTCTGTCCTTATTGTTCTGTCCCCGAAAAAAAGGAGGGAAATGGAAAAAGTCAAGGCAGAAAGAAAAATGAAAGAGAAAGTATACTGAAGATAGAACCAAATGAAAACAAATGCAAAGGTAAATGATGCAAATGAGGGAAAGAAAATGTTAGACAATAACACATTTATCAGCGCATGTAAATATACAAAAGTCACAAAAATTTAAGTTAAAAGAACTTTAAAAAAGAAAAAACAAACAAGCACAAAGTGATTGAGGACTGTGGTGTGACGGGAAACAGAATGCAGAGGTTCATTTCAGTCTGCAGACAGCAGAGCAATGATTTTCTTCTTGTTGATGTGTGTTCGCTCTAAGAAACAGGCCCCGTGAAAGAGACTAAAAATTAATTCAATGGATTTGCAAGAGAAGAAGTAACTCTTTGACAGTGGAGTTTCCATCTCTCTGACCAAACTCTTGATGTTTGTTTAAGCCAAACACAGGTTGCTTGCTTAGTGAAATCGTATTAAAGTGCTTAAAAATGGATAATAACGTGACCTCACTTGAACTGCACTCAAAGGAGTCCACACACTATCGTCGTGACAAAAGGATTTAGGGTGAAATGAGTTTCGAGCAGATGTACCAGTGACAAGCATCTTAAAGACTGATGAAACACAGCAGGTCAGTGATGTGATCATAAGAAAATTCATAAAGTGTGTCATGTCAGTGTGGGTGCAGGATTAATGGGAATGATTGGAAGTGTTCTGTACTCTGAAACAATCGTGGTAGAAAAGTTTGTAATATTTCATACAAGTGAGGAGAAAACCTACAGAGAGAGAAAAAAACAAGTAGGAATATAACTGCAAACAGAAGTTGAGCTGCTGTTTGTTGTAAAGTCTCTCATGGATGAGTCATAAACTGGTATGGAATATTGAATAACCTACATGGTGTTACTCAGTTTGTGTACAACTACTTCTGTGCAGGAAAACAGCAAGTATTTAAGCCTAAAAAAAACTACACACCAAGAGGAAAAGTATAAAGCATGGCTTTAACAATGTGGCCACCTGCTTTAGTGTAAACTGAATACATTAGCGAGCCCGGCTAACTAGCCGACTACCTGAAGTAATCAAGCATGTCTTTCAAAGGCCTGGACGACATCATTAACTACATGGTTTTACAGAAAATAGGTTACGATAAAAAAAGGTTTTCACAACTAGTACACCTATTGTGTAGTATCTGTCCTTCCTGAAGTGAAACAGGTCCTGGATGCTATCAGAGTTTATGCTAATATTAGCAGCCCTTTTCTGCACTTAACTGTATTTGAAGAACTTTACGCCACAGCAACCTAACATTATATGGAATCAAATAAAGAAGTTTTTTTTACTAATAAATAACAGTTTGAGTGTGTGTGTGTAAAACACAGTTTGCAGTGGTTATTTAAACTTTTTAAGTTTACTTACATTAAAATATACAATGATTTGTGTCATGCAGTTAAAAAAATCTTTTTTGTTCATCTTTCTAGCCCTACATGAAATATTCTGCGGATTTTTTTTTGTTCTGTTTTATCCACTTCAAACAGACCTAAACCATATGAAAGAAAGGGAACACTGGGCAAACATCTGTATTTGTCACTGTTCCTCTTACAGGTGTATTGCTCCCTCATGTTCTTGGTCAACTTG
This sequence comes from Ctenochaetus hawaiiensis, assembly GCA_029783645.1. Lineage (NCBI taxonomy): Eukaryota > Metazoa > Chordata > Actinopteri > Acanthuriformes > Acanthuridae > Ctenochaetus > Ctenochaetus hawaiiensis. The sequence continues at coordinate 9,350,727 of JAPZDY010000011.1, forward strand.
AACCCGAGCTTCCAAGGAATACACAGAAACGCACAGTGACAGCTGACACTGTGATCCAAGTCCATGAGGTAGAATAGACAGCACACAGCTGACACACTGTCAAGCCAATACCCTGGCAGAGGCTCACTGGTTGATCACAGCACTGGTACTAGATGCCCACTGCTGATGGCACAGCTCTGATGAACAGTTATTTAAGGCTATGTCAGAGTCTGAGTAGAGCCCAGTAGCTGAAGTAAAAGCAAAGTTTTCAAAGTTATAAACCTCTTGTATTTTTACAAAATTACTTATCCTCTGTTTGGATAAACTACTCTATTTGTTTCTATCTAAAAAGCACCAAATGAATATGGGACAATAAGTAGGTACACACACAATCAACAGAAAAACCTCAACAACATCTGAGGAAGCACTTAACATTCAGCTCTTTAATGTACAAATCAAAGTCTGAGTGGTTATTTTTAGAGCATTTACATATCAGCCATTAGAATTAGGAGATTTTGATTTTGCTCTTTTGTTTCTGCAGCCTTTCTACAGTATGTAATCAACTGATGGTAAAATTTAATGCAACAGAACAAATATATATAAATAAAATGTTTAAACTACATATTTGTTTGTATGTCATTTAAAAATACAGCTGTAAAAATGTACAACATCACGGTGAGTATATTTGTCCTTTTGCTCACTGAAAGATGTTCACAAGGTGTATAAATTTATCAACAACTAGAGAGGCAGCATTTTTAGCAGAGAGCACTTCATCGTGCTATCAAAACATGAAAGGTGCTGACAAACTGCATTTCTAATAAAAATCTGCTGATTTTGTTTATCCATATGCCATACCATTTGCAGTTGATTGATCTCCTTCTGCTTGGTGTGAAGGGCCACCAAGGCTTGCTCATGCTCTATCTGCAGCTGCTGCTTCAGCTCGACAGCCTCATGCATATGCTGGGGAGAAAAAGAGAAAGGGAGAGGATGTGGTTATATTGAAGGATGTCATTTAAAGATGATTTCTGAGTTTGTCGCAAAAGAAATACCAAACCGTAATCTTTCTCTCTTTATGTGAATATAACTAGACCTTGAAAGCCAGAATAATTATGAGAATACTGCTGTTGCTTTGGGTGCACTGAAAGGAGGCTGTACTCTGCAGTGAGCTGGCTACAATCCTGACAACAAGTCTCACAAAAAAAAAAAAAAATTAAACACATTACACCTGAATTGCACGTAGCAGCCGGCAACTCTGCATTCAGATTTTTGAGAGGAGAGAAAAATTGCACAAAGTTTGTAATATCAAGATATCGTATTGTAATATGATAAATGAAATAAACCAAACAGTCAACAAAGTGATGAAGTAAAAACTAAGTCAATTAATTAAAAAGAAGTAATTTGGGGAAATGTGGCCTATTTGCTGTCACGCTAAAAGTTAGATGAGAGGATCTAACTCTCATGCTATATGCCAAGTATGAAGTTACTGCCAGCAGCGAGAAAACTTGGCTTAATATAAAGATTAAAAAAGGTTGAAACAGCAAGTCTGGCTCTCTCTAATGGTATAATTAAGAAGTTCATTGCCAGTGACTGCTTTGCTGCATATTTTGTGCAAATTAAATATTTGAAAAGGTATCAGAATCTGCCTTCTAGTACCTCTGATGCTCACTTCTATCTTGCTATTTAATCTACACAAACACCAAAAACAGGGAATTTTCGGGAGGTTATGTGCCAAAGAAATTCTTTGTCAGGAGCAGTGACTTCCAATGGTCTTACAGATTAAACAAAAAAGTAATAACCTGCAAATGTGTGCACTTTAGATGTGCTGGTTTGTGTGTTTTGTGAGTGAGTATGGCTAGTTGTTTCCACCTTTTTCTAGCCTTTATGCAAGCTATCATCTACCAGCGCTATCTATTATCTCTTGCACTCAATTTTTGGGTTCCCTGTGTAATGGAAGTACAAAGAGAGTTTTAAATATGATTTTATATATTTTAAAATGTAGAGTGTTTTTATCAGATGCAAACTACTGTACTTTGTACTCTGAGGTGACTCAGGCAAAGTTGTCACACATGGTCACCCACACTGATCCCAAATCTACCCTTTCCCAAATTAGCCGAGTCATGACTATCCACAAGTATCAGCCCACTGAGTCACGACCAGCTGCCACATCCTGCAGAAACAGAGTTAAGGCTATAAGATGTTTCTGCAGGCCTAAAAAGAAAAGACAGCTTAGAAAGTCTCTGACATTCATCATTTTCTCTGTGTTCTCTCTTCTTTAAAAAAAGAAAAGCCTCTTTACCTCCCGGAGTGGCTTCGAGGTGTCCTGAGCAGGCAGCCACTGCTTTGCATAATCAGAGAGGAGCTCTAAGCTGCAGAGCACTGGGCTGAGAGGCTGTCACTGGAGCCTGAGTCAAATACACTTTTTTTAACCCTGATTCAGAGAGGGCTACATAAACTCACCTACTGTTTCAGAAAACACCCTGTGATGTCATGTTAAAAGAGATATTGAAAAGTCTAGTGAGGAGGGTTTCAGGGGATTCATTTGCAGAATATGGCAGAAATGGTATGAAATATTCTTGAGTATGTTTTCATTAGTGTATAATCACCCGCTAATATGAATGGTTGTATTGTCTGTTTTTAAATAAGCTCTTTTCTGCAGCACAGATTCTCTTCCATGGAGTCCACAAATAAGTTTCTGGAAGTGAGTGGGTCAGCAAAAGGATATTCATGCAACTTCACCAGTAGCTGCCACTTAATCCTACAGGCTGGACCTTTAAACTAACAGCCTGCATTGTACATGTCTGCTGCCCCAGACCTTCAGACCACTGCCAGTCTTTCTTATTACTAAACCTCTTAATGCAAGATGAGATGATCCTCAATGGGCTGAAAAACACAATTGAGTGGTACATAAAAACACCGTAGTTACAAATATTTGAGTACAGTGAAGTTTACTGCATACTTGACTGTAGGCTTTATGCCAGAAACCTAATTTGAGCCTAAATCTGACTTATTTTACTCATCAAACACTATTTACAAGTCTTGCAGAGTAATACTTCATGTGTGAAAAGTACTATAAATCCTTCTATGGCTTCAGAGGGAGCTCTGCCTCAAGTTATTTCATTAGAGCAATCACTGATTGAGGCTGAAGACTACAAGTTTTAAAAAGGAGTTAAAAAGAAGTGAACTTACAACTTCTCATCTCTACTTGTGGCAAGAGGCTTGAGGCTAAATTAGCCACCAATAGCACTGCTCAATTAGACAGATTGCCCTCTACATTTACAAAAAAGACTGACCATTTTGAGCCACTATTTTTTTACTGTATAGCACTTTTGCCTTCCTGTAAGATAGAGAAGTCCAGAATGAGATGACGTTCTGATATTTCCCCTCAGAAATGTGACAGTTAGCCAGATTACATAACCTTAAAAACTAAGATTGACTGTTGCTAAATCTCATTAGTTTTGAATGAACAAGTCTTTTAAAAAAGCCAAATTGGTCTTCTTTTGTTTCCTCATGTTGTGTTTCTTCCATCTCTGCTTTCTCCACCCACACTGTCCTGTATTATTTTCTCTAAATAGTCTCTTTGTCTTCATAATCAATACATAATAAGAAAGTGACAAACTTCTCTTTGTCGTATTAGGGAGCGGGTCAGTTTCCTCAGATGGGTACATTTCTCTCTAAAATATCCTGATACACAGACAATCAATAGGAGATACGGAGAGGCGAAGATTTGTAATGAGAGTCTCTCTCACGGCGCAGTGAGACTGTGTCTAATTACTATTGGCAAATTCCAACCCGATGAAAAAGAGCCTCTCCATGAATCCAGTGACACTTCACCTTATGAGCTACAGCACTTTCTTTCTAAAGTTTTCTTAAAAAGCAAATACATGGACGAAGGGATTTTTCTTCCAAAAGTCTCCAAATCTGAAAAAAGATGTGGGCGATAGATGGCTGATTGAAGTCGTACAATATGCCAGCAAAAAATGGGTAGGTTCAGCGGAAAGGCAGAGAAAGGATAAAATGGGAAGCTTGAAGACACTTCGCTCAGTGGTCTTTTCTAGCAAACAATGAAGGAAACATCCAGCTTCATAGTATCAATCCTGACAGTAAACTGAGATTAATTTATAAAATCCAATTCAATAACTGCAGATAATTAAAACTCTCTTCCGTGGATAGAAAAAAAAATCTTCTGGGGTTGAAATACGCTAAATGGTAAATGGTAAAACGGAAATCCTCTGAATTAAACTCCTTCGACCAAGTAATCTGAGAGTGTTTTCTCTTCATTTCAAACTAAGTCCTGAAGCACAAACAGACAGGATTTTTGAGTTTTCTCTCAATACTCAAAACTGCTCTCTGGTATTATTAAGGTATTTAGAGCTGGTCACGTGCTCTCATCAATCCATATCCTTTGACAAGTGAAACTATCACCAAAATACTGTTTGAAATTCAGGATAAAGACTCAAAGTTAACATTTAGTGAAAATCAGGGACAGAATTTGGCAAAATATAAACAGTTCATCACATGCTTACAGAGCATTGTATAAATTATGGGTCACAAATGAGTTAGAAACAGATATACCACTACTGTAAACTTTACAAGGGGGAGATATTGAGAAATCAAGAAATGAAGGGGGGAAAGAAAATGATGGGGTGACGTCAAACATAAATGGAGGGATGTGTCACCTTTAGAACCTTTTCCAGGTTCTCCACTTTGCCCTGGAGTTGGCTCCTCTGCTCCTGGGCCGCGTCTCTCTCCTGAGTCACTACAGCAAAGGTCTCTTTCAGCTGGTCATAGTCTGATTTCACCTATGTGAGCAGAAACAGTCCACAAGCAAAGGAGCAAAGGATAAGAGGAGGAGATTAAAAACATAATATGAAATATTTTATAAAAAAACAGAAACCCCAACAAAGTGAGGGAACACACTCATTTTCACTCTGACTTACTTGAGGAGTTTCAGAAAGTACCCATTATTCTGTTTTTAAAAAAGAGGAAAACAACCATGCAATTTTTATGAGGTTTGTTCTTGCAGTAGACTTGCTTTTAACATTTATGAATGGAGGCTGGGTTTTGTTTTTTGTTTTTTGTTTTTTTTTGGCTGGGGGGGTTGATTGGGAGTTCACAGTCTGAAGAGAAATTAATCAGCACATTTTTCATTTAGCCTTGATGAGACAGAGCTGCTGACTTGAGCATTTTGCCTCTCGTTTCTTCATCAGTCAGAGGCCTTGTGCTAAGCTGGTTCCTCTTAAGGTGGCCTCACAGGATCGAGCTGAACCGTCCCGCAAGCACACACCAATCATCTCATTAACCAACATAATAAAGTCCACAATAGATAAGCAAATTAATTCATTTTGTAAAATTTATGACTGAAGCTCTAGTACCATCTAAGCTATATTACATCAGAAAAACAGCTTTATAATGATTATTTTTATTTTCAAGCAGACTATAATCATAATACATTTTATTCAGATTACCCAGAGATATTTTCCTTGATAATAAAACTAAAACACAACATAGGTGCAGATTTACATAATTTTAAATGTAAATCTACATTATTTAACTATTAAACTTAAAAATAAGAGCTTCAAAATAATTTTGATGGTGCAGTGTCTTGTAATAGAGTGAATGGTCTCTGTGTCTCTCTGCACCCTGATAGCCAGTTAGTGCACTGAGTAACTTGGGTGAGCAGGTATGATTTCAATGCCTGAGGCTTTATGACACTCTCTCACACACCAATTATTGCTGAATTTAATGAAACTGAATATTTTTTAAAGGAGAAAATGCCTTCTGATTTTACCTCTGATGTTCTCCAGTTGCTCTGCTTCAATTCTCTTTGATTTACAGATATTCCTGAAGTAACCTTCAGGCCAAGACATAATATTTCATTACATAATACTGTTATCTCACCGCTGAGTTTTTTGTGTACTTAGCAGGTACTGTACATCTAATGATATTATTACAGACACCTGGGATTTGTATTTACAACAGTGTGTTACGTTCAGAAACTGTGTGGGTGCAAAATTGATCAAAACAACAATTTTTTTCCATAAGCTCACTTGTTGTTTTGAAACAGTGGTTTGATCATAAACCTGTGTAGTAGTATGTCACTGTCCTGATACAGTAAAATTTCCTTAGCTGTGCTATCTAATCTCTGTTTCAGTAGTTTTCAAATATTTTGGGGGGTGACATCAAAAACATATAACAACACAAATTTGAACCCTTTTTCAAAAAACCTCAGTGGAAGCGAGGGTGTGTGAATATGTAGACTGTTTTGAGCTAACTTATTAGCTGGTTACAGGTTTGCCAGACATCTAACATTAGGTTTATGCTTTGTTAGACTTGGCTTCAAACTGATGTGTATTTTACTGAGGCGACATTAGTTTAAAGGACAATTGGAAGGCTGAGTCAGATGTCTTAAATGCAATGTGTGTTCATGTGTTCACAGTAGAAATGATTCAAAATAGCTCTATTACAATTTCAAAACCCTACCCATCTTTGTGTCAAAGTGTGGCAGGACATTGATAACACTGTTTAAAGTTGGTCATGTTATCTACTTATCTGAGTCCAAATTTACACCAGCAACAGTTTCTGTGCTTTCATAGTATATCATTGATCAGTCCTTAGTCTTAAAAATGAATCTCACTCCTGTGTGCAACTCTTGCTATCACACTCCTCATTGCTGTTCATTTTGGAGGCTTGCTATTGATTGCCACAAAATGTCAAATATCAGTAAGATTTATAAGGTGTTCAAGCAAGCTGCAACACTTTTCCTTAAAAGTTAACAGAAAAAACTCAACTTTTCACAACAAGCATCCTTGAACTGATTTAACTGTGGAAACCTGGGACTTGCTTGAGACTCACAGGCTCAAGCTTGAGACTTGCTTGTGACTTGCACGTGTGTGTCTGACATACTCCCACCTCTATCCTTTTCCCTCTTCCATTCCTTCATCCTCGCTTTGTACAGTTCCTTACATGAGAGTCACCCTTCATTTATTGTGTATATCTGGTGGGACTAGACACACTTCTGCCCCGCTTCCTTTTTATCTCTGTGCCCACCTTGTTGGTGCACAGATGGCATCATTTTGCGTGGCACGGTGGAGCAAAACCTCCGAGCTCAGTCCCTGGACATGTGTCAAATCTGCCCCCTCTATGAAAGTCACTATTAGCGCCAGAGTAGCTAATCGCCTACCATCACAGATTGTCTCAGTCTGGGCCTGTGTGTGTGTGAGTGTTTATGTATGCATGTGGGAGACTCTGGCTCACTGTGCCATTGAAGACAAGGATAGGAAAGACACATGTATATGTCCTGCATGCAAACAAGCAATATAAAGAACATGAGGAGGCTACTCATAATAATAAATCTAACATATGTGATGAAAACAAGGCTGCATGTATACTGATCTCTAGAGACAGATTGTAGATTCCAACATATGACTGATGTCATGGCCATTTCTAAGACATTGTGGATATAATACGTAGCTCCTCTGTCACCACTTGTGCAATAGGTTCTACTATAAACCACGGCCAGCATGACCATTGATCATTACTGTGTGTGTTCTTGCGATACATGTTTGTACACTGAGCGTTCGAATGCCACACCTGGTCATACTTGGATGCCTTCAGCTGGCGGTTGATCAGCTCAAGGTTCAGACGATTTTTCTCCTGCAAGGCAGCATGGAGCTTTGTTTTCTGGAGAATAAAAAAGAGACAGAGAAGAGAATTTGGTGGGTTAAAACAGTATGATGGACCATCTTCCTCACTGCAAGGACTTTTACCTCTCACTGCATCTTGTATGCAAGCTGCAGCATAACTCCATCTTAAAAATATTATATAAGCGACAGATGAAAGACTCAGGTTAGTGCCGATCCCTCCCTCCGTCTGTATGCATGTGTGAGGGGGGCTAAGCTTTTCTCTAAGATGCTGTCTGGAGGACAAAACCCACAGCTGCACACTGTCACCCTCCATTTGGTATGTGGCATTAGGAATGAAGGGGGAGATCTAAAAAGTGGTGGGGGTGTGAGAGACAAGAAGAGAGAGGGGTATGGGGTTAGAGAAAGGCAGCTGGGATGGAGGGATGGTGATGAGGATGGGGAAGAGGTTAGGGGGAGGAATATTAGTGAAAAAGAAACCAACAGAGGAGACGAAAAGATGGAAGCCAAATGCTGAATATGTCAGTCAAATGCTAATAAATAAGCAAATGAATGCATTATATCAGTAAAAACCCGGGGAGCTCAAGATGAGATTTGCATGTCACGTAGAAGGATTGAAAAGAGGTGTGCAGCTCCTGTCTGCACTCTCTGCACTGCCCAGATTCACATTCAGAAGTTGTCACGCCGCTGGTGCTGCAGGTACTCAAGCATTACATAATTACGCCAGACTCAAACTAGGGCAATGCTCTCCTCCTATCACAGCTCCAAACATTCAAGAGCGATTTCACTGTGACTGGTCATATCCTGGCACATAATCCCACTTCATGCCAGTGCACTGCGCTCACACTGTTGATTGTCATTTTTCACATCCTGCCTATAATACGTGGATAAGTAATTTATAATAGCATTCAAACTTTTTCTCAATTCAGCATTGTCTTTTAACAAAAAGCAACATGAGTCAGTAGCAGCTCTTGTTTTTTATTGTCTGGCAGGATGTATATTGTTCTCTAGCAGGATAAACTGGTGGGTTCAGAACCAGGAGGGTTTCACTTCAACAATTTATTGATCTGCTGAAAAATTATCACCACATAAAAATAAGCAGATTTAATTCAATTACCTTCTAAATGTATCTGGGTTTGAACCTGACTTTAATCAATATTTGCTAGCTCCATAACGCACAGCTGTCTTTCTCACACACTGCACATACATGCAATATGCTCACTTGTGCCTTATTGCTATGATATACTCGAGCAAAAAAAAGGAGTTCAGGCCTTCAATGTCAGCTTTTGCACACGGAGAAGACTGTGCAGCCCAAAGGTTTATGATCAAATTTTTCAGTCCAAATGGAGTAACTCAATAAACCCTCGGCAAGGAGAGAAGAGAGAAAAAACAGAGAAAGTGATGGGTCAGCCAGGTTCAGGCAGCTCTTTGTGTGCAGGCAGAGAGACAGCCAGGCCTGTCGGAGGAAGACACAATCAAACCAAAACACAGATAGAGAACAGACAAGGACAGGAAGACGGAGGGACTGGTGAGTGAGTTCACTTGCTGCTCTTATTGTGTAACACTGTCGCCACAACACATCACTGCAGACCACA
>JAPZDY010000011.1:9373449-9389159 GCA_029783645.1 Ctenochaetus hawaiiensis
CATTCTGATGACATCACTCTCTCTGGGCCAATCAGCTGATAGAAAAACATCACTGATAGAACTATCGTTGCCATGGCGACCACTACGACAACAGCCGGAGCTGCTGTGAATGAATTTAGTTCCCCTTAACACACACACACACACACACACACACACCGCACACACCCACACATCTCCAAACAGGTGGCTCTGCTACAGTCAAGAAACAGAGGAGCTGGATGTTGCTCATTCTTCATTAAGTCCCAAAAGAGGCAAAATGTACAAATCCTCCTCTTCTTTTTCACCTCTCTGTGGATGTCTGTCTCTTCATGCAGCAGCTGCACAGACAGGTTTTCCCCAGCTGCTTGGCTAAGCTAACCCTGTGCACTATATATAGGATCTCAACAGAGCTAAATCAAACACAAACACACTCGGGCCAGTGATGCGGAGACAGAGATATGCAGCAGCAGGAAAGAGGAAGCAGAGGGGTGATAAAGGATTAGTATTTACCGTGTGTTTTAGGCTAGCACAGGAGCATCTTGACTGAGGTGTCGTTTACTCCTTCCTTCCTTGCTCTGATCTCCTCCCTTCTTTCCTGCTCTCTCTGGGTGGGGAATTGTCGGCGGCAGCGGCAGCAGCAGCAGCAGCAGCAGCATCAGTAGCAGCTCTGGGGCCTGCGTGTGTGTGTGTGTCTCTCTCTCCCTCTCTCTCTCTCTTCCTCTCTTTCCTCCGCCCCTCTCCACACACTCTCTCTTTCAAATTCTCCCTTTCCACTCACTCTCTCCCCACCCCCGAAGACCCTCCTCCTTTACACCCTTCCTCCATCATTTTCTCCTTTTCCTTTCCATGTTCTCTTTCTCTCACTTGCTCTCTCTCTCTCTCTCTCTCTCTCTCACTCTCTCTCTCTCTGCTCAATTTCCCCCTTTCTCTCTCGTGCTATACGCGTGTGCAGCAAGCTGCGGAAATCCACTCTGTTGAATTAATCAGCCAGCTCCACTGCTACAATCATCAGCTACTTCACAAGCTACTGTTAGGAGAAGAGGTATCATTGGAAATGGGAGGCAGACATCTTGGAGTCTGGGATAAAAATAAGGACAGTTTATTGGAAAGCTGCCCTGTGCAGCCACAGTCTGGACCTTCCTGCCTGTCTGCCAAATTGACAGAAATGACAGTAGCCAGCATGATGCTGGCTGCTACCGGTTAGACCTTCCCTTCTCTCCTCTGCTCCTGAATCCATGTGTTAAGTTGTGACACTAATTGGCAGGGTCTTGATATTAGCCACTTCACAGTCTTATAATTAGAAAAGTATAGCTTTGGCAATTAAGCTTTGTATTAATCACTGTGAATCACTGTGAAATATCAAATTATTTTAAGACAGTAAATTTGTATAATGTGAATACTAATATATTCATACTACATTTGTATTCTGCTGTGTACTCTCACAATATTTTGAGTCTTACACCTCCCTCTGAGGGTAGTTTGTGTTTTTGAAGTGGGGTTGCATGAGATACTAATCAATGGCTGTGTATTACGTAGAGCAGATGGTGGGCAAACATCCCCATTTTGAAGAAGCAAACAGGAATAATGGGAATAAGCCAGAGCAATGTGATTTGTTTACAGAAAAGAGGGCCAACCCAATATAATCCATATGAGTTTAAGTGTACTCTGTTTTCAAATTTTCAGAGCTAGCATTGCATGGCTCCATAGCAAAAATCTGCAGCCACAATCATGAATTTAATATCGTCACAGCTTTTTATTTTCCATGTGCAGTGCACTATAAACAGGCAAACACTTCAACTTTCAAAGCAACAGAGATGAGTGTTTCATACTCGCATCATTTCTGTCATTTTCATCCAAATATGTGGGCCAATGGAAGCCCTGCTGAGCTACTCCAGTTTTATAGAGATGCTTTTATGTAAAGCTAACTAAAAAACACAACCCAAATACAAACTTTGTACCTACATGTATGTCAAAAGCCTGACTAAATCTTATCCTCATGTGACTAATTATTCCATTTTCGGTCCGTTCCAACACTAATCCTCACAGTTTCACAGCTTTTAGCCTTTAACTACAACACAGAACACACTTGGTATCACACTGCCTACACTGCCTTGTCACAATGAGTAATTATATCATATTGACATCAGCTTATGTGTGGGGGCTCATAGCTGTGTCCATGCATGTGTATGTGTGAAAGTGAGCGTGGGTATACCACGTACCACATACATATACCCCTAAAATGATTTAATCCGATTAAGGGGATTTTCAATTAATCCAAGAGGGCCCTACATTCTGACAGTGCCATATTTTTTATCACATTTACCTTCTGATGCAACAAAATTTATTTCCCCTTCCATTTTTAGAGCTTGTATGATTCAATACTCAAGATTTTTTTTCCTTTTTCTATAACCAGCTGCACCTAAAAGAAAGATTAAAGCCACAGTTGCACAGGACACAGCACTGTGAGGTACATTATTAATTGAGGTTATGTCAGTTATGAGTAATTATTAAACTATGAATACTGACTTAATAAGGTTATGATGAGTAGTTCTATCTGCTTGGTAGACTTGATATTGAAAACAATAGGTCTTTTAGGAAGTTAGGAAACTACAGCAGATCAGAGTGTGGGAGTTTGTGATTGTGATTGTGACAGTTTGGATGCATTCAAGTAATAAAAATCATAGGGAAAACCTTAAAAGATCTTAGTGTTATCATTTCAGTATCATCTGTCCACTACCAGGAAGAAGGTATAACTCCTTTGAAAATCTGTGTCTGAAATGAGCTCTCAGAAAATGCCTGAAATATGATTATGGGCTGGCATGACCCTCCCTGATATACATCAGATCTGCCTAAATTGCTGCAGGCATGAGGCTGCACAGGCCAGACCAGCGGCCTCAGTCTACCCCATTGCCTGTGTGTGGGCACTAAGGAGGTTATGACAGGAAGTAGGAGGGAGAGCAGAAGACTGGTGGAGACAGATGAGGGGACACATGTACAAGATGAAAGAGGAAAGGGTTGGAATTTACGAGAGAGAGAGAGAGAGAGGTGAAATGACAGAAGAGACAAAAGGGAAGAAAATGAACTAAGGGAAATATATAAGTAGCTTAAAAACAAAAAAAGAGGCTTGGAGATGGGAGACTAACTTAAAAGGCAAGGATCACATGACCAACGAAGGTGGCAGAGCTAGCACTACTGTTAGCAAGCTAACCTGATAGCATTTTTTCACCTCTGATCTTATTTCTACTTTTAAGAACTCTGGCTTATTTTCTATTTTGTATATTTACTCTTGATTTTTACTAAAGCAGAAGTATTTTTTATCTGGTCTTACTCTACTGAGTACTTTCACTAATTTGAAAACACTTGTGCAGCATTGAAAAAAAGGCTGCTGAACACAACCAAATACAGTAACACAGGTAACTACAGAGACTATTTCTTAACATTTTGGCTTATTTTCCAAAACCCATGCACACACTCACACTCACACACAAACACACACACACACACACAAACACACATAACTTATGGATAGCAAATGTTACATGTATTTGCAGGGTGTCTATGTTTTCTTTTTGTGATTTCTAACACTGCATTATTTACCTTTAGGAAAACTAGTGTAAATGTTTTTAATAGCTTTTGTTTTGCATCTGTTTGCTGAAGCTGCAGCATATGAAGCTCTCATGGCTACTATGACAAACTAATTTTTGAAAACTACTTTTGCTGTCTAATAATTACAATGGCTTTGAGCTGTGCCTTCTTCATCATTTTATATTTCTTTTAATATTATGAACAGAGATGATGAAGGTCTTGAAGTGGGCAGCAGATTCACACTTTTGAGGAGAAATGTTATGTTTTTACATGGCAGACTGTTAGGTCGAAGCAGAGCATGCAATATAAAAGAAGTCTGTAAAACTGTAATGATAGCTGTAATCTCACTTTAATAATTTTTACATTTTTAGAATTTTATACTGTTCAAATCTTAGACTGCCTAATGGAGGTGAAATAAAAAAATGCAGCAGGTGCATTAACAAGGCCTTCTTTGATTGTCTTACTGATTTTTCCAGTTGCCTGCAGTCTTATGAGCTTTGTCTGTGCACCTTTATCTACAACACAATCAGACAAGCTAATGAGTTTACCAAAAACTGATGTCTTTGGCCCTCTGTCAGTCACATGAAGTTTGCCCCCCAGGTCGTAGCAGTCTGTCAAGTCTTCCTTAATGGATCTAGATACAAGCTGGATGATGGCAGTGAACACAAAAAATCACCAAAACAGTGATACATAAGGAAAAGACTAAATGTGTTTTACTCTTTTCTGACCCCTTTTTCTAAAGGGTAAAGCTTCTGGAGTTTTGCTTTAGCGCTCAGTAATTTTACTTGAGTAACATTACAAAGAATGGAATGGCAAATGGACTCAGAAAAAGAGGATAATATAGTTATATAGAGACAACTTGACCCATCAGAAAGAACATTGTCTGTGATAAACTTAATTAAGAGGAGAACAGAAATTTCAGCCTGAGCACACCATGTCTAACAGCCTTGTGAGACCAAACAAAGTGAATTTTCTGGAAATCCTGTGGGTGGTGGTTGCATTATTCCATTTGTGTTACATTACACTAAACTACCATTAACTCTGATTTGTCTGTGCATCTTTGATTAGAGGGAGTTCAAATAGAGATTACTGGGTCAGCCAAGATAACATGGCTATTAGGGATTATTGATTAGACGTTGTTACATCTTTACGCTGGGACAGCCCATATCATCATGTGAACTATCAGCCGAGTGGACCAGCTGCTAGCAGTACACAATTGTTGCCATAGGGACGGTGAGCAGGGAGACAGCTGTGGCCTTTTAGCAGCAGCCAGACAGCACACAGAAGGTCATTCCTCACCTAAGGTACCTTTCTCTGACTGTCCATCACAGATTGTTTCCAGGCAACCGGTCCAAAGCTTTGTATTTAGAGTTTTTTTTCCTAGGAAGCAGTTCACCTTCTCAGTATTTTTCCTGCCATTTAGGTAGGATGATAACAAATGAATTAGAAGAAAGGACACGAGAATTTAGGTGAAGTGCTCCATGAAATTCATCTCCATCGACACAAAAGGGATTACATGCAACAGAGCAAGGCTGTGGATTTCTTTGTTATGTGAATGAGAGCTTGATTTAGCAGCCGTATCTAAGAGGGGAAAAGTTTCCCTAATCTGGGTTTGGTCACTCTTCTCCCAAAGAGTTAGACCAACAGAATGGCTCTTAGTCTAGCCCATCAAGTAGACCCTAAACTCAGTGCTGTTGCTTGGAGACAAAATAGGCAGTCAAACGGTTTCACCACACTGAAGGCAGCACTTGAGAGGGAGCCAGCATCAGATGCCAAGGTTGCTGATAACACAGCTGGGTTTAAAACAATGCTGAACAACACCGTTTGTACCAGGGTGAGATCCAAGTACACTCAACCAGAATGTGCCTGTTGCAGTAGGTAAAAATTTCTTTGGCGTTCGAGGGCATCTATATACAGTGGCTGCTCTGGCTGCCAGTGCATGTAGATGCACTTAGATAACTAAATTTCCTGCACCCACTTGACACAGAAGCCAGCCATGTCATCCTGTTGATTTATGAACAAATATTTGATTTGTTTTACAACAACTGATATATCATGCAGCAACAGAATAGAGCTGACTAAAAAGAACCTTAAAAGCCAGGTAAAGGGGTTATGCCATTCATTTATAAACCATGACTAACTAGCTGGCTAATGAACCATCTGGTCTGTGTGAGTCTGTGTGTTCTGTACCAGCATATGGAATCTCTCTTAATATGAGCTCTCAATCTAATGAGTGTTTTGCCCAAATCTACCACCTCTACAAACCCCTACAGACTTTAAATAAATATCAAATTGATGATTTTTAATGGCATATGTTTCTTTTTCCTGAAGAAAAAAATAGTAAGTCATTAAACACACAACTGATGGTTAAGATACCCAACCATCTTCTCTATTCTTTCTATACGCTCAGTAATCCCACAGTATATCTGCATGAGTGAGTGAGTGAAGTTGCTCTCATGACTGAGCTTCTCTAAATCTGACTGATCCATAGCAGAGTCTGTCTTTGCATGAATGACCATGATGCAGTCTGTGATAGTGTAGCTGTCAGCAGTGACAGCAGAAACACTGCCAGGCACTCAGCTGGACTACCTCCAGTAGTATCTACCCATATTTAAAAAACACATGAGCAAACCCACATAAACACACACACAAAATTACACAACATTATCCAGCTATGCTGCTTACTACTACATGTCAGCTATTTTGACAGTCGGACTGAGGGTTTGTTCATGAAGATACAGAAATCTCCTATTAAGCAAGCAGCTCTATATTTTACTTTTTGAAAAGAAGTATTTTACTATGTTTATGTAAAAAAGAAAACAATAAAATAAGGGAAGACTTTGCAGTGTTATGGTGATTTTTTAAGTACATGTGGTGAAAGAAGCATTTCCAATGGTCCCTAGGAAAGTTTTGCATGATGGCTCTGCTCGGTGGGAGAGAGACAGACAAAAATATGTTTGATCTTCATTTGCACTATTTGTGCTTTGATTATATTAAGGCAACAGATGGGAGACAGTAGCATATTATCTGGGCTTTACTCAAGTTTTTCAAATAAGAACTCATGTTTGCTTCTATAGCACATCAATGAGGAGAAAGCACTGATGCTGTCAATCAAAAACCAAATGAGTGGTGTTACAAACAGTACTAGTGCTACCCTCAATTGAAATGTCAATAAAATGTTTGTAAATGCAAAACATGACAGGGTTTTATTCCATTTTTACTGAAAATAATTTCAAGCAATGCAGCTTATGACAGAAGCAGCCATTATACTCTGTCACTTCTCCTCTGACGATCTGTCCACACTCCTGTAAATGGGCGTGTTGCCAAGACAACAGCTCACACACCTTGCCATCTGAGACCACCTGGGGGAGGCCTCCAAAGAACAAATCCACTAAATAC
This sequence comes from Ctenochaetus hawaiiensis, assembly GCA_029783645.1. Lineage (NCBI taxonomy): Eukaryota > Metazoa > Chordata > Actinopteri > Acanthuriformes > Acanthuridae > Ctenochaetus > Ctenochaetus hawaiiensis. The sequence goes on from JAPZDY010000011.1 coordinate 9,380,413, forward strand.
ACAAATGTGTGCATGAACATATAGCTTAAAGACAAATATACATGGTTATTGGCACATACACACAGTACACACCAAACTGCATGTCCTTTCCTTTCTACTTTACACCATATTGCACATGCCCACATGTCTGCATAACCAAGAACAAACAGAGGGAGTATATGTGCACAGGGCCATGCAAGTCACCACGCTATATACAGCTGCGTCCTTGAAGAACAAAAGCTGTAGCAGAGGCTATAATACACTGTATGCACATGCTCTGCATACATACAGTACCATTACAATAACATCTTCAATTTTAAAGGAGAATTCGTCTCAATTAATGAGTGTGTGCACAGTGCAGAGGGGCTGATGAACATAGAGATTGTGTGTGTCTATTTGAGAAAAAAAGATAAAACTGTGATGGTGGAAATGGGAGGTTTACCAATTTCCTATACTGCTGTTTCTCTTGGCGAAGCGTGGCTATCTCAAGCTTTAGAGCTCGGTTTCTCTCCTCCAGCAATCGAAAGCGGTTCACATTGTAGACAGAGTGTCCTGTAGCTGGCTGGGCCGAAACTTCATATCTCAACTGCAAAAAATAAACAAAAAGGAATTATTAGTAAACACGATTCATTTTAGGTATTGCTATCACTATCAATATTAGCATGCTATACCATGTAAAATCTAAAGAGAGAGTCTGGGCACAGTAGCTCTAGAAGCAACACAATACATGCCTTATATTGAAAATGAAAACATGATGATGCAAAGCAGGTATAATGTGTACAATGTTTACCATCACATTTGTTATTCATGTTTACTTCTGCTAATCAGCATAACAAAAAGAACAGCTAAATCGTATTAATTTTGCTAATATTGACTGTAAACAAAAATGACGGACAAATTAAAGTTATGTCTTAATGATGGCTCAAAATAAAAAATGTCATGGGACCACCAAAGTAATCATAAGTATTCCTGAGGGGGTCAAGAATGTGTGTATAAAATATCATGGTAATCCATTTAACCACATTATTATGAAACCCTCTGGGAAACATGAATGTCTGTGCAATTATTTTGCATCAGTTCTTACATAAATGTTGGTCAATTTTACTGGATAAATTTAAGTCTGAGCTGGTAGTTGCAGTAGAGAGAAGGTCACAAACTCCAAAGTCTTCAGGATTTATTATTTGGGAAATGTGGATATCATGATATAAATTTACATGGCAATCTATCCAATAGTTGTTAAAATAATTCAAAATGGACTAAAGTGGTGGACAATCCAACAGACCATCAGACAGAAAATAAAAAGTATATATATGGTGGAAACAAGAACTTTATTATTAAAAGTTGTGAAAAAGGGACATGGGGCCTCTGTCAATCTTGCTTACAGAGATGTACTCAGGCTTTAGTTCCATCCCCTGGGGTCAGTCACAGGAAAAGGATTACCAGGCCTGAAAATGAAGCTGCTACTGCAACAGGTTTTGAGCCTCAGCAGGATTTGCGAGTCAGTGTTTTTCTCCTTAGAAATTTTCTTGATGGGATTGAACCCTCCATGGAAATACACTGCATATCAGTAATAGGCAGGCTGGAAGCTTCTCTTGAGGTCTATGAATAGTTTCCTGTTCCAGTTTGTATGATTTGATGGCCACTTTTTAAAGTCACAGTTGCCTTGTTTTGGAGTAGAACTGCTTTGCTGTCAGTCTTGCACTTTTTAGAATTTTCACTCACTGTGATGCAGCCAACAGCTGTTTGACCGAGGTAAGGGGAAAGCCTGATATAAACTGTGCCTGAGCTCTTGAAATTTAACATGCTCCAAGGATGTAGGCAAGCATTTTGCTCTGTTCTGTGTCAGAGGAAATAACTCTTCCCTACAAGTTAATCTAAAACGGATTTGTTGCTCCACTCCAGTCTATCAGCTTTGAGCAATATAAATGAATAAAATGGAAACACTGCAGAAAGTAACAATCCAAAATCTCAAATGGATTTAGTGCTTCTTTTTACGTCCTGAGGAAGCAAACATGGTGAGCTCCATTATTTACTACAGTTATAGAAACAGGAAAACATTACTTTCATTAGGACTTTTGTCCTCACTTTTGTTTTAGCTCCATCTGTCTTTGCTCTCTCTTCAAAGTTCACATTACATTTTTCCATTAAAAGGGAAATAAAGGCAGAGGCAATAGCGTCATCACATTGTTTAGCCTTTGAGCACTCTGTTGTAGACACTCTGTCGTCTTGAAGTACCTCTGACAGACCAACCAACAGATGATTCTGTTATCAGTTCATATTATTCTAATTTATCAATTAGCATGTTACCAGAGCATTTGGTATCTTGTCAGTCGCACAAAAGAACTCACACACACGAACATGACAACCAGATCCCCTGACTGCAAGCCAGACTGTCATCCTCCACAAAACAAATGCTAAAAACAAAGTTGCAGGCAATATGTCAGTTTACACAGACAGCCAAAGCAACCAAAGCCAATGTGATGGACCTGCCAAGCAGACAGAAAGACAGCCAGATCCACCTGCTAATACAGCAGACCTGCCAAGCATACAAGCCTACAGACAGACACACCAGTTTAATATGCTGGACTTTCCAAGTGTGGACAGAGAGAAGGAGATAAACCTGCCTACCAATACTGTGGATTTTTCAAACAGACAGATGCATTTAGTCAATCCATTTAGAGTGAGATATTTTGCCACATATATATCTGCGTGAGAGATGGTTTAAGAGTCATTTGTACTAAAACACAGCTGGTGCAAACATTGATGTGCACTCAGAAGACAAAAAACAGGTAGTTACTTTGATATTCTTACAAGTGGTCAGTATCAAGGGTGGAGGAATTGTTCAGACTTTTATTCAAGTACCTATACTAGGTGAGAAAATACTCTACTGCAAATGAAGGTCTTGCGCTTAAAATTTTATTTAAGTAACTACTTAAATGACTCAAAGTATAAAAAGTAAAAGTAAGCTATTCATCCTGCAAACTAATGGTCCCTGTCAGTGTTTTACCACTATGTATGATTTTTTAAATTACTTTAACTGTTGCATTCATGTGTAAATTGTGTTTTATTTCTGAACAAAAGTTAAAAAATTTGCAAATTTTAAATACTTAAAATACAGTTGGATATCTATAGCCATGCATTACATTCTGTAAATACTTATTTGTTTGCAGCAGAGTTTCAATTATCCATTAATTGCTTGTTCTTTAGCAGGAAAATCTGGTCTGACATATTTAAATCTCTCCAGTCAATGTCCAGTGAAAATAATCCCCTCTAAGCATAATTTAAATTGTGTTTAAAGAGGCTAAAATTAAACTCTCATTCAGAAATTTAACACAGTAGCACAAAGTGGCTATAGAGAAAAGAAAGTACATAGAAATAGAGAAAAACCCTGAGTTCAGACACTGTGCAGATGCTCTTTTCTGTATAATAAGGAAAGTAGGTGTCAAGACAAAGCTGGCAGAAAAATGTAGCTAAATATAAAATTAAATGTTTGCCTTTCAGGTGAAATGTCAACAAAGAATTAAGTTGCATAAAATTTAAATACTAAAGTAAGGTAATTTTTATAAGTATAATACTTGATTTAATGCGTTTAGTCACATTTTACTACAGTTCAGAAAAGAGTAGAAAAAATACTGGATCACAGTGACACTGGTTCTGCATATTTCATATGTTCAAATATTTTTATTCTGTACAAGTAAGAAAATAACACAACTGACCAGTGCATAGGGTTGATGAGCAGAGCAAATTATGCTCCACTTCAGCTCTTATTAATGCTAACTTATCTAAACACTGTTAGCGCAGGCTCAGGCCTTGAAACAGTCTTGCCTTGAAACAGTTCCTTGCTGTTCCTGTGCATCTCTGCCTTTCTCCCTCCCTCTCTCTCTATATATATATCTTTCTCTGTCTTTCTCTTTCTCTCTCTCCCTCTCTAACATAACCTAACCAGTTGCATCAGATAGCTGCCCATCTCTGAATCAGGTTCTGTTCTGCGGTTTCTGCCTGTTAAAAGAAGGTTACCCAGTGCTTGTTCATATAGGAATGGGTTACAATTTTTGAGTACCAGTAAACTGAAGAGTGTGCCCTAAACCCTCTATATGTAAAGCACTTCTGACAACTTATGTTGTGATTTGATGCTATATAAATAAAATTGACCTGACATGACTAGACATGATAAATCCAGTCCCTGATCAGTCATGCAGACAACCGAGGCTGTGTCTGCCATTAGTCCCAGGTCAGCAGGGCCCAACTGTGCCATCCACTTGGGAGACATCATCCTTCTACTAAGGGAGCTGCCAAAGCTGCTCTGACAGGAGCTGCGTCAGAGTTGGAAATCATGACGCACTCGTCCATTCTCAGGCAACAAGAAATACTAACAACATCTTCCACTAAATTTGAGCCAGGACGAGAGGAATTAAAAACGGGACACAGTGAAAGATACAGAGAAACATTCTGAGTCATGCATTTGATTCCAAAAGGTGTGTCATTCCCTTAAAGCTAGTGTGGATGAGCAAATGGCACGCTGCAGCACAAATATTTGTTATTAAGAACTTGGCATTCACATGTCCAGTCATTGTGGATCACAGTGGTTATCTGTATTTTCTGATTGTTTTCAGTGGGATGTTTGGTCAGTCCACAGGTCCACATCATTAGACCACAGTGGACGAGCACAGAATAAGATACCACAAAATGTAAATACTGCAATAATAAGCTGAGAATTTCACAAGCAGAAAGCACTGATTTGCTGAGAAAACCTGCACAATAGGCAGTTTTAGAAATAAAGAGAGTGCAGCAGTCACCTTGAGACTTATGACATCAAACAAAGGATTTTCCTTTGTGGATGTGTTTAATATTAGGTTTTTCTCTTCCTTTTAATATTCTTCAGAGTGGGACAAAAACACACAAAGAATGATTATGATTTCCAACTGCTTGTCTACATCAGTTACAGTGTCTCATAAGCTGTTCTCCCATGTTGCTGAGCACATTATTAAAAACTTTTTTTCACATTTTTTTCCCTCTTTTATTTCTTTCAGTCTTACAAAATAAAACTAGTGTCAGTTGATCCAAAGGGAGCATCTACAGGTAATGATTACTTGAAACATAAATTAAGTTTTGACTGAGAAGGGAGGGCTAAGACACAAAACAGAGAATGTAAAAAAAATAGTCCCTTTGCCATAAAAACCTAATGCTGCCTTAAATCCCGCTCTGTGAGAAATGTTACATTATTGTATTTAACAGCATACCATCTATCTATTCATATGCAGGCTTATAGACCACAGAGGAATTCTAAAATACAGATATTTAACCATGTGTTGCTCAATAGAGATACTGACAGAAATAGCTATGTAACTACTAATGAGAGTGATGTCTGTTTTTCAATCATCATCTCATTATCTTTTATTCAGTGTCCTTCTCCTTGGTTTATTTTGCTGGGTTGATATGTTGTTTGTGTGTCATTGTTAATTTCAGTGACAGACAAGGTAAGATGTTTAAATCATTTTAGATGTTGTATTACATCTGTATTAGTAATCAGTATTTTGTTTTACATCTTCTAAAGAGGAAAAAAAATCATTTTTGTTTTACCAACCACAACATAAAGGTCAGAGTTAGTCAGTGTGCAGCTCACAGGCATGTGACCAGAGCAGAAACATGAGGGCACGGGGGACTTAACCTGGGTTAATAGGTCAGTGTAGGTAACTAAAAGGCAGCATTTTACAAAGGTCTCTGAGATTCACATACATTTAAGTATGTGAAAAACATATGAGAAAAAAAGTAAGAGGAAAACAGAGGAAGCACAGAGCACAACTCTGGAAGGTCATGGCCACCGGAAGTCAAAAAACTGTTAAGACCGTTTCTTTTAAAAAGAATGTTCCTGACGACTGATTTCTCAAACATTCAAACTAAAGTTTAAAATTAGCAAGTGACTAGTCTAAAAGAAAAAAAACACTCAGAAAACAGTCAAAATTAAGCACATAATCACACCAAGTAATCAATGAGGTTAAACTAGTTGGTGCCAACTTGTAAAGGTTTTAATGTTTAATTATTAGCTGTTTAATTGTGCACATTGGTAGTTTTTACACAAAATTATTTATTCCAATAAATTCCACATTAACTGCAGGAATAGGTTTCATACTAACAGGAAAAACCACACGGGGAACTCTATTTCTGTGAACTGTGTGACCTGCACAAGACCGATGACAAACACCAGTGTTGGGTACACTTTGAATGGATTATCCATTTAAAACTGATTCACAACTGGAGACTGGGGTAACTGTTTAAGCCAAGCAGATAATGTGGGTGGCTATTAAGATGTTACAGCATATAATTATGTAATAGAGGCTTTTTACTACTTTATGTTGTGCACAGTTAGGCTTTCCTCCCCTTTTTGCAGTAATTAATAGCTGCAGATAGCTTTTAATTTATCATGACACTAAGGAATGGTATGTGTTTATCCATTCAATGGTTTACTTAACAAAAGCATCATTTCTGGAGTTTTAAAAACAGCATGTCGGCTTTGTTGGGTGACTTACGGTAGAGGGACATGGGACAATGGATGAGGAAGGTAGCATGTGGTGGCTGGACATGATCCAAGGGCATTGTGGTTAAGTGGTGTGTGCTCAGCCAACCAAGTCACCAGGATACCCCAAGGTAATCTTATTTTGACTGACGGTGATTTTAATAGATCGCATATCGCCATCTGGTGTGTGAATGAAATACCTGCATCAGTGCTGCCTAATGCAGTCAGCCACAGATGTACAACTATTCACTTGGAGTGGGATTAAGACAGACTGCTATAAATCTAGTGCCAGTTACTCTGAACAACAACAGTTCACATCATTTACAAACATTAAAAAAAGGGATATATGTCATCTTATGATTCCCAAAAATAATTAATTATTCTGAGAATCACAGCAGTTACAGTAGTATCCAGTGTATCATTCATCTGTTTCAAGATTAAGAAAATCAAGCATATCAATCTTCAAAAGGGAACAGGGACAGTGCAGACATATGTGATTTTGCTGATACAGATAATGGCAATGTCCCTACCTTAAAGGCAGTGCCCCCTTTGTCCCAAAATGACTCTCTTCCTTTCTGTCACATCACAAGCTGGCAGTGAAGGTGGAGGTGACATGTCCGTGTGTGTGTGTGCACGTGTTTGCCAGTAAATGATTGCCTGTGTGTGCAGCTGCAATGAGCGTTTCCAATCTGCAGCTTTAATAGCCTGCCTAGCCGGTGTACTAATGTGACACACTGGATGTCTCACCCTATCAGTGAAAGCAAAACAGCTACAGTGGCTTGGCATTTTCTCTCTCTCTCTCTCTCTCTGTCTCTCTCTATTTCTCTCATTCTCTCTCTCTCACACACACACACACACCCACACACACACACACACATACACATGCACCCACACACGAACATACACACACACACTCCCCTAGTCCCACCCCTGAGTCTGTAAACACTTCCTCTCACGCTCTCTGCTCCTTCCTCCAGTTGCGCTTTAAAAAATCCACCCTCCCTTTTTCACTCTGTGTCTCGCTTTTACACAGTCATGTACACCCTGTTTAACTGACCAAAAAATACAGCGCTACACATGGAAAACAAACAAACAAACAAACAAAAATGCAGGGCTGCTTTCATTTCAATAAATCTGTGAAGAACTGATGCATTAATCATCATATTATAGATGAGCATTTTTTTCCCAGCTTTTTATTTTCCAGACACAGCACATCTTGGTCCAGCATCACTGTTGCTTTTTTTTTTGACAGAAAGAGGATAATGATTTTCTGTTTTTCTGACAAAAGCAATGATCCACACATCCCTCCATCACACATTTATACATTTGAACTTTAATACCTCTCACTATCTGTCAGTGGCTTGTGTCTCTCTGTTATTATTACCTGTAATTCTCCTTGTGCAGCAAATCAAATCTACATGTTATATTCCTGAACAGACCTTGGATACGACCATCCCTTTGCTCTCTTCATCTAAATCCCTGATCAGAGGACTCAGATTGAATCACAGTGGTGTGTTTTTCAGCGAGGCTACACCAGCAGCAGGCACTCAGTGTGTTCTGTCGATAGTCTTTCTCTGTTTTAGGAAAGGGACGCTGGAGAGGACGGAGACGGACACAAAGTGTGTGTGAGTGAGAACAGAAAGCTGAGCATACGCGCCATTCCACTCAGTTGCCTAGCAACACTCGCTCACTGTCTGCTCCCGTCCTCAGACGCATTACGTTCTCAGTGAGTTGGTTTTCAGACCTGACATGAAGCCCTGTGAGAGCAGGGTTCAGAAACAGATGGAAACTAGATTTGGCAGAAATAAGCAATGACCCCTTCACATATGCAAACAGCTAAAGGCAATGTGTCATTTAACTGCTCCAACAAGCTGCTACGTTTGGACTGCATCATGGTCTGGCCTTTCTCTCAACTTAGTGGACACTGAAACACTGAAATGTGCTCTGCGTAAGTTGTCCTCTCTGGACAAATTAGTAAAATAAGTGGATCTAAATAAAAGTAATGGCAGAAAAAAGCCAAACACCTGAGCTGTTGCTTTTGGTTGAACACTTTTTTTTAATCTTCATATTACACATAATGGCACACTGTTTACACATTGTGAAACACAGTTTTCCAGGAAGCTACCCAATTGAGTTTTATATTAAAACTTCATGATCCAACAACACAAAAAAGTTATTTCACTATTATTTTCCTCAAAGGCCTGAGTGTTCTCACTGGCCCATGGAAACATTCTGGTGTTTTTAATTTTTAGCC
>JAPZDY010000011.1:9400919-9416640 GCA_029783645.1 Ctenochaetus hawaiiensis
TTTTAATTCTGTAAAGCACTTTGTGTTGCATGTCCTTGCAGGAAAAGCGCTCTACAAATAAAGTTGATGATGATGATGATGATATGGGTATGTAAATGTTGTATTGAGACAGGTCTGAAAAACCCCAGAACCTTAAGGCTCAGCTTACCAGTCAAAGTACTTAGACAATAATCACTAACCAAATGACACAATGGCACAGACTGTAAAGAGGAATCCACACATGTAAGAGGGTGAAATCAAGACACAATCAAGGTACTATAAAGAATAGCAAAGTTTTTTTTCATCTTTTCGGTTTAATAACATTTGTATAAGAGAAGCAGAATGTAATCCCACTACAAAAAAGTCAATCTTGGAAGAAATACTAAAAAGAAAGCTTATTCCCAACAAAAAAGGAAATGTTTTGGTGAGAAAAATGGCATATTTCAGCAGGCAGGGTGACCTAATCGGAGTCATTTCCTACATCTGCATTGTCCTGTGAGAAAGAGAGAACAACAATGATTATAAAAATGTAACAAAATGAATTTTGTAATGCCAAACATCAGGGTTTTAGATAAATGTTGTATCACCAACGTGACTTCCAGATACCTGTTTCTGGTCCTTATTTTCCCTGGTGTCGGCAGCTGTGGCTTCAAAATCATGGATGGGAAGCGTGGACATCCAGCTGACCATGGAGCCCTCCTGACACTCTGTCTCAACAATGGTGGGGTAGATGTGAGCCTCCTTAAAGGCTTTGATTGCCTCCTCCTCGCGGTCCCACTCCAGCCGCTCGTGCAGCCCATCCCCTCCAAATCGTTTGTTGTACCGGTCAAAATGAACCCTTTCCAGAACCAACCCCAGACCTGGAGCTTTGGGGACATCCACCTTCTCTTGACCCCAGCTCCGCTCTATCACATCCTCCTGTGTGTAGCCCTTAATTACTGCAATAACCAGGCCAATCATCTTACGTATTTGATGCAGCATAAAGCTCTGGCCTCGCACAGTGATCACTGCAAACTCAATATTGCTGCAGATAAAAGGCTCTCCACAGGACATCTCAGTGATGTAGCGGCGGGCACTGGGGTCATTTGGAGCCTTCTGAGAGGTAAAGTTGTGGAAGTTATGGGTGCCTTTGTAGAGAGCAAAAAGACGGTTCACTCTCTGAAGTGTCTCTGGTTCAAGGCGAAAGGCTGCTATATTCCCAGTATCATAGTCTTTTGGAGAAAAGGCCACTGTTGGAAGCATATAGGAGTATGTGCGAGCATCACACTTGTTTTTGGAATTGAAACCCTGGGTCACCCGTTTGAGACCTGTTAGGGCAAAAGTTAAAATTACTTGTTAAATGTTAAAACCCTTTTTGTCAGCTTGAATTAATAAAATTAGAATCTCTGAAAAAAAAAATAATGTCAACATTAAAGTAACCTTAGGTTAAGGTGGATTTTATCCTTTAACATCATCCTACCAACATCTTGGATTATTCAAAATGCATATCAGCAAATACTAAAAGAAAGCAAGAAACAATGCCTCACCAAGTACTCTGATCTGTGGTGGCAGATGCTCATTGATTTTTTCAACGATGTCTTCAATCAACCGCAGCTTCAGAGATACTACCTGGCCAGCTGCAGACACACCCTAAAATTCAAAAGACCAGCACAGTTTATTATAATGACATACCAGAGTTAGTTGAACATGCAAACTCTTTTAAAGAAAACTTTTAGAAAACTTCACCTATTTAAAAATAGCTGTAACACACAGTGAGGCAGCACAAAACAGTAGGTATGTGACTCTTCTTCAAATCTGCCTTGTTGTGGAATGAAATCCTTTTGTGCAAACTGCACAAACCCATACCTTATCTGTTCTGGCACATCTTTGGAAAGACATCTTCTTCATGTCCTCACCATGGTTCTCAGGAATGCAACCAGATTTTATAAGTGCAGTGACCAGATCATCTTCAATGGTCCGAAACTGAGAGGTTCCAGGATTCCTCTAAAACAGAGCAACATTTAGGCAGGCAATAGAAAAATGTGGTGTTTAAAACTGAGATAGGACCACAGGACACGGTGCGTACCTGCATGCCATAGTATCCTTTCCCAGAGTATGCCATGAGGAGGACCACCTTCTTTTTGGGATATTTCTTTTCATCTTCAGTGTGTTCCCCCTCTGTTTTTACTCGTTTTGCAGCCTCCAAGGAGTCTTCATTTTCCTCGTTGGCTCTCTTCAGCAGCTTGGCTGTCTGCTCACCTCTGGATCCTTCACTCATCATGCAAAAAAACTTACAAAGGCCACCTGTGAGGATGACACCGAATACTATGTAATAATGATGCTGTAATGCGGCATTCATTTAAACAACGATAATGATGTGTGTTGTGAATACAAAGGGGTTTTTAAAACCTAAGAAAACAGTACAGAAACATATCAATTCACAGCTTGCAAACTGAATAAATTCAATGGTCATACAGTCTATGTAATGTTGGCTTACCGTTTCTCTCTAACGCCAGTCTCTGATAAAGTAAGGCACTCAACAGAGGTCGAACTTTTAGCATGTCACGCTAAACCACCCTGAGAAACTCTTGCAGCTGAAAGATGCAAACTGGCATAACGTTGTCAGTGAAACTACGGATGCTAACGCGCTTCAGAAAACATTATTCCGACAACTTTAAGTATCCGTTAACGATTATACAAACTCCTAAAAACCTAAGTCAGCCTCTAAAATCAAATGTGAATGACTACATTCATGAATACTTGTGCATTAAGTGTATACTATAGCTTTTGCTAACAGAGGATGCGGCAACATAAACACATGTGGCTAATGTCAACTCTGACCCCCGATGTAAATATCGCGAGACCTACTGTGTTATCTTTTCCGCCTACGTCATACAGTCGTACAGTATTGTAGAATGAAATTTAATTGAAGACAGAAAAAAAAACTAAAATAGCATTTCTTTGGACATAAGTTAGAAAAAACAAGCACCTTCTTTGATAGCTTCCATCTTCTTTGGCTTTATATTAACTATTATGACTGTTCCATTCATTTATATGAAAAAAACACCTTTTTAATTTGATCTTTCTCGAATCATTTAAATCTAGCCAAGTGATAAATCTGATGTATTGTTTTTAGATGCCTAAGGATTGAATTTTTGCACCACAAGGCTCTCTAACCATTCTAATTTTTTGCAAAATATTAGAATCTCAACATACAACAAACACATCTGTTGTTAAGAAAACCAGTTAATAATGGTTTAGTGTGTTCACAATTAGTAGTACAATAACATAAAGATACACCCACATGCTTTCAAATACAGTTTACACTAAATTTATAGAAAAATCCACATGTAGGTTTATTTGTGTCCACTTGAGTGCAGCAAAATCACACAAATAATGTTACATGTGTATGCTTTGGAATATACAGGTATGTTTGTCAGTGCTCCTAGTTGTATTTTATATTATATTTTGCAAACTTGTGGGACTCTTAAATGAAATCACTTGATGAACTGTAGGAAAATCTGAGGAAAGAGTAAGAATTTTTAACTGCTCTTTCTAGTTTTCATATAGAGTAGATTCTATGGCTAAACTACAATTTATTGTTTTATAGGCATATACTCAATGCCTTAATGTACGGATTGGCTGCTTGCGTCAAGAGATTTTAGAAGACTTCCATTCATTTTTGTTCAAGTCCCCATACTCCAGACTTAAACTAAACTTTTCATACAATGTCAGTGAGCAAACATGATGATATACTGGAGAAGGGCGTGATATAACCCAAAGACCCAATGCACAACAGCTGCCTCTCTTCATCATTTTGAGTCCATATAAAGAAGTCCTACTATATAAATCTACTATAGCTACCCATCATAATGTACTGTGACTCATGTAAGTAAAATGCATGTGTGTAAACACTTAAGTCACATAAGTCAATTTATAATGGCAGAAGGTTCAGCAGTCCCAGAGTAGCGGGATATTTATGTCTTTCTCAAGGACGCCACAAGAACAAGGGATACTGGTTACCAAGAGGACAAACCCTTAAACTTTTCATCCTGGGATGGCCTTAGAATGCACACTTGCACCTATTCAAAGCACCTTATAAGGTGATCAACCAGTTTTCTGCTAAAACCCAATGCCAAACATAGACATAGAAAACGGCCTCTGTTGCAATGATCCTCTCAAGGCATGTGCCCATTTTTCCAACAAATGCTGGTCTTACTCGTCATTGGTGGTTTTAAATGTAAGAGAGTGATTCTTCAAGACCGCTTGATGAAACAGCCTAGAGTATTTTTAGTTAAATTAGCATGTTGTTGCTATACATAGCCTTCTCTTTGAAAGTAGTATAAAGGGGCATGAGTGAGTGTTGATTTCATTATTGAAAAGCTATGAAATCACTGAGGGGAGGGTCTTTTTTAAAAAACGATGGTAGTAAATTTTCAAACACTGATGTTCCATAATAACCACCAAGTGTAAGGTTCAAAAGTTAAAAGTGGTTCTATTTGGTGTACAATTTTTTTCCAGTGTGACACATGTTAATCATGTTTGTTGTAAAATTGTATAAAAAGTTCATAAATCCCTTGGAGTCAGACACAAACGAAGCCAGCATTGTTTCTGTCCTCATTGACCTGAGATGCCTCATCTGAAGTCTTATAGAAAGAAATGAGCAACCCTAACCAATCTGAGTGCAAAGAAAGATTCTCAGCCTTCCAAAGAGACTACATTGGCAGCAAGAAAACATTTTCAAAAATTACCATAACCTTTCTGCAATACTCACACTCACCTGTACTTCTACATAATCAAATTTGTCACAGTCTTTTCTTTCAAGGAAACAGTCACAGTAGCACCTTGTTTGGATTGGACTAATACTGGCTGCTTCTGCCACTGCCCACACATGTAATCAAAAAGAATTAACCGAAAATTATCACACTGCCTGCAAAGAAATCAGCTGTTAAAACTGGTGGCTGAATTATACAAGCTGTTGAACAAAACAAATATTAATTTGTAAAATGTGAGAAACAAATGAATTGACTCTGTTTACCAAAAAGAAAATTTATTTATTATGCTCTAAATGACTGACGTGGATAGAAAGATAATATTAGTGTTTGCATTTGTTTTTTAAGTCAGTTTACATAACCCTGCAATTTTTAGTGTTTAAGTCGAGCTAATTACTCCAAATCTACAGAATAATAACTGGATTTAGCCTAAAAGCACCACATGATTTGTTACAGTGTTACAGTATTTCAATTCTACAACCAACTGAGGTGGAGATGTATTGTGAGTTTGCCTTGTGTCAACTTTTAACTATTGCTATTTGAGACACTGACTTCACTTTTCAGAATTGCATGAAATGAAACCAAGCTGTCAAGCTTTTATTCAGGTTGAAATTAGGAATTACAGCCTTGCTCTTAAAATCAACTGTCACTGTCCTTGTACCTGGTAGTTTAATTCTGGAAGTTCATTAAGCTGCAGTGAAAACACAAATGACCTCAACATTACCTCTGTTTTGGGCGAGGTACTTCAAGTTAATGGCTGTTACCTTTTGGAACTTACTGACATTTTGCACCATGCAGCAGATATTTGCGCTGCAATTATAATATATAATATTATTTAAAGATTTACAACCAATTTTTGTAAAGTGCATTTAATTTTTTTCTTTTTTAATAAGTTGTATGTGTATTTTTATGACCGCTTTTTTATGTTAATACATGTTATTGTAATGTCTTTGTTTCATAACTGAACTTATTTCAACATTTAGCATGTATCATGAGGAAAAATAACAACTGATATTACTGAAGTCAAATAAATCCAAAAAACTGTCCTACGCTTTTATGGGAAGTTGTTGCTCATTGTCAAATTGTTCATTCACTACAATCTTTCACTCTTATCACAAGCTGCTCTGAATAGTTGCAGATGAAGGGTTTATTTTACTTTATTTTTTATCAGGCTTTTCCAACTGTCACTGTAGCCGCACAGATTTAGTCTTTCCTTGTCACTGAGCAGGAGTGTGATTGTGGCAGCAGACATTAATCACAGTGTCTGAAAATAACTTTCAGATAGACAGCAGATACTGTGAGCTGCAAGAGACAGAAACCATTGCACACTGGAGCTACCTCATCATTTCTAGGGAATTTGACTTGAATGACTTAAAAGATTGTTTTTGTTATCTATGAGATCTGTATGACAAGTAATATATATCTGTACTTGTAGGATGAAATATTTCTGGCTGCTTTCCAGATCTTTCTTATTGAAACCAAAATATCCAGGTGCTAAATGTCACTGCCTAAGTTGACTGTGTGATATCATTTGAAAGACAACTTTTCAGACTCCTTTAACAGATAAATCCTTTTTAACAACGAGGCTACAGAGAGGTTGATAAGAACTGTGTTATGTCACTGACACTGATGCTCTGTCTGTCTGACAGAGAATGGGATTCCTCTCAAAAAACTCATAACAAAACTTAGATTCATTGCCTATTATCAGGACATCTGCAGACAGATTTTTGGGGGGATTTGTTCATTTAAATCTAATCTTGCATCCTCATTTACTGTCAATGTTGCTAAAAAATAGACTGTTGAAGGCAATGGTGAACAAAGCAGAAATTACTCACTTATATGACGGGACATTTCAGAATACAATAAAATAGAACAGCTAGTTGTTAGTCACATCAGCCAATGCAATCATTATTTGAGACAAATTCTGATGACATGCAATTAATCCAATATTGTTCCTTATTCTCATAGTGCTCAGCACTTAAGATACAATATAATTATATGATCAACCAAAGTGATCGAGTTATTTAATACTTTCATCACTACAGCTTTTATTAGGGCCAGTATGACAAAGTTGTCCAATTCTGTTCTAAATACCTTTGACAGACATCATAAAAGAATACAAGCTTTCCTTGACCAAGAGTCAACCCACATCAATTTTAAATCTTTCAAGTACACGTTTTGAGACTGCATAATAAATTCTTTGTTTTTTGTCACTTCCTCATATAGTGCTTATCACAAATCTGGGCGTTTTTAGGCCTATTTTTATGTATTCCTTAAAGAAGAGCGGAGCAGAATTACTGAACCACCGATAATAAAAAAATAAAAAATAACAAAATAACAAAATCAGTTAATCTCTGATAAGTGTTGGTATTTTCTCTGTACGTTATCTTTATTGTACATTCATCTATCAATCTATCTACCTCTCTGTCTAACTATCTGTCTATCTAGATAGATAGAAAGAGAAAAACAGAGAGAGAGAGAGAGAGAGAGAGAGAGAGAGAGAGAGAGAGAGAGAGAGAGAGATGACGTAGACTGACCATATCTGTGGTACCACACGTACCTACACACACACACACACACAGTCGTCCTGAAGAAAGGGGGGTAGGATTTCCGGTGTCTCCAACCAATGAGCTGATTCCACATGCGGACACCGAACACCGCATTCGACGCACGCGAGAGCTGCAGCGGAAAAATGCGATTGGTGCCGATGAACACTCTAGTGATTCCGCAACACACAGGCAGAGCGGGTGAAGGGAGCCGAGCTACAGCCCAGCCACATGTTTAAATCATCTACTTGGATAGATCTATTCTGGAATTCGTTCTTCTAAAAAAAGGAGGAAGGCCTTTAAACATCCGTTTGAGACTAATGTTAATATTAATTTTTCGCTCAAGGTCTCACAGGACAGCTAGCGGAGCACAGCCGGCGAATTCAAGCAGAGCCCAAGGAGCCAAACAGCTAGCTGTAGCCTGTTAGCTATCCGTTAGCCCAGGAGCCGCTAACTTGCTCATCCTCGCCAAACACCTGTACGCTGTGCTGTCTTATGCCATAGCTAATTGACCGGTAATAGTCAACACCGTGCGGTTCCGATTTAATATTTCTACATATTTTTGTATCAAGTGGCAACAAAGGAGGACAGAACCGTGACAGGTTGAGGTCGGGACCAACAAGGCGAAACAAGCGGTGTCCTCAAGTGGCCGTTCACCATGGACAACGCACACACAAAGACGGTTGAAGAAGTTTACAGCTTTTTTAACGTGAATGAAAGCACAGGTCTGAGTTCAGAACAAATCAAGAAACAGCGGGAACGATATGGACCAAACGGTAAGGAGCCAGATAACATCGGCTTGTTCCTGGACATTGAGCCATAGTATCCCGGTGCCATGTATGGCCCGTGGCTCCTGATCTGTAACGTTAACGGGCGACATGCCGAACAAGTAGGACGGTTGTTGACGTCACAATCCGTATGTTGAAATGCTGGGAATCATCGGCTTTGTGACTAATTTAGAGAAAACAACTGTGACATTATTTTCTGAATACTTGTCTATTGTATTTGTATAATTTGCTACTCTAAGTTACTGCTAATGCAATATGCTAACGTTCATACTTTACGCAAGCACTGCCATTCAACTAACTGCTTGTCCATCTCTTGTTTGTCTGCGATCTAAATGGGATGATCTGCAGAATTGCCAGCTGAGGAGGGTGAGTGGACCAATGGATGACCGATAAAAAAGTCACCTGTATAAGATTACATTTAGCATTGATATGTCTTTTTTTAAATTCAACCTTTGTTTCCCAGGTAAATCCCTTTGGGAACTAGTGGTTGAACAGTTTGAAGATTTGCTTGTGAGGATCCTTTTACTTGCTGCCTGCATATCCTTTGTAAGTATGGCATACATGTTTTGTTCTCTGTACATGTCGTTTGGTCTATCAACCAATAAGGACCTAATAGTCATTCAGTTGCTCTCACTCCACTTGCACACCTGTGTTTAGTGAAGCATTTTATACATTTAATTTGTCATCAAAATCTGTAAGAATTTTGTGACACTTGTAAAAGGGTGCATTCAACACTCAAAGCAAGCTAAAGTTGAGTTTGAATTGGTTATATTGGTGCTGGAGTGGTGAGATCTTAGATGCAGGAGCCTGCTTCATTTTTTTCCAAAGTAAAATATGAAGCGTTTAAGGCAAGATAAAATTGTTAAACTTGGAAATCTGCCAGTTAAACATTGTCTGAGTTCACCTCCACCAAAAGCTTTAAGTTTAGCCTTTCACTTATGAGATCAGTGGGTTTTTTTCTGTTTTTCTCAGCATAGTCCTGTAGTCCTGCAAAGTGTATATGGTCTTTTTTTGATGGATTTGGTGCAGATCACAGCTTAGCAAGAATGCTGTTCAAAGTGGGGGAAGACAGGCGCCCAGAATCTGTCTTGTGAAACAACCCAGATGACCTTTTTTTTCTTTTCTTGATTCTGTCTTAAGGTATCATGCGTCAGTTCATGCATGCCTTTGCTCCTGAAGTAAATCAAAAGTCACTGCAGCCTTGTTTTAGAGTGATTGTGTTAACACATCAATAGTTAAGATTTCTAGAGTTTAAAAGAAGTGCTGACATGCTGTATATTTGTGAACAGATTGTTGTGTAACTTGATGATTTTGTGGCAGGTTGTTGGAATAAGCAGCATGCTTTATGTTTGGTTGTTAAAGAGTGAAAGAGACCAACACCTGAGAACTGACTGAATGGCGCTAACATGCTGTTACACTCTAGCAATGACTAAAACTCAATTATGTTAATGTCCTTGCATTCATGTCATTATTGTGACTACAACATGACAACTTTATAATGGAACCGATTTTACTTGTGATGCCTGTGTTTGTGTCACCAGTGACTGGTGATCTCGAGTGTAGTTTGTGTGACGCAGTGTTAAGTTATCTATCCTGAGGCCCTGATTATACTAGGATTGGCTGTAGGCCCTCTTGTCACAAATATTATCTATTACCAAGGCATGACGATGACAGCAAGCTACAGTTACACAGCTTGTAAATCACTGTCTGTAGTTCACAGCTCACTCTCAATTGCCCAAACAAACGCAGATTTACTTTTTTTAAGCATGTAATTTTTTAACTTATATAGACCCAACTGGTTTGAAAGGTTTGAAAGGTGTAACATACTTTGCCAGGCATTTAAAATTGAATTAGACTTCTTATAGGCAATGTGGCTAAATAGGTTGGAGTAGAAATTGCAGAGCCTTTGGCATTTCGTTTGACACACTTCAGTCCTGGCACAGATTCTAAAGGAGGAGAGAGTGGTTAGTGCATTCTCTGTCTCTCTGACATGACTTCCTAACACACTTGGCCCAGTTTCTGCAATACTGGCAGATGCCTGTTTGATATTTATTATGAATTATTAAATGATTGTTAGATACCTAAAAATTTTAATAATTGTGGTGAAAATATTAAAGTCAAAGCGGGGTTCTGGTACAACTTTGCCTTCAAGCGAGGTGCATGCAAAACACTGAGAGAATTGTAAAATGAATTGTAGGTTTTCATGCACAAGGAATTTGCATCAGTAACTATTTAGGTACATTAAACAATATTTAATATAGCATAAGAAAACAAAAAAAATACAATAAATGAAAAAAATACTATTCAAAAATATGAAATGTACTAAAATTATGATGATTAATAAGTTCTCTCAATTGACAATTGATCATTTTCATTGTCTAGCAAATATATAGCAAGGCTAATAGGCTGAATGTTTACAAATACAAATACACCGTTGGCAGAGCACAACACAAATGTTATCTATCAAGCAGAATTATTAAGTTTTGGTGTTTCTCTTATCCTGCCAGGACTTTAGTGGTCTCGGTATCTCACACTTCACTGTTCATTGTTATTTGTGGTCTATGAAGTATGTCTAATATCCTTTTCTCTCTCTCTTAAATTTATTTTTTTTTAGGTACTGGCCTGGTTTGAAGAGGGAGAAGAAACCGTTACAGCCTTTGTGGAGCCTTTTGTTATCCTACTTATTCTCATAGCAAATGCCATCGTAGGAGTCTGGCAGGTAAAAATATTACATCAAGAAATCTACCTTTGACTGAGTTGTTAAACCCTTTTTTTTGCTTGAACCAAAAATTGATTTACTTGTATAAATTATTAATAATAATTTGCTTCTGTGAAGACAATGGCTGCCTATTGCTTTTTATTTTAATATGACCTATCGGACTGTTAGTTTAACATTGCTTAGGATGTATCTTTGCTCTAAAGGTCTTGTCCAAATATACTCAATAGGGGTGATGGTATATGGTGATAGTCATTTAAATACTGAAAACATGAGGAGCAATAGAATTTTGCTATCAGATACTGTTCTGCCAGCTGTTCCCTACAGCAAACTTACCATGATAAAAGCTCAGGATCTTGATCAAAAAGCTGAAGAAAAATCTCCAAAACACAACAGTTTTTACCAAAAAGCATGATGTCACAGAAAGGAAATGTAAATCTCTCTGTTGTGTTTTTCTTCTACTTTGAAAGCTGCCATCAAATGTATGTTGGGCATATACTAGCTGAATTGGACTGTTATTAAAGAGGGAACCTAATGTCATGGAAAGAAACATAGAATGTAGATGAAGATGAAAAATATAACATTTCTCGTAGAGACAAAGGATACAGCGCACATCCTTGCTTACCCATTGACTGAGCGGGGCAACATTTAGTCTTCAAACATAAAACTAGAAAACAAATGCAATTTTTAAATTGATATCTGAAAGTAGGTATTTTTACAGCTCTTTGTTTACATATGCCTGCCTAGTGTTGACATTCCCCCAGGATTTTTGTGTCAGTTGTATTGATTTGTCAACACAGACCTTAATTATAGGTAAGAGGCAACAGTTGTGGATTGAGGCCCTCCTTTGGATACGTTGAAAAACTAATTACCTTTTTTTTCATTTTTCTTTAAACCACTGGCAACAAATCAAAATGAGCATGACCAAAAACCTGTTTGTTACCCTTCAAATACTTTTAATAGATGGTTGCCTCCTTATTATGTCAGATTAATGTGCCCAAAGAACAGCCAGTGGCAGGTTTAAATGACCTTAGACATCTCTAGTGTAACACCCCAACAGTAAGTAAATAGGTGACACATCAGCTGCTACCTTGAATTGTTTTTAGACATTATGTGAAGGAACTGTATGTTACAAAGTCAGAATCCATTAAACCTGACATTAACTGGACTTTACCCTGCCAGCTCACAAGTATGAAGTCTATGTAATGTCTGATGAGCCCATGTGTGGATATAGCAGGTTGTTGTCCAGAGAATTCACAGCAAGCAGGTGGGCGTTTTGATGATGTTGATGATGTTTTACAGAGTGCAGCTGCTTTGTGCTCTTCTCTGCTTGCCTGTATATTACTTTTCACTCTTTAGTCAACCCGTGGTTAAACCAAACACTTTCGCTTTGCTGAGAACATGTCTGACATTGACAATCTCCTGTTGTGTGCTTTAAACGTGAGAGGGGATCTCCACGCTTTGTACGGACCTTATTCTTCAGAAATTATCCGAAGTTCATATCAGAAGAAAGCTTGAGAAAGACCTAGCATGTCACATACAAGGTTCTAAATATCTGGGAAACAAGAATAGAAACCCTTGACTTATAATCTGTGGGTAACATGTTCCTTGGATCAGCGTTGATGATCACGACTGCAGATCTTAAGTAAGGCTAGTTTTGTTAACGTAGATCAAAAGTGGCTTCAGCTTGTACAAGTGTCTCCTGAGATAATGTTCAATAAACTAACTTAAAGAACAATTCCCATGATTTAAAATTTAACTTCAGTATGCCTTGTCAGAGAAGACACATTGGTATGTTGGGCTGGTCACAACCATATTGTAAATGAAATGCTCTTTGAAGGCTATGTTGAGGCTTAAGTAAATAAGGAGTTGTTAAATGGCTGGTTGTGGGCCTTTGTTTACACAAAGCAAACCTCTATAAATGATGTGGAGGAGGTTGATCTTTTTTTTCCCTCTAAATTCAAAATGACTAACATTTTGTTTGCCTTCATATCTTACTTTAACAACGCAAACGTTTAACTTTACTGGTCGCCATTTAAATGGCTTTGTGTCCCTATTGCTATCTTAACAAAGGACCCTAATGTCCTGAGGTTGTGTGCCCTGTCTTGCCATGTCTTGTCGAGTGCTGTCTGCCTGCCAGTCAGACTGGAAGCTGCCACTAAAACTGTCCAGTCTGAGAGCAATCAGTCAGGCAAGGTAAAGTCAGCACTAACAGAAAAGTGCAAGTGAAGAATGATTAGGAAGGAACTGAGCTGGCAAGAAGGGAACAATTGGGAAAACTGAAGTCAGAACACCACTGTATTCAAAGTTGCACTTTAACACGTTTGTGGTATAGATATCCTGTTAAAGGGTAACTGTAAGATGAATTGTTTAATATCTGATAAGAAAACCGTGTAACCATGGTGAAAGCTTTCTTCCAACGTTTTTAACCTTTTACAGCATGTCCCATTGTTTACAACATAATTCATTTCCACGGCCCATTCTACACCATTGCTATTGGGCGTGTAGTTTTACCATTTATTTATATATTTATTTACTTATTACTTGCTTAAAAGTTTATGTCCTGCCATTCTATTTTTCAGGAACGAAATGCAGAAAATGCTATTGAGGCACTTAAAGAGTATGAGCCAGAGATGGGAAAGGTGTACCGCCAGGACAGGAAGAGTGTCCAGAGAATCAAGGCTAGGGACATTGTGCCTGGGGACATCGTGGAAGTGGCAGGTAAGAATAAAAACATTAAGCTTTGTTTATGTTAGGTGCAGTATTTGCAGTGTGCTGGTGTGTGCGTGTGCTAAAAGTAACGTCATTGCCTCTGTTGGGTTGTGCATCTCCTTATCTTTAAAACTAGGCACTCAGTCTGCTCACAGGACTTTTCATTTTCAAATTTCATTAGATCAACAGTAGACTGGTGGAACAGGTGCATATGTACAAATATCTTTTTATTCCTACATTGAGAGACCACAGGGACAGTCAAAAGTCTTGAAATTCATGGAGAGCACCACACTGCAAATGAAGTCATTTGTCATAGGGTGTTGAAAGAACATAAATGATTATTTTGGCTAAGCCTAAAAGGAAAGACTGTTGACACGGGGTGAAACAAGGCAGTCGAGTTTGTTTTCAACACCTTCCTGGTGGGTAAGACTGTCACAAGGAAAATGCTGAGCGCAAAAGCTCAAGACATCCACTCAGAGAGGGTGCATCCTAATACTTCTTGCTTGCTTCTAAGTTGTCAAGACAGCAGAAAGGTAAGTCAACAACAAAATTTAGTCATTAAAAGATATTAACTGTAAAGAAAATTCTAAATTGTGATGGGTTGGGCTTATAACTCTGTCTTTTAACCCCTCATCCTTGACCTTTCCTTGTTAACAAACAATAGATAATTCTTGTTTATGCAAAAATATTTATTTCAGTATCATTTGGATTATAACAACAATAAATTTGTTTGATTTGTTTGGCCCCATGTGTGACAAGGTATCCACCATGCATTTAATGCAGGAGAGAATATCTTTATTTAAGTTTTTGGTTAGGTTGTAGGTTAGTGTTAATAATTTTGCACAAAATATTTCTTTCTAATCAAGCTTGGATGATTTTCCAAGCTATTATGCTAATATGTTTCATTTGTTTCAAGTAGTAAGTTACTGGTGAGCAGCATATCTGCTTTTTTATTGTGTGATTTATCTGAAAAATAAATAGTTAATGACTGGTCTAACTAATCACACAGGTGCTGTTGGTGACCAGAAGAGATGTAAAATAACATTGGTTAGCAGTCCTGTAAACATCATCAACAGTATGATGACGTATGCTTTACGGTTTTAAACACACTCACACACACACTCACACACACACACTCTCACACACACACAAACACGCACAGCTGAGCCCTCATCCTGTTCATCCCCCCTGACGATTTCAGAATAAGTGAAGCAGTTATGCAATACAAGAGCAGAGGTCCGATGTGTTCCTGGACATTTTCTTTTCTTGGCTAACCTCAACTTGGATAGGGCCACTTATGTTTATGCCTTTTGCGTCACTTCTTCTCTTTTATCTTTCTTTTTTTCTCAGTGGGCCCCCTCTGTCTTTTTTCTTTGTTTATGTCTGTCTTTTGTGGTCTTACTCTCATTCTTCTGTTACTGTTGATCAGGACTGCTTGATAATAGCAAAAATAATGATCACTATTATTATGGTTATTGTTAGATTATTATTATTAAACATGATTATTTCCTGACTTTAAAGAAAATGCATTTATTGAAAATTAAAGAATCTGCTTTTTAACAGGAATTCAATATTTTTTTTGAAAAGAAGACATATGAGTAGCAGCATCATGGGCTTCACTGTTTCCTTTTGTTTGATTCTACCTGCATAATACATCTAAAAAAAATTTCTAACTCATTTAATAATTAATGTGCTTCTTGATCAGTGACACACTTCATCTCTTGGTATGCTAAGTACACACAGTCACCACTGTAAAGAGCTGATACCTAAACATATGCCCAATCCCTGCTCTGCCAACATAAGTTCAGTGCGTGTGTGTGCACGCACATGTCCACGCTGTCCACACACGCTTGCACACAATGGGGTATTTTCCGACCTAATAGCTGATTGGTTTTACCTTTCTTTCTGACTAAAGGCTCTTTGTCCATCATCTTGGCCTTGGCTGAAACAGACATGCCAATACCTGGCTTAGAGTGCTCTCAAGGACTGCTGTAAAGGAAGGAGGTGCTGAGTTTGTATCACAAGACAAATGAGAGCATGATTGCAAAATGAAATTTAGTGCAATAATTGTTTGTTCTTGATTATCTTATTTTCATAATAGTTTGCAGTGTTGTTTTTGGCAGCCATCTTAGTTTTAGTATACATATAACTATATGTGATAGTTTTAGTCTAGTTTTAGTCGACGAAAACTCAAAAAGGTTTTAGTCTAGTTTTAGTCAGTTTTAGTTT
>JAPZDY010000011.1:9419073-9430036 GCA_029783645.1 Ctenochaetus hawaiiensis
GATATACGTCGTCTGGAAGGCCAACTTGCCGAGCACAGATCGATGTAGTTGGATCACAGGAATATAAATCGATACATTGATGAAGTAGATGAATCGTTACACCCCTACAGGTTACAGATTCAATTTGATAAATAATTTGTTCACCAGGTGGCCACATGGTCAGAATTCCTCTCTTGTGTTAAAGAACGTAAGACAGTCTGTGGCTTGTCATCACCCAAGCTAGTTGTCTTCTGCTGACTGTCCATTCCACTTGTGCATGCTCTTTTTTTCCTTTGCCGCTCACTTATTCAAGATATTACTCCATTATTGGAAAACACTGAAATGATTTGGAATGCAGAGTGTAATTCATGTTTGTGTATGTTAACATTTAGTCTTGTGATTTTTCCATTCATAAGAGGAGTGGAAGTGTCCCTTAGGGGGTAAAGGACCTCATAAGGGTCCCAGGAGGATACAAGCCTACGTGCTAGCATATCAGAGAGCCCCAGTCACTGGGAGAGAAAATATACAACCCCTTTAGGCCTTTAAAGTTTCAGTGGACTATGCATGATGAACAGCTGGGTGCTGTGTAACCTGCACCTATAACCAATATCCAATGAACTTTGTATTATTGGTCTGGTTGTCTTCTGCAACATATCCTGAGATTAATCACAAGACTCAGGGCTAAACTATTTGTCATATGGGGTAGTGGTGTCACCCATGGTTAGTTTAAGGGAGGAAAGGTATGGATACAGGCTCTAGATAGGATATGAAAATGACTTGAGTCTGATGAGGTGTTATCGCTCAAGTGAATGCAAAGTGACATCGTTCTCATTCTCTTTTGTGAGCAAAAAAAAAAACAGATAAGATCTGCTACACATGGGAAAGAGAACAGTCTATATATACTTAGGCTGTCTACTCATTCCCAGAAAAAAAAAGAACATTTCTGAGTTGAAATGGCTGCAAGTTTTAGGTCACTACAGCAAATTTATGCAGAAAATTGCAAAATAACTGTATTCATTGTGTCCCCAATGATGTATGACAACTTTAATAAACAGCAACAGTAAATTAAGAGTTTGAGAATTGCAGCTGTGCTTATCTGTGGAAAAATTATTGACCACTGCATGATTTTAAATGTCATAGTTTCATCATTTTTTTTGGAGAATTGGGGTTGTCGTGACAGTGAACACAAAAGACTTGTGGAAATTTCAAATGTACCAACATACCTCTGTTTCTTGTTAATTAGGGTTTAGTTAAAAAAAAAACTCAGTAATGAACTGATCATACAATGTTTTTTGCAGCCTATCTATTCTCATTTCCTGTTAAAGTGGGCTAATGGACTTGCTTTGACCTTAATCCCAATATAAAATAGTGTATGGTAAATAGGGGGATGTTTCGCTATTACTTCAAGATAGGAGATTTTCTAATTAGTGACTTTTAGTAAGAACCTTCCCACAGGACTTTGAGTTTTAAATGTTTTTAGCAGCTACAGTTCCTCATCTCCTTTGCATCCTTCCTCATGCTGTGCTTGTTCATCACCTTCATTATCTGCTGTCGGTGAAGAGGGATCTAGTTTAAATGCAGGTGATAATGACGTAGTTTTGACAGCCTCTGGTCAAGTTGAGAACCAAATTTGGTATTGAAGCTGGTTCTTTCTTAGAGCATTTTCACTAACCATCAACTCTGTCATTATCCCATGTTACAGTGTATTTACAGTAATAACACAGATTTTTAGATTATTGGTATAGTGTTAGCAAGATGTAAATCAATCCGGTGATGTGTTTCTTATTCTTATTTCTTATGGGTCATTTAGGAGAATTTCCTTATCTCACTCTCACTTTAAGTGAGTTAAATCTGTTACAGAGTCATGAGAAATATGGGAATGAATGAACATTCTGTATGCAAGGAAACACTGTTTCAGTGTTTCTATTTCAGGTCCAGAGACGAAGAGCGGGTTCTCCTTGCTTAAAACAGAAGTTTTTTATCATTCTCCTCCCCCAAATCCAGCAGCACGTTTACAACTGATCAAAATAGTTTTCCCATTTTTGGACGTGTGTTTTGCAGGACTCATCTAATCCCTCTTCCCATTCTCTCTGTTCTCCTCCTTCCCCCGTCTCTTCCTCTCCTCTCTGAAGGGCACTGCAGAGGCCCAAGGGTTGGTTTACATGTCTGTCACAACTCTCCACTGCCCACAATGGGAACTCTTAAGATCCCCGGGTCATTTCTTTATATTGCTTTTACCTTCAAACTCTCAAGCTTTGTGATGTATTTTTGTAAGCTGAAAGGAATTTACTTTGGTGCAACGGACCTTTTTTTTCACATTCTGCTTTATAGTTTTATCAAAACATCAACAATCAATGTGGTGTCTAAAAGAAGCCTCAGTTTGTCCAGTCTTATCGTAATATCATTTAGAGGAAACAAGATTTAAATGTACTATACAGACTCCATTTAAAATGTTCTCTATGGCCCTTTTTTCCTTTTGATGTATTAGATAGATGTACTTTGTAATGGTAAACTTAAGGAAAAGGAGAAAAGGCAGACATGAATCTGAATGAAGTGTCTTACTTTTAAATACCTTTGTCTTTTCTACCAAACCACAGAGCTGAAAGTTTCATTATCAGCACTTTTTATCTGCCCAGATCAGACCCAACTACAAAGGAGTCAAAATGTTTGATTTTTGCCTTTTAAGCAAAGCTAATAAATGTCAGTGGCTTTAATGGAACTTATCCACTTTCTGCAGAGGAAACACTTGTTTGGAATTTGGTGTATATTTATATTTTACATTTGTTTTACTAGGGATTGTTAAAGCCATGTGTTAGTGGAAAGAATGAGCAGCAATCTATTTGTGTCCTGTGCCGGAGATGAGTGGAACATTAATAATTTTTGAAGGCATTACTTTCCCTCAGCCTCTCTCTGACAGATAACTGCAGTTTGATTATTTTATTAATCCTAAGAAACATAAGTTGGGTTAATACTGCAGCTAATTTTATTTCCAAGACACAAGTGCCTGTGTGGTCATTGTTTGTTTAATGAAATCATTCAAGCATTTGTTCTTTTTCATTATAAAATGCTTTAAATTTGAGGTGCTCTCTTACATGCGGGACATTTACATGGCTGGAGACACTGAGGTTGAGCGATATGGCAAAAACATCATAACCCAATTTTTTATTCATGAAGGATCATGACCGACCATTTTATGGAGATTTATTTTTTTATTTTTCAATTTAGTTTTAAGACTATTTTGCGTTAAGTTACTAAAGTTACTAAATGGTACAATCAAAACAACTTCTTTGTCGTATCATTAAAGCCCTACAAGGTAAAAAAAAAAGTTATGTGATGTTGTTATTATGTAAGTCACTTCTTTCAGCTTAAAAAAAAAAAAAACAATGTTGACTTTTTTTTAAGGACCAACTCCTTTGTACTATCATCAACACTATTACATTGCCAAACAAAAATGGGAAGAAAAGACATCCAAAACAATATCTACCTTCTGCTGTAATTGGTTTACCAGTGCATGTCTCTTGGAAAGGCACAGAAAGAGTTGCAATAGTGTAATTTAATATTTGGCTTAGAAAATGACTGCATATACAAGCCATAGCACTGCTATTGACAAAATGCACACCGGGGCATGTTACTACCAGTATTTCTGCAAATCTAGATCCAAAAGTAGTTCTTATTCATTTACAGTTTAATGTTGCCATGCTACACACCCCCTAGGTTACAGTATTTCACCAAATTGCTCTATTGTGCAAAATATCCTCCTACATGAAGTCAAGGCCATTTGCAGATGCTTATAAATTGTGAAGAGGTACTCAAGTGTCTTCTGTGCTTTGTTTTTTCTGTCCACAGTTGGCGATAAAGTGCCTGCTGACATCAGGCTGTCTTCTATCAAGTCAACCACTCTCAGGGTAGACCAATCAATTCTTACAGGTAAAACCATTTCTAAATTGTTCAACCGCTGTTTGCCTGTGTTCACTCTTTGGAAGGTGTTTATATCACCATGTCCTAACCCATTACACTTGATTACACAATTTACATTTCCCCTATAACAACTCACCTCATTTGATCAAATGAGACACAAGCAATTTCCTCCTCCTTTTGACGCACATACCCTCTTTACACATTGTTGTCATGGCTGCGCACTCAATACCAAAACAAAAAAGAATGAGTGAGTGATGTAAATAAATGAATGGATCCGTGGATGAATAATTAGACTGTGATGTGGATGGAAAAGATTGGAAGGGAAGAATATTGAAGGAATTGTAATGCCTGAGAGAGGAGGTTTATGTGAATTAAGTCCTAAAGTCTCTTGTCCTGCTCTACTGCCTTAATTGGTAGCAAATTCCATGGGATATTTTAGTGTTTCAGCTTTTTTTCTCCCCTCTTCCCTTCATGGCCATACTGCATGTCAAATGCAGCCTGCCTCACTCAGTGAAGACCTTGTACAGTTGATTACACGCGCAGACACACACAGTGCAAACTCACAGCAGATACAGAGTCTTAAAGGCAGTGGCATTACAGTAATTGGTAATTGTCAGGCTGGCTCAGTCAGCTGCAAAGCCTTTTCTACACACATCTGCCCGAAGAGTCAACCAAGCATCGCAACTGAAACTTTTGCTCTTTCATGTAGAACCATTCTCACGGCTTCCCTCTTTCATACCCTTTGTTTTCTCTTCCTGCAGGAGAGTCTGTGTCTGTCATCAAACACACTGACCCAGTGCCTGACCCGCGTGCTGTCAACCAGGACAAGAAGAACATGCTCTTCTCTGTGAGTGACTCATGAGATCTTTTGAATCCGTTCAGTAATTTACACCTTTTTTCCATCTAACTTCAGCTATTAAGTCAACAGTGTTTTGCTGTCCTCCTCCTTATCCTCTTTATTGTTTTTATTTCACCATCCCTCTAACGGTCATTAATCTTATTGAGAGTGGCGGCACTTTTAGGAAAAAAAAGGGGGTTTCTATTTATATCTTTGCTTTTTTAATCATGTACACGCAAGAGAACATACAGTAACAGTGCATGTCTGAACAGCTAAAGAGTCCATTTACCTACAATTTCAATCCCTTTAATCCCCAAAGAAATTGTCACATTAGCTTCCTTGGCAGCATCAACTGTTTCTGAAAATTGTATTGACTCTTTCTGCATGTTGACACTTGATTGCATGTTGAATCTCCCGTCTTAGTGACATATGCCTTAGAAAAGTTGTTAAACTAGTTTTACCCCTATGCCCAGAAGCTTAATGTGTAATCTATTTTGTTTTGTACTGTCTGCCTTTCACTCCTATTCTCTACAGGGTACTAACATTGCAGCTGGTAAAGCTGTCGGTGTGGTGGTGGCCACAGGCGGCAACACAGAGATTGGCAAAATCCGAGATGAGATGGCATCGACAGAGCAGGAGCGCACACCGCTGCAGCAAAAGCTAGATGAGTTTGGTCAGCAGCTGTCCAAGGTAATATAGGTTCCATTATTGTCTCACAGTGTTGTTTTTGGCCTTTTTGTGCTCAAAAATGTTAGTGAAAACAACCCCAGCTATTTCTGTTTGTTCTGATTTACTGATTGGTGTTAATATGATCTTAAAATTTAAACCACTGTTGTTTAATTTAAGGTTATTTCACTGATCTGCATTGCTGTGTGGATCATCAATATTGGCCATTTTAATGATCCTGTCCATGGAGGCTCTTGGATCAGAGGCGCCGTCTACTACTTTAAGATTGCTGTGGCTCTGGCAGTTGCTGCTATTCCTGAGGGTAAGTTAAAGAGCAACACATATGCAGCCATGTCTTTATTGAAATGCTTGTTGCTCCAAGATGATCCAGTGCTGTGTCATTATCCAGACTGTGGGAAGGATAACTTAGAAAATTCTACCTTTTGGGCTGTTTTTTTTTATGCATAATGATACAAGGTCAAAGGCTAGTGCTTTCATCACTTGAGTAAATAAGTTAGTATGAATGACTGTCTCCGTTTCTCTATGTAGGCACTTATTTACTCTCCTGTATAATCCTCTCCTTTTCTCTCTGTGGTTCTGTTGCTTTTGTTTCTCCAGGCCTGCCTGCTGTCATCACTACTTGCCTGGCTCTAGGAACACGCCGTATGGCCAAGAAAAATGCTATTGTCCGCAGTTTGCCCTCTGTGGAGACCCTTGGCTGTACATCTGTCATCTGCTCTGACAAAACTGGCACACTGACCACCAATCAGATGTCTGTCTGCAGGGTAAGATAAAAGCTAGCATTGGCAGAGAAAGAGAGAGGAAATGTGAAGCATTTACTGTCAGTACAGTATTGATTGATATCAGATTGTCTTGTGAATTTCATGTACTTTTTTAAAAAAACTGATATAAACAAAAAAACCGAAGTCTACATACTGAATACTTTTTGCATTGCATTTTTTTTTTGAAGGGGCCAGACTAGTTTGCCAGCTTTAGCTGTTGAGCTAAACCAGTGCTGATAGTGTTATCTGACGACATTAGCTCTATTTTTTATAGAAATCACATAACTAAGTTTATAACTACTCAGTGTGTACTTAACTCTTGGTTCACACCGTGTACTTGACTACTTGTCAGTGGGTGAGGGTTCTAAAGAGAAAAAAAGAAAATTAAGGAAATGATCAGTTACCAGACAAAAAATAATTGACCATCACTGGTTGTGACCACACTTGTGCGCTGAGGACTGAGGCTGTTCGACTGCATATCATAACTGTTTACACTTTCATAGACCTACAGGTCTTTTAAACTGTAAGTGATGCAGCGATAGTTCATATTTCTGGACCCCAGTTCTCTCTTAATTGGTCCTTGCTGAGGAAAACTAGTTAAAATCCTTGCCACTCAAGTATGATAAATGAGCAGTCAGTGACAGGACATGCTCAATGTGAAAGAGTTGATTTAAAGTCAATGTAGTTTGGGCAAATTAAATTAACATTCTGTTTTTACATTACCATGCGATTGCATTTGCCAAACTGTTCAAGTGGCACACCATAATATTTAATCAGAGGCACAGTGTGCCCTTCAGAGCTGGAGCAGCCAGTAATGAAACTGATTGGTCTATTAAAAACTGTGCATTCTCACATTTTCAGGACCCTGTCCAAAATTTTAGCTCCCTAAACTCTTATGAATTTCTAACAAATGCTATTCGAATGTGTCTGTAAATCTGTGTATGACACAACTGTGTCTATACCATGTGCCACTAATTGCAGCATAAGCTGTCTGCATCCTTCCAGGGGCAGCAGCACAGCTGTGACAGCAGTACAAATAGCATTGGT
This sequence comes from Ctenochaetus hawaiiensis, assembly GCA_029783645.1. Lineage (NCBI taxonomy): Eukaryota > Metazoa > Chordata > Actinopteri > Acanthuriformes > Acanthuridae > Ctenochaetus > Ctenochaetus hawaiiensis. The sequence goes on from JAPZDY010000011.1 coordinate 9,426,304, forward strand.
CATTTCAAATTAGAAGGAAAATTGAATTGAATAAAAAATCTAAACCCTAGCTGTTTGAATGCGTACAAATAGAAAAATTATACTTAATGATTTTTCATTAATGAGAAGTGGAAGCCAGTGTTAAGGTGCATTACTGCCACCTATTATGACAAAACAAGGATGAAATGAAAATGATTCAAGGGGAAGCGTGTTATTTACACAGTATTATCACCTGTATTATTGACAGAAAATATATATTTCATTTTTAAATATCAAACAACATGCAAATAGCAAAGGTCTGTTCCCGTCCCTGACACTGAGTGATAACGCAACCCAGAAATTTATGGAGCACAAGTCACTGCTGGAGTTGAACGGTTAATAAAAGGAAAGGAAAGGATTTAGTTAGAGAATCTGGATTAAATTTAACTCTTTATGTGCTTAAATAACTTGGTTACATGACATGGTTTCATATTCAGTGAAGCTTTCCAGCTCATTTTTTCCAATTTCCATTATGTTTTTACATCATCCTGCTCCATCCCTCAGTCTGTCTCAGTGCTGTTTCTTAGCAGTTGATCTTGTTGGTCTTCTGTTTCCCTCCTCCTTCCCCCCCTCCTCATTCCACTTTCCTCCGGCAGCATGCTGATCAGTATGCAGTAGTTAGTCACTTGCAGCAGAATCAGCTGTAGAGTTGCATAACTGACCTTGTGTTGAAAGATTCTCTCTCTCTCTTGCTCCCCACTGTCTATCTTTCCTTGCCTCGCTCCATCCTGTGCAATTTCAAAGTGAAACTCAACGATGTATAGCAATTTTAAAATGCTTAATCTGAACAACCACAGGATGCTATTCCTGGCTTTTTGATAGAGGAGCCTTGTGCTTTACACGTCAGCAGCCCCCAGACATCTCCAGTCCAAATAGAGCAGCACTAGAATTTGATGCCCTGAGCATCTGGATCTTTTTTTTTAATTCATTTCCTCACTTGCTCCTGTGTTTCATGTCTTGAGTGACATAACTGCTTTTATGCCCTTGCATTTGCCTGAGGCAAGTATACAGCCGTAATGCAAGCTCGTCATTTTCTTCAGATTGGTCTTTTTTTGATCCTTGTGTATCTCTGTCTAGCTCCCATTCATTTTTGTCAAATGTGGTGCTTTTTATGTAAGAATGTGTTATTTATGGTTGAATGTGTGCTAGAAGCACTTCTAATGTTGTCAAAAGATCAGTGTTTTCTCAGCATTTTCTTTTTTCCTTGATCTGGCCCTAATTGCCAGTATCAACATCTTCCTGTCTTTAAAAAATGAATGATATCTTAAATTTGGATGTGGAACAAAATATTAATAATGCACTGATACACAGCAATTTTTGGTGAAAATCCCTCCTATGTCCTTTTCAATGGAAAATTTTGAATTCATTAATGAAGATGCTCAATAAATGAGACACTGCAACCGGTCTCCTTATGCAAAGGTGTATGCTGAAGGTCAAACTCATGGAGCTCACTTTTATTTAGTGTATTCATGTAGTCTGACTGCACACGGAGGAATTCTCTGTCTGCCTTGCTGTAAGATGACATTTATGGACTCTCCCCACCAGAGTTCTCAGCGTCTGCTTTGGCTCAGCATTTTATTATTATACTTTTATGTTCAAGTAGACTCATGGTATGAGGCTGTCTTTCCTGTGAATGATAGTCTGCTGCCACCTGCTGGAATGATTTGTCTGCCCTTTTAATGCTTAGACTGAAATATATAGTGGAGTTTGATACAAAACTTTAAATGAGACACAAAAATATTAATGAAACTCTCAGTTGTGTCAGAAGGCATAAGTCAACACATATTTTTATAAAAACTAAGTACTAATGTTCTGACTCTACAATGTTTGTTTTTCTAGATGTTCATCATTGATCGGGCAGAGAATGATCACTGTTCATTAAAGGAATTCACTGTTACTGGCTCCACATACGCCCCAGAAGGAGAAGTGTGAGTATCCAGTGTACTATAAGATCAGTGTAATGTACAGTAAAACAAGTTACTTATACACAACTCTGTGCCACTCCAAGCTAATCTGAGCATTTATTTTTTTATGTACAGCTCTTTGAGCCGCACCATGTGAGTTAACAGGTTACACATTCACATTGGTTTTCTTGAAAACTATGCAGTTAGCTCACTTGTTGCTTCCTGTCTACATGTGTGTTTATGTAGGTTTCATGATGGCAAAACAGTCAAATGTTCCCAGTATGACGCTTTGGTGGAGCTGGCCTCTATCTGTGCTCTCTGTAATGATTCCTCATTGGATTATAATGAGGTATGAAGTTAAACTTTCTGAATTGTAATTGGTGCATTTATTGGTTATTTTTTCTAATAAAGAGGGACAATATTTTTTTTAATATTTCTCTGTTTTTCCAGACCAAAGGTGTGTATGAGAAGGTGGGTGAGGCCACAGAGACGGCTCTCACATGCCTGGTGGAGAAGATGAACGTGTTCGATACCGATGTTAAAGGCCTGTCAAAGATAGAGAGAGCCAATGCCTGTAATTCTGTACGTACACTAGTTGGTCAGAGTCCTTTCCTTATGTTTGAGCATTTTTTTCTACACTGTATTCAAACAGGATTAAACAAATTAAATGAAGAAAGGCATTTGTATTTGTGTATATCTTTAGGTGATTAAGCAGCTGATGAAGAAAGAGTTTACCTTGGAATTTTCCAGAGACAGGAAGTCCATGTCTGTGTACTGCACTCCTAATAAGGCCCGTTCCTCTGCTGGCAAGATGTTTGTAAAGGTAAGAAACAGACCAAATGAGATTTACTGTGAGGTTTAAATTGTCTAAGGCTGCAGCTCAAAAAACATGACAATACTGGTGTCAGTAAACTGTTAACCAGCTTCTTCTCACATAAAGGTACCCATGCTATAAAAATATGGGCATGTTAATGATCATGTCAGAGTGAATCTTTATCACTAACAGACATTTTGAATTTGTTTCATGTAAATGCAATCAAATAAAATATTTCACTCACTGACAAAAGTTTCTTTTACATTCTGTTTTGCGTCTTCCTTTGCATCCTCCTGCCTCTGCCTACTCAAAGGGTGCCCCTGAAGGAGTGATTGACAGGTGCACACACATCCGTGTAGGCAGCAACAAGGTGCCCTTGACCCCAGGCATCAAGGAAAAAATACTGTCTGTGATCAGGGAATATGGAACAGGCAGGGACACTCTGCGCTGTCTGGCTTTGGCCACCCGAGACAGCGTCATGAACAAAGACGACTTGGTGTTGGAGGACTCCACCCGCTTTATTGAGTATGAGGTGAGATGGATTAATATTGTCTCCCTTTAGGTGCCCAGGTTCCATTTCAGGTGTGACATTGTTGGCTGTCAGCGGCTGATAGTTAAAAGTCAGCGTAAGCAAAGCCGTCTGAATGTTGCATCTATTTTCTGTTCATCCTCCAGACTGATCTGACATTTGTTGGCTGTGTGGGCATGCTGGATCCTCCCAGGGCAGAGGTGGCAGCCTCTGTCAGACTCTGCCGTCTTGCAGGCATCCGAGTAATTATGATCACTGGAGACAACAAAGGTACGTAGAGAAAGTCATATTTCCTAAAAAAATTATCTTTCATATATCATCATGACTCTCTTCTGTAGAGAACATTCTACCACAAAATGCAAAAGAAAACGGTCAAATAAAAGTTCTTTATGGGGGCGCTCGTGCGCAGCAATGGAGTAGACGTATTTTTACGAGGCTCCGTTGCGGTCTTCTACATTTAGCCTTTTT
>JAPZDY010000011.1:9430136-9467172 GCA_029783645.1 Ctenochaetus hawaiiensis
TTTTTATATTTTTTTTGAAGATACTTTAGTACTGGCAGTGTTTGTGTTCATGTTTTTAATTTTAAATGTAAAAATTTAATAAAAATATATTTAAAAAAAAATAAATAAATAAAAGTTCTTTATGCTCACTTGTGGTGCAGGAATTCTTATGTAAATATGGTTTCTTTATGTCTTAGGGACGGCAGTGGCTATCTGCAGACGTATTGGTATTTTTGGGGAGGAAGATGATGTTTCCAGCATGGCATTCACAGGCCGAGAGTTTGATGATCTGTCACCTGCTGCCCAGAGAGACGCTGTGGTCAAGGCGCGCTGCTTTGCCCGCGTTGAGCCCTCACATAAATCCAAGATTGTCGAGTATCTGCAGTCCTATGATGAGATCACAGCCATGGTAGGAAAAAAAGATAAATGCTACAGGTTTTTTTCTGTTATGAACAGGCACACCAGCTATGCACAGTTTAAAAACAATGTAAAACTGTCTTAAAAAATGAAAACCAAAAAAGCAAAATCAAAAAAAGAGTCAAAGCAAAGGAAGAAGGAAAGTTCATCACTGTAAAGTACTTAAAGTCATTATAAAATTTGGTGTCCCTAATACTGTCCTGCCCTGGTTTTCACTCTCCCTTCAGACTGGTGATGGAGTAAATGACGCGCCTGCTCTAAAGAAGGCTGAAATTGGTATTGCCATGGGCTCAGGCACAGCTGTGGCCAAGACCGCCTCTGAAATGGTGCTGGCTGATGACAACTTTTCCACCATTGTTGCCGCTGTTGAGGAAGGCAGAGCTATTTATAACAACATGAAACAGTTCATCAGATACCTCATCTCATCAAACGTGGGCGAAGTTGTCTGGTAAGGATGACTGGTTTATACAGAATACACACTCATTTTCCTGCATAACTCGATTCCGCTGAAATACACACACATTTTGTACCTTAACATTACACATGTTCTTGTACTTTTTAATAATCATGCTTCTTTTGTGTGTAGCATCTTCCTGACTGCAGCTCTGGGGTTCCCTGAAGCCCTCATCCCTGTCCAGCTGCTCTGGGTCAACCTGGTGACTGATGGTCTGCCTGCCACTGCTTTAGGCTTTAACCCACCAGACTTGGACATCATGAGCAAGCCGCCCCGCAACGCCCGCGAGCCCCTAATCTCTGGGTGGCTCTTCTTCAGATACTTGGCCATTGGATGTAAGTGGCTGATGCATTTGGATTATGAGCAGATATTTCATGAGTAATGACTGCTGATATTTGTTTTATTTATTGTTGGCCCAGCAGTACCACATGCTAGCAACTGGCTAGTCCCAATCTGCCATATTAGCGCAATGAAAAGATAGAAAATAAACAAAAGTATTGAATATAGTTATAAAGATTGAAAAAAGTTTATGTTTATGTTACTAATTGTACTTTTCCTTTATCTTGGATTTGAGTAACCAGGCACCCGTATCATTGTGTATATGTATGACACCTGTTTGGTTTACATCACCAGGTTATGTGGGTGCTGCCACTGTGGGTGCTGCTGCCTGGTGGTTTGTTGCTGCAGAGGATGGTCCAAGGATTACCTTTTACCAGCTGGTAGGAGTCACAGCCAAACAACTACAATCATGCTAAATTCACCTCAGCTTACAAACGTAATAAACCACCTGTGTGCTTCCATTTGTGTTTTTTTTCCTACCAATTGTTATAGAGCCACTTCCTGCAGTGTGGTCCAGAGAACCCAGACTTCAAGGATCTGGACTGTAAGGTGTTCGAGTCCCCTTACCCAATGACCATGGCCTTGTCTGTGCTTGTTACCATTGAGATGTGCAATGCTCTGAACAGGTTGGTTTAAGCAGAACTTTTCCTCAAATGTTGAATACTGTGTATGTTTTTTAGTATGTTTTTTTAAACTCCAGATCTTTTTGTGCAGTAGATCTAACTGTTGTTCTTCAGTTTTTCTAAATGTGTGTACCTTAACATACTGGTCGTTATCTCCACTTTCACATTAAAACTCTGTTTGTTGGGGGGAAAAAAAATACATCACTGTATCTTCGTGTATTGGCCCTTAAGTCATTAGAGATTTTTAACAAACTTTTCTATCCGTCTTTGTTGGTCAGCGTGTCAGAGAACCAGTCCTTGCTGAGGATGCCTCCCTGGGAGAACGTGTGGCTGCTGGGTGCTATCTGCCTCTCCATGTCCCTCCACTTCCTCATCCTCTATGTGGAACCTCTTCCAGTGAGAAAACTGTTTCATTTAGTTTAACACATGTAATTTTTTGTTAAATTTGAGGAGAAACAGAGGGAAAATTGTGTTGTAATAATATAAATATATATCCTGATGATCCACTCCTCTGTCCCTTCATAACTTGAGTGGGCACTATGCAGACTGAAACAAAAGTTTGACTTCAGTCTTGTTTGCTTCTTTTCAGATCATCTTCCAGATCACCCCTCTGAACCTGACACAGTGGCTGATGGTACTTAAAATCTCACTGCCGGTCATCCTACTGGACGAGTTTCTCAAGTTTGCCGCCAGGAACTACCTGGAGCCCGGTAAAGACCTGGAGAAGCCTGCCAGCTCCAAAGGCTGCTGCCTGTCTGCATGTATGGAGGGCATCTCCTGGCCCTTCGTGGCCATTTCCCTGCCCTTGGTCTTCTGGATCTACAGCTCCGACACTAACATGGCCGACATGTTCTGGTCCTGACTGACTTGAGCACAACCTCGACTTTTCCATTTTCCCCCTCCCCTCCACCACCACCATCACCACCACCACCACCACAACCACCACAACCATCACGTCCCTCTTTCCTCTCCCTCTTTTCCCTCTCTGCCTTCCTACATGTGCATAGCTAGCGTGTGTGCGTGTTTGTAGAGTTAGTGTGTGTGTGTATGAGAAGGACCAACTTTAACATATGAAACGTAACACATAATATAAAATGTTAACATTAAGAAGTCACCTGGGTTTGAGTTGGGATAGGATTTGAGAACGGGTGAGGCTTTTTATGCGAGTGTTAGAAGACCATCACTCCCGTAGCTGTGGACTTTTTTGCTGGTTTAAAAGGAAAAAAAATCCTGTTGCAATTTTTTTTTCTTAATGTCAATATTGCCTTTAAGGTTTATATTTTTAATAATTTTGGGAACATCATTTGTCTAATGTCACAACAGGTAACAACAGAAAATTGTTTTGTTGAGCATTCCTTTTCAAGAAAAGAAAATTGAGCTAGAAATCCGATGATTTGTACAGAGATTGAATTTTATGCAACGTGTTGGGGTTTTTTTGTTTTGTTTTGTTTTGTTTTTTTTTTAAATGGCTTTGTAAATTTTCTTCGACCAGCGTGGCTTAGACATACCGCCTTGATTTATTTTCTCATGTTTACCATTGTGTCTTCAGTCTAAACTCAGAACTCTTTCAGCGAGGACAAGCACCATGTGGCAGACGAGGATGGGGGGAAAGGTTTGGGAGTGAATGCGCTGCTTAAACACAAGAAGAAAAAGAAAAATCTTGATAAACAAAAGCCGCATGTCCTGTGACCAAGCATGAACTCTTTGTGGTTTCTCATCTCTAATTTAATTGTGTGTGCCCCCCCTTTCCCCCTCCTTCCATGTCCGAGTATAAGAAACTTCATAGATGTCTTTTTTTACTATAATGATTTGAAAATAAGCCAGTTTTTCTGCACTGGGCAGAGCACAGCTACCTCAATATGATAAAAAAAGATACAGTTTTTTTTTTGCTCATCTCTAGATGCTTTTCCTAAATGGTCTTGCTGAAGTGTAACATCTGAGGTGTGCCCCTATTTGCTTGTGCAGAAAACAGAACAAAATTTCCCCTTCCTCTAACATTTTTAAGAATATATTTTGTTTGTATTGATTTTTGACATTCATTAACATTATTTGTGTTTTGTGTGCTTTGCAGACAGAACTGAGTGGGGATGATGTGAGTTAATGATCATCCCCATGGCGTTTGATTCAAAGGACAGTGATATTAAAATCTTAAGATAAAATACTAATACAGCAAGAACTCTAAATGGTCTTGGATTGCAAATAAGAACTCAAAATGTTGTGTTTTTTACTTTAAAGAAAAATACACTCATAAACCCTTTGAATCAAAGTGTTCTCTGTCTTTATTTAATATACAATTGAGGGCAATGGTTATCAACATTATCCATATCCAGTGTTTTTTGTATGTGAGTATAAAACTTGAATACAAGTGATTTCAAACACATGAATGCTCAGTTTACTTGGCACAACAAGCAGAAATTAACGACACTGAATGAGATGTTTATATTTGACTTTCACCAGCTTCATTTTAAAGCTGGGCTCACTAAACTTTACAGCAGTGTATTAATGTTGGATCAGAGCCTATACAGTTAAATGCACTAATGGAATAATATCGTTGATGCATAAGTATCATCGTTTTCATCAACGACATTTTTCACTGACAGAAAAAAGACTCATGAAATAAAACTTTTGCGAGAAACTGAAGAAATTTGACACATTTGCCAGCAAATAAAAATGAGCTGAAAATGTATCCATCTCATTTAAAACAAAAACAAGGTGAAAACATTTTGTCTTTTCAAAAATAACTCTTCTATTTAAATTACTTTTTTCCATTTTGACAGAAATGTTTTCTACTTGTTTTTGTACTTTTTTGCCATGTTTTACAAATACCTTTTGTTATTTTACTCTTCAAAGGAATAAAACAAATATTTTTGTGGTTGATTAAAGTTTTAATATTGTCATCACAGATTTGATCACATCAATTATTTTTTATTTAGTTTCCTCTTGTTTTTGTCGGTGGAAAATGGCTGATGAAAACTGGTGAAAACTGAGAATGAGGTCATGCCCTTCATGACTCTTTGTGATTTAAAGGTTGAGTGGGAAAAAATAAGTCAGTGGTGAAATTATCATTTAGAACATTTGCACATCATTTTGTTTGGATAGTTCCGTGTGGGAAAAAAAAAACAACCCTGTCTAAAGCATGTGTTTTGATAGAAGCCTGAGTTTGTTCGCACTGTGTGTTTGTCTTCCACTTTGCAACCACTGTGTGCTTTTCTTCCTCAATGCCTTCCATTGGCTCCCCTGTCACTAGAGTGAGTATTCATTCAGTTTTTTCACACTCTTTTCAATACCAGTTCACTTTAGTTCAGTCTAACAAACAACAGAAAGCAGAAACTTCTTTAAAAATTGAGTTGAGTACCTTCCATGAATAAATTTAGAAGCATTTTGGGAATCAAGTTTTAATGTTGATCACATTGTGAATGTCACTGTGCTGTTCTTTTCACGCCTTTGGCACTTGCTTTCATTCACAAAAACTAGTACCTACTCTTGATAGTCTGCTAAAACAAAAATGTACAATTTCTAAATACAAATTGGTGACAATTTTTAACAATATTTTGTACTAATATATATTTTTTTTTTCCTTTTTAGGTTGGCTCTCATAAAAGCTTCAAACTTTTCAGAGTGGGCTCAGGTTCGAGTCATCCTGCCATCCAGCATGTGCTCACTCTTAACTCCACACACCTCAGAAACCATGATGACCAGCAGTATGTGTACCTTTGCACTGACGACAAACGGACATTTCCACAGTGATAAGACCAAATACATAAAAAAGGTATATTTAAAGTGGGTCGGGCCGGAAACGCAGGTCCTTTGCCCAGGTACACCACGACACACGACTGAACACACACACACACTTAACATACGTAATTATACCTCTGTGTGCAGATGCTATATCGATATGACACTATTCTAGTTTTGTGTGCGGGAAGGTTCTCGACACCCTCAACGTTCCTCCTTGCATGAAGAACTTGTTTCCAACCTCCATGGTAGTTTGTCACTTAGAGAATCTTGAACACTGGGTTGAAAGGTCTTAGTTATACATCAGTGTACAAAAGATTCATGCATGTCTTTCAGCTGTATGTAGGCTTTGCCATTTGTATTTATAGATTCTAATGTATAATAATCAAATGACATATTAAGATGGTTTTAAGATGGATGTATTGCAGATGTTAGGAAATCACTGTTTTTACTGTATCAGTTTGGGTTATTTGCACAATATTAGACATAGAGAAATGACTCATGCTGAACTTGACTGTGCTCTACTTGAGTTTGACATATTTTTAAACTTTCATTTCTCCCCCTTACTGTAGGTCAATGATCTATTTACTTTCCGATGAATAAGTCCTTAGCAATAAGGACAACAGACTGACACTTTGATTCATTGGTAATCCTGCAATACAACAGTGTTTTCCTGTTTTCTTATTGCCTCTGCATTCTTACTATTATTATTATTATTATTATCATGTATCTTCATCAACTGCTGTAAAACTGTGATCTAATGTGAGGGGCCGTGCAGCCCTGTCAGAGACACATGGTCAAAGAACAATATTAACCATATGTAAAAAGACGATCATTATTGATGACTAATGATGATTGTACATGCATTATTGAGGTTGTGATTTCAGGTAAATAAAACAATAAAGTATTTAAATTGTGTATTTTGTTGTTGTTGTTGTTGTTGTTGTTGTTGTTTACGTTTCAATGAAGTGAGTGATGCACCCTGCATGTCCGTGTTTTTTCCCACAGGTTTACACTATTATAGTCCTTTTCATGGTCATGGTATACCAAAGTATTAACAGTCTGGTAGAGCTCTAGTCTGTAAACTAGAAAAATCACACTCACACAAAAGAACGTTGGTCCACTGGGTGGCAGCGTTGAGTTAAAGATACCAACAGCACGTGGACATGTTCTGTAATACCTGCTTGACAGGTAGGCTCCAGACAGCCGCTTCGTTTTAAAGGAACCTAAATGAAAGTGTAATTATTGTTAATGGAGGGTGTAGCTTGTAATTATTGGGAAGAGTGGTTGATTTGTATTTTTAAGGACACGTTGTAATTAATAAAATGTGGGCTATGTGTAGCTTCCAAATTAGCCATGAGACAATCCAGCATTCACACAACAAAATAAAGACAAATGACAAGTGTGTGAGATTTTTTTCCAACACAGTATCACCTGCCAAGATAACATATAAACCAAGGCTTCTAATGCGAAAGTCTCCTTTAAAATGTAAAGATACGGAAAATGATGAGAGTGTCATATCCAGAGAATAAAGCAGGAGTCCGGGCTGATGTCTGCCTCTGAGGTTCCTGCCTCCCTGCTCTGTCTCTTTAACCAGCAGGCTGGCTGTCACGCTGGTCCCTCCCATTCCTGCAGCCCTCCAGTGTTGCTGGCCTGACATGGGAGCGCACACAGCAGCACCATCATCACGGCCGAAGAAACGGGAGAAAGCTGGAAAAGAGCAGAAAATAAAACCAAACCACAACCGTGCCGTGTAGAAAAAAATCAAAATTCAAAAAATGGGATAACGGAGCAGTTCCTTTTGCTTTTCTGCCGGATCCCACCAGCTTGATCGCGTCCTCTAAGAAACTCAGATGTTGTCGTCGCTTGCCTTTTTTTTGCGCTTTTCTATCCATTCTCCTTGAGCGCCGTTGGTACAAAGGCGCTTGGTCCGAGAGCAGCAGCAGCAGCAGCACCTGGGATTACTGCCGTGTGAATGGGCAAGAGTGAACGGACCCGGTATCGCGGACCAACCCGGACTGGTAGACACAGTGAGTAAACCGAAGCTGGATTAAAAACACTTTCTTCTTTTTTCTCTCCCTGGGAGAAAGATCACTGCTGTCACCCCCGCGAAGACAGATGCTGTCATTGTGTCGAGGCTGAGATTTCTTCTTCCTAAAGTGGCCTTTTCTGGAATAATGCACGAGAAAGACGGGCCCTATTACAGCTTTTTATTCCTTTTGATGCCTCACGCGTTCCCAGCTCTTCCTCTGGCTGAACAGCCGGTTTCTCTTGTTCAGAATGGGATGTATTGTTGCATCTGCGCAGCCTACGACAAGTGTCAGCAAATAGACTGTGTGTTTCTTAACGGGTTACCTAAAGGCCTGGTATAAACACCGCTTTCTGACTGTAGGTGGCCATTGTTGTAGATAAGGATTCTGTCGCGATCCGGACAAAACAAAGGACCAACAGTCCTTGGCATCATTCACTCAGTGTGTGTGTGAACCGGGGTCGGTCACAGAAATAATCATGGTGGAGCCGGTGGGTTTCATCGAAGCGTGGAAAGCGCAGTTCCCGGAGTCAGAGCCCCCCAAGATGGAGCTGAGGTCCGTCGGAGGCATTGAGCAGGAGCTGGAGAAGTGCAAAGCGTCCATCAGGCGCCTGGAGCAGGAGGTGAACAAGGAGCGCTTCCGTATGATCTACCTGCAGACGCTCCTGGCCAAGGAGAGGAAGAGCTACGACAAGCAGCGGTGGGGCTTCAGGAAGACGCCGCTGAACGAGGGGGTGGACTCTGCAGCCACGCAGGGCGCGGAGTGCCAGTCCCAGCAGCCCCACATGCAGGAGACAGGTGGAGTTGGAGTAATAGTTGGAGGAGTTGGTGGAGGATATGGTGGTTGTAGTGGGGGAGTTGGTGATAAGAGTCGTTATCAGCCCCTCGGAGATGGAGCTGGCAGGTCCAAACCCAGGCCTCCACCAGCCAGGAAGTCAGCCTCCCATGGAGACGGACTGGAGTCAGCCTTTGAGGTACCCCAGCAGGCTGAGTCAACATCCTGCGACAACCTAGATGGCCTCTCGCCGTCTAAGCACAGAGGCGGCATCTCCATCTCTCCCCGCAGGCCCAACCTTCCACCACCAGACAAGGAGCTGCCCTCTGACCCCAAAGACAAGCTGGGGATGGGACTTGGCGTGGCAGCTCTCAGGTCCAACTTTGAGAGGATCAAACGGGCCAACTCTCACTCAGCAGGAGATGTAGCGAAGGGCCAGGAGAAGCAGCTGCCGCCGCTGCCACCACCATTGTACTCTAACATGGAGTTCCACCACGAGAGGGGACTGGTCAGGGTCAATGACCGTGAAGTTTCTGACAAGATCAGCACCCTGGGTAGCCAAGCCATGCAGATGGAGCGAAAGAGATCCCTTCACTCCCTCCCAGGTAACCTGGCAACTGTGGCAGGGGAGCTTCGCACCAGGCCGGTGTACAGAGGTCGGTCCACTGAGAGCACCTGTGGCTATGATGCTGAGTATGAGGATGGAGAACCCAACCAGCGACATTCAGGGAGGGCCAATGGGGGCAAACCTCCGCCCCCTCCTTGGCAACCCTCCGAGTTTCAGGCCTACTCTAGTGTCTATGTTGGTGGTGTGATGATGGGTGAAGGTGGTGGTGGAGATGGGAGAGGTGGCGGTGGAGGTGGCAGTGGAGTCACAATGAGAGACCTTGGCGGTGGTGATGACCACCTTCTGACCTGGCCACGCCGTTCCTACTCCCCAGGGAGCTTTGAGGATGTTGGTGGAGGCGGCGGGTACACACCGGACTGCAGCTCCAACGAGAACCTGACGTCTAGTGAGGAGGACTTCTCCTCAGGCCAATCCAGCCACGTGTCACCCAGTCCCACCACGGCCTTCCGACGGCCCTTCAGAGAGAAGAGCCGCTCACCTTCCCAAAACTCCCAGAACTCCCAGCACTCATTTGACAGCAGCAGCCCCCCCACGCCGCAGTCCCAGAAGCGTCACCACCGGCAGCAGGGAGGCCACGTGGTCATGTCAGAAGCCACAATTGTGAGCGTTCGCAAGACTGGACAAATCTGGCCACCTGCTGCCCATCATGACCTCATGCCCCATGGTAGAACATCACACGACAACAGTTTCCATGGAGACCACCTAGGTGAGTGCTGGCTGTTGTCTCTAATCTTTTTTGTGGTAATCTTTTGAGAGTAGGTGGTCTGGATTGCAAAGGACATTTCAGGGCTCAAACTGCATCTGTGTATGTTCTGCTGTGTGAAGGAAGGAGGAATGAATGAAAGCCTGAGTGAATGAGTGTAATTTAGTCATGCAGGAATTATGTTGGCAGCTTTTCTTTCGCATTTTTAGCCCCTTTTCCACATAATACGTCTTTCCTCTCGAAACCACAAAGTAGCCAAATGTTGAGGTGATTGATAGTGTGTGTATGTGTGTAACTGTGTGTGTGTGCACGCAACCGCTCAGGAGTTAGTGTCCTTTGGATGGCCTTGTGTGGGAGACAGATGAAAGATCCACCTCTGCTTATTCCTGGAATGTCAGTCGGGTGGGTGAACAATAAATGCGGTCAGTCTGGGTTGAAACTCTCAGACGACTCCCGCGGCTCAGAGTATGGAATTCCAATCACAGGTGTTGGTCTGCCTGCATGTCTCTCTTTTCTGCCTCAAACGTGATGGAGATAATTCCCCCGAAACTCTTTAGCAACTTTAAGCACCGACCAGTACAAAAGAAATGCACTGTAGTCTCCGAACAATTATCCGCAGTATGGCTAACCACTAAATTGTAGCCTTCGAGCCATGGCACCTGTAATAGAGCAGCAGCTAGCAGATAGATGTGCAGCCTGAGGCTAAAGACATGAGAACTGGCAAACTTGACTGTTAGGCTCAAGCTCAACAACACTGGACTGTGTTACTCAAAGAAGCACATAAGGAAGGCTCATTTTGTTATTATACCTCCATTAAGTTTCCATTGTAGAGGCCGTGCCAGCTAATGAGAAGTAAACCAAACACTGCGTGGCAGTTCAAATATTTGACATCATTTTTTACACATTGAGTGTTGTTTACCGAGGCGTAGTTTGCTGCAGTTTTGCACATTTTGCCTGTTCTTCTCTCTCCCTGGTTTTGTGTAGTGCGTAGTGTTTTAGTGCACACTTTATTGTAACAGATTTGGGACCTGTGCCCTGATGGAGCAGACAGGCAGCAGGGTGCAGGCATCACACGCCTGCTCCAGTGCCAGGGTGAACAAGAAGGAGGAAACAAGGTAGTGAGAGAGAACACTGAAAAAATGGAGAGAAAGGAAAAGTGTTTAACCGAACCCTCTTTTTTTTTTTTTTACTAATGGATGAAAGCTGCCTTCTGTACCCAGACAATAAGGTTATTGCTAATTTAAGTAATGTAAAGGCAAACACTTTACTGTCATCATTCTGGGTAGCATTACTGTCTGAAACCCGATACTGCTCATTGCCTAAATATCTTGAACAGAGAACGGCGCTCTGTGCATCTATTATTCATTTATTTGAATAGAGCTACTGACACAGTGGCCTCGGTGGAATCAACTAAAATGTTTTTTCCAGACTGAATGTAATCATCATAGTAGAGGATTGCATCCAGCCTGGAAAAAACAACAACAAAAAAAAGCATCTCAGACATATTTGCGATGGAACTGAAAGCAATCTCTCCTTTTAATTACCATTCCCTCACCACCAACAATGATACCATGCTCACATCCGTAGCTGTAATAGCAATTAAGATTGTGCACAGTTAGCATCAAACCCAGATAGCGAGTCCCCAGCAAATGGCTAGCTAATTCCCCAGCTGCTATGTTTAGGATTATCGCTGCACTGTCTGCTCTCATTGTTTTAACATCTTTTCCACAACAGTGAGCCCTGTGGGGAGTTAGACAGGAAAAGCAGGGACTGTGATGGAGGATGGGGGGCGGGGGGGTAGGTGGGGTGTATGTTGCAGACGGCAGTGCATTTAGTGGGATAATCTGGAATTTGAGCTTAATAAGTAAAACGTTGGTTAGACACCCTGCAGAGTGGTCTTGTTCTTTAGTTGTTTTTTTTTTTTTGTACTGAGGGCACACAAGCGTGATGTTGACAGTAAAGGTGACGATAACGATGAATGTTGCATCATTTCGGGCCCCTCGGTGGTGGAGTTTTAGCCAAGTGGAACGGGGAGAGGATATTGAAGGGAAGAAGAGTTTAAGAGAGTGTTTTTGGTGGGTGGGGGATGATAATAATGAAGAGTAGGATGGTTGTGAGGAAGACTGAGGGAGGCAGAGTGCAAGGCAGAGCTGTCGTTTCTCGCTTCATTGGTCAGGGATGCGGGGGCTGCAGAGAGGCACAGATGGGAAGAACTCTCCCGTTGCGTAACAGAAACATACAGACTCAGGCTCGCAGACAAAGACACACACGCTTGATGTTTGCTCTCATACCTTGAGGCCACTTTGCCTTTAGCTATAGGTGTGCATGTATGTGTTGCTTTGTTGTAGCTTAAGATAATTGTCACAATGGAGGGACATTTCCTGCCAGTGGTTGACCCGATTCTGGAGGAGTCACACCATCTGCCAAAGCTGTTCTGATCTCTTCTCTTTTCTTTTCTCTCCTCTCCTCTCCTCTCCTCTCCTCTCCTCTCCTCTCCTCTCCTCTCCTACAACGGTAGTAATTGCTTCATGGTGTGTTTTGTTTATTTATGTTGGTGGGGGTTTTCAGGATGAAAAGTCGCCACGCAGAGCAGAGATGAGCAGGTCTTTGTGTCTGCAACAGAAAAACAGAAGGACAAAATGAGTGGAAGACTCAAATAAAGAAATAACTCCCTCGAGTGTCGTTAAATGGGAGAGCGCCTGGCAAGTGAAAAGTAGGCTTGTGAAGAAATAGCAAAACATGTTCGGAGGCACTTGCTTTGGCTGCCAATGTTTCATTTCTGAATTGAACTGAACAAACATGAGCAATGTTGCATCAAGCATTTGATCATTTGTGCCGAGTTAGACTGACAAGTCTCTTTAACATCACCATGACTCAGTTTTTCATCTCCTCCTGCAAGCAAACCTCTGCAAAAGTGACAGAAGTTCTCATTAAATGTAGAACATTGAAATGAAAATTGATTTAAAAATTGTCAGTAGTGATATTCAGGTCAAAGGACTGAAGGAAGAGATGGGAGAGTCATTGGATTTGTGGAAAGGTGACTAGCATCAAAACCAAACCCCTGCCACACATGTTGCCCACTGAAAGTCTTAGTGAGGTCAGTACATAGAAGAAAGGGAGCTTTCAGTACCTTCTGTAAAGAATTTGGTGGTAACCAAATGCTTCTTCAGTTGCTGTTTCCATTGATTCATTTGAAGGGAAAACTGCCTTTAAACCAGGGAATACCTGTGGGTTTGTGTTGGTGAGGGTGGGGATGCTGAAGATGGAGAGACCTGAAAAGGCCTCAATGGTTGTATTGTTCACAGCCTCCACCTCCCTCAGCTCGGTCCTGTCTGCGTCCATATTTTTAGTCGAGTACAACCTCTTGGTCTTTCTTTAACCTCTCTGGAATCTGGGTTGTTTATCACCAAATTCTACAGTGGAAATGTGTTTTTGCAGTCTAATGTCATATTAATACACATATATATTGCCCCGGAGTAGTTTTGGGATCAAAATACATTTAGGAGTTGAGTTTAAACTGAGCTTAATTTGGTTAAGTTTGGCCTCGAGACACTATTGTGAGTGTGTTTCATAGACCATTTTCATTTTTAATTCATTTAAAAATGCAGACATATGAAGAGGCAAAGTTAGCGTTAGCTTCCTAGCATCGTAAACTGTTTTATAGAGGAGAGTAAAAGATATGAACTGACAGTTAATAAAATAATGTGTAATTATGATGTAGACTCAGAAGATTTTATTCGATTTTTTAAAAATTACCAAGACGCTTTGCAGAAAACATTTTGCTAAGTGACCTAATAGGCTAACGTCAGCTTTTTTTTAGTATAATCTGAAATTTACTTTTTATTATAAACTATTAAATTGCTAGCAACTGTGGTACAAATGTTTCCTAACACATTACATAGTCTTAATTATCTAAAATATATGTTCTAAGTTTTTATGATGCAACTGATTTGTTGAATCATTTGGTTGAAACTTTGACTTGATTTCACACAAACTTTATAACGGACTAATTACTAATTATCAAATCAGACCTATCTAGGGAGTACGTGTGTGTGTGTGTAACTGTATATGTGATAACAGTAAAGAGAAGGCGGCTTGGTGTCCCTGAGGGACCTTTAAAGAGAAATAGTGTGATGTCATCAGTGTGCTGTGTGCGTGTGTTTCTAGGAACTCTGCTAAATCCGTTTGTTTTACGTCATGATGTAAAACACACGCTCACGCTTATTTCTTGGGAAGTCAGAGTCAAGCGTGTTGTGCGAGGGTGTGTACGTTTGTTTGTGTCAAGGGATTTTCTGAGCAAGCATAAATCCTGTAACAAGCAGGCGATCAGTGGAAATGACGGTCTGTAGTGGCGATGCCTGAGAGGATCCGAGGCTGTGTATGTTTCCTCCTCCCTGAGCCTCTGTGTGTGTGTGTGTGTGTGAGAGTGAATATGTGCAGTTGTAGGTTGTACCATGTGATTCAGCATGTATCGCCATGTGTTGAGGAGGAGGAGGAGGAGGAAGACATAAAATGGAACGATAGGTAGAGACTGCTCGCGAGACAGGTTTTGTCAGCGGCACCTCCAGCCAACCCCACATGTTTTACAGTAGTCCGGTGTGGCACAATGACCCCCTTTTCACACTCAGGGAAGGGAGGGGAGGTGAGTGTTTTGGGGGGAAGGTGGGTGTAGTTCTTAAAAGGACTTGTTCGGTGTGTGTGCTTTGGAGCGAGCTCGGCAGTGAAAGCCTCGGTCACCTCAGCCGACACAGAGGGGCTGCAGGCTCACAGTCAGACCCTGAGTGGTGGAAAGGATAGGAGAGAAGCATGGGAGGATAAGAGGAGGTGGAGTTGGTGTGTGTGTGTGTGGTGGGGGGGTTCTGCCTTTCTTGCCAGCTGGGTGCTCGGCTCAGCCTTTCATTGGGCTGGTGCAACCTGCTCGGACCAATTATGCAGACACAAAATGGCCCCTTTGTTCCCTTTGCTGGGATCAGTTTTGGAGGAAGAAAACTTCCTTTCTGGGAAGAAAAAAAATGAAAGACCCAGTTTACTCATTCAAGATTTGGGCAAGTTGTCTTTTCTGATTTTGCTGATGCACGTAATGCTTTTCTGAAAATATATATTTAGCTGTAATCGATTGTAATAACAGCACATAGAAAACATAGATGGAAACATAAGATCCAAACATTCTGTCACGTCTTAATTCACTAAACTGCATGGTCATGCCCCGAAACTCTGTGGTAAGTATACAAAAAAAAAAATCACTGCTAAATTATTCAGTAATGCAAGTGTTTGCTTAAAAGTGTGTATTTCAATCCTCTGGTGATGCAGCCCATTTTTCCACTGCAGAAGAAATAAGGAAACACCGGGGCTGGTGTGGTGTTGCATGGTTGGCAGCAGGATGGAGGGAGGGTGGAGCAGGTCCAGCAGCTACCCAGTGAGAGTCAAACTGCCTGGTTTCAGTTTATGTCTGCCACTAAAATGTTCTGTGTGCGTGTGTTTTAATGTGTGGAAAAAAACAGTTGCAGGGATTGTGTGTGTGTGTGTGTGTGTGTGTGCATCCACTGTCCATCAGTTTGAGGCCTGGGGAGAGTTCATGGACATTCAAGCTAACCTTTGGGTGAAGGGAAACAGATGAGCAGTTGGATGATCATAACTGGACCCTGCAGACAAACATGCAAATACGAACACATAAATACAAACTCGCAGCATTCCAAAGGGGAATTACTCTTCCCTGCTTCTGTTTATTTCTTCTCCTTTTTTTAATATGTGTGCTTGTGTGTTTCTTTTGCCAAACATCCAACCACAATCCTTCCTCTGGTGACCGACAGCTCTGGAAAAAAAAAAAAAATTGGAAAATCCCTTGCATAAATCCTGGTGACTTCTTTCTCCCCATGTGTAACTGCTTGTCCTTTTGAACAGCAGCCATCTTGGCTCTCTATAACGACGACCTACACTATCGAAGTCACTGAGCTTGTCATTTGGATTGGCCACAATGAAGGGAAACTGTGCTAGTTAGCATCCACCGCTAACCACTTACCACAGGCCTTTGGCCTCTTAGTGTAAGTGCTTGCTGGTGTGTGTCTTCTGGTTTTTCTACATATCCAAGCTGAGCTGCACGGGTCGTTTATCACAGCCAGCTCTTTAAAGGACCAAGTTAATTTTGGGGGGCGGGGGGGGGGCTGGGATGGAAAAAAAGACCTGGTTTGTGGTCTCAGTGATTATGACAACAAGGCAACGTGGCATCTATGAAGATCAATTTCAGAATGACCCCAAAAGCCTTAAAAGAGAACTTGTCCAGATGTACTGTAGCCCTAGTTGGACAATCAAAGGAGCATTCCAGGAGCATTCCACCTATTTTACATGTCAAAGTTGCCTGTCACAGGGCGAACAACTCAGCCTGTGGAAACAGATGCACAGTGT
The DNA here is from genome assembly GCA_029783645.1 of Ctenochaetus hawaiiensis. Classification (NCBI taxonomy): domain Eukaryota; kingdom Metazoa; phylum Chordata; class Actinopteri; order Acanthuriformes; family Acanthuridae; genus Ctenochaetus; species Ctenochaetus hawaiiensis. Next base: position 9,446,221 of record JAPZDY010000011.1, read on the forward strand.
CTCCTGTGGAGCTCTGTCAAATCGAGAAAATCCATTTTAAAAGACAATGACGTTTATCAGTCAACCATTGCATCATGGGAAGTGTAGTAGCCAGTGTTTGATTCGTAACCCATGTATGTAAGCGGCTGAAAGTCAGGATACCACTGCCTCCCGAACTTGTGAAAGTACAATAATTTGCCCAAAAACAAAAAATACATTACATGAAACATTGCTGGTGTCTTGACTTGTTTTTTTACTTGACTTTTCTTAAATGATCAGGGTAAGTGAATAAAGAAATAAAGATGACACGTACAGTAGATATGCATCAAAAAGTACGTAAAGTGTATTAAAAAAATATATGAATTGTATGAAATTTACTGAGGTGAATTAAGCTCAACCTGTAGTCTTGTTGTACACATGTCACACAGTTGTATAATTGAAAGCCTAGTGAGACTATTTTCTGGATTATATGGCAACAGAAACCTGTCTAGTCATGAAAACATGTAAGCCTAATCTCCACTCTTCAGTCTGGGAATTAGAAACTGGTTAACAATCAGATTACCATTTCCCCTCGTATAACACAGCCACACTCATTACAGCACTAATGCATGATGTCCTATATATTACAGCCGGGATTATCATTGCTAACAGTACATCCCTGGTGTGTATGCATAGCAGGTTATACATAGAGGATAGTTGCTTGCACCAAAATTGGGCCCAATAAAAGAGATAAAATGCAGCTTTTAGAAAATTCAACGAACTGAGCTTTTCTTTTGTTTAATGAGGCATTCTCTCCTATTTTCCACCACACTTCTTCCCTAAAGGTCTCCTTCCCTCTGTTTCACTCTAATAATCCTCTTTTCTCCGTCACATCCCACCTTTTCCCGTTTCCTTGTCTCTCTGTTTTCTGTCTATTTTTCGCCATTTATGCTCCGTTCAAACAGCTGCTTCTAGTTTCCTTTTGCTTGGAGCCAATTAGAGGTGCATCACCTTTCCGCCTCGCTTTCCGTGGGTTTTCCACCAAGCAAAGGGGAAAAGCAGGGAGAGATCAAAGTCACGACCCCCCCTGCAGGAACAAGCAGGCTCTCTCTGTAATTGTCCAATAGGGCTTTAACTGGCGAATGCCTATAAAACAACACAATCAATGCCAAATGTCAGCAACGGCCTGCTTGTTACAGAACAGTATGGACTGCTGAGTGAATCCCCTTGTGTCTGCACAGCTGAATCTCTTACAGTCTTTTTGTTGTTATCTCTTTTTTTTTCCTCCAGGTATTTGGTCTGTGTTTGTGTTCCTTTCCTCTGTCTTTCTCTGCCCATCATACTCTGCTTGCACATGTGCTGTATGTTAAATATGTGTAGATTAGGTGTGTGTGTGTGGACGGACAGTTAAAAACTAAGGATTCCTCTGAAAATGGCTCTAGTTAACTTCATAGCATTCAGCCTTAGTTCAAATTGAGTAAAGATCGTGGATCACTGAGGGTTACTCTGTACCTAGATTATTGTGTTCCTGTCCTTGGACTCTTTGATTGTCCTTGAAATCTAAATATCAATGGCGTCATTGATGTAAATAGCAAGAAACATCATGCACCTGTCTTTAGACATGCATGGTGAATTGTGACATTGTAGAAAAGGCCAAATTAACCATATAATTATTAATTTAGTTGAATGTTTCAATACAGAAATACGCACAGATTAAATTATGTTGTTTATCAGATTTCGTAGATTCTTATTATTAACGAAATTTCACTTTTGTTTCACCTCTCAATATATCCTTTCTTGTAGAAGAGAGACAAAGAGGGTGAGTCATGGTGACATCCAACCCCAGCTATGTGCAGATGCAGGAAAAAAACTTCTTGATTGTCAAAACACTTTCTATTTAAAATACTTGGCAGCTTGTATCATCCAGTACAGGGACTCCCTCTTTCTTCTCTTTGCCAGAGTTGAACTGCAAGAGTCATCAGTGCACTCCTGCAGGGAAGCTGAAAGGCTGCAGTAGATGAAGGGAGCGTTCCAGACCTTATTAGCTGCAGCTTTGAGCAGCTGTAGCTGTAGACAATGAAGAGCGAAAGGATGAGACACCTTGTCCTCTTCCTCTCCTCCAGACAGGACAGATGCACAGACATGCTCTCTGACTGTCTCTCTCTGAGTCTCCTACTCAATGACACAAGCACAAATGCAGACTTGTGCATCAGTGTTGTATCCCTCTGTGGACACAGTTTGGTTTAATGGTGTTTTATCAAATCTGAATCCACAATAACTAAACTCAGAGATTACATTGAGACTTGTTACTGTTTAAGCAAAAGCAACACAGTTTTGCAGCCTTAATAAAACTAACAACATGTACCTGTGACCTGACACACTGGCATAAAAGGTTCAGCATTTTAACTTTTGCTCACTTAAATTCAACTGACTACTTACAAAAAATGGAGCCCCCTATCAAGCTGTCAATCTATTCAGTATGATTTATTTGAAGATATGGATGTAACTTAAACTGGGACAGTTTAGATTATCAGAGTATTAAAATTTGTGGGACACTATCAGCTTCCTTCTCTCATTTCAGCAGAGAAGACTCATGCCACTTTTAGAGGTTCTTTCTAAAAGAAAACTTACAGTACAGACAGCATACTGCATTGAATAATTAGAGCCAAACAACAGCAAAGTGTTTCATTTTGGTAGTTTACGTGCAGCAGGAACATTAATTAGCCACTGCTGATAAATTATGTTAACTGGCAAACGTGACCGTCAGAGCAGGCTAACAAAAAAAACTGTAATCCAGGTGTTTTTACTGGCCTGGTTAAAAACATCTGGATTACAAACATACACACAAAAAACAAAGAAGTCAATACAGCCAGCCAGAGCTCACTAACTCTATCGTAACTCTCTGAGGCAGTTAACTCTCTCTCTCTTTCTCTTATTTCTCTTTCTCTTTCTCTTGTGTGTGTGTGTGTGTGTGTCTTTGTCTCTCTCTTTCCCCTCAGGCTCTTTGTTATTGGATGGTCTTTGCACAGGGAAGCTTGAGGGGTTTGATCAATAAATGGCAATGTTTTCAGGCTGCCCGGGGTATTAGAGGTGTGTGTGTGTTTGTGTGTTTGTTTGTTAGTGTGTGTGTGTGTTGTAGATTTTAAGGGGTAGGTGTTCGAGAGAGACACAGGGATAGACAAGTTTTTTAGAGAGAGAGACAGTGCAGAACGAGGCAGCTATGCTATAAAAATAACACATTATCAAAGAAATGAGTGAAGTGGCTGGATGTTGTCTGATGTTGCAGATGGTAACTTCAGTCTGGTGAGGAATAGAAACAGATGAGCAGAAGAATCACTCCGTGAAAATGATTTAAGTCTAATTTTCTAATTGTTTTTGCCTGAGGAGTAGACAAGACATGTATTGGGTTGAATGTGTGAATGATGCACTAAAGACTCTCTGTCCTGCACACAGAAGCACAGATGTGTTGAAAAATGCTTTTGTAAGTGTGTGAAACAAAGCATGGAAGTGATTGTGATGGAGCCGCATGTGTTTTAAGAACCAGACCAGAAGTCAAGTCAACAATATGTGAGAAGTCATAAAAAACCACCAGTGACTAATGAGCAAAAACGAATGGTGCACTTTGTCAGTAATTTTGTGTTTTTAGCTTTGTAGTGGAGCAAGAAAAAGGTCAGTGACATAAGTCATTAACAGGAAAACACATAAAAGTTGTCATTTTAAACAGATTTCAGCCATGTTACAACAGTTTCTGTTCGTCAGTCAGTGAAGTGGACATGGAAAATGTGATTTTGTATAAATTCAACAGATGTGCATGGATTGAGGATGGATTCTGTGGATGCTGTTGGGAGGATGGGTGCACAGATGGAGGGAGGAGACGGGAGTGGGAGTGACTGACGGTGCTGTGGTCCCATCGATTTTTGAGGCGGGGCAGAATGTGTCCTGTCTGAAGAGGCGTTTGTAAAATGTCAAAAAAAACAAAAACTACAGAGAATGACAAAAAACATATCACCAGATGTGAAGAGAAGTTCAAGGTCCATCAGATTTTCTTCCTCTGATTCGGGCTCTTTTTTATTGTCTGTTGTTTGTTGAGCCGCTAGATGCAGAGGGACTGGATAACTGCAGGCTCCTGGGAAAGATCAGATTTCATGTTATGATCTGTCTCCCTCCCCTTCCTCCATCTCCTCTCTCAATGCCCTTCGGTAACATCCCTTCTTCTGTGATATCTCTTTTATGTCACTTAATATCCATTTCTCGATCCCCCTGACCATTTCTCTCTCTCTCTGCCCTTTTTTTCACTTAGTGCTACTCAGCCCGGAGCACACTGTACAACACAAAAGCTGATTTTAAGCCCAATTTGGCCATGACAGCTGATTTTCAAGTTTGCGGAGAGACTGCGCTCGTCTGCACAAACGCATCACCACAGACAGTCGATAAAAGCTACATATCTTTAGGGTTTTAATTAGTTGCCTCTCAGGTCAGAAGCTATTGTGGTCCTGGCAAATCTATTATAGCAACTGAGATATACATCAGTCTGAGCGTGAGCCTGAGCAGGTTGACAGAAACATGAATGGAAATCACTCATCTGCGAGATTCTTTCGTTGAATGCGTGATGCCGAGTCTTTTCAGAGTCAGTCAGAAATGTAAAAAGCTGTTCAGTCTTTCTGTTTCAGTCCATTGTTAGACCTCTTTTCTTCTGACAGGCGACAGAATCCAAGCCAGCAGCTTTGTCCGCCTGCGGAAAATGGAGACCAGAAATCTAACTCTCCGGCTTTTCCAGATCAGCTTGTGCCCCCCAGCAGAGCACTTAAAAACGCACATTTTTGAGTTAAGGACACATGATGCAGAGGCTTAACAGCAACTCTGGATTGTTTCTCCCAGAGTTAAGCAGTTTTCTAGTTAGGCCAGCAATCTGCAAGCCTTCAGCTGAAACCTTGTGCAAATAACCCTGACTGCGAGATAGCAATGTCATGCTGAAGGTGTGTGTTTGCTCTGGGCTGATACTTTGTCTAAAATACAAACAGGCAATTGGACTCAAACATAAGCACATGATCCTGGTATGAACAAGTCACAAATCAGACCGGGAGGCCTTTGACATTTGTGAGTAAAATGTCCAAAAACTCACCAACTGACTCAGAAACCTGACATTGGCCTTATTGATTATATTTCTCTCTGTTAAACTGAATAGAGAGACAAAGCTCTTTGTGAATGTAGGACGAAGAGAATTTGAAGTGATTCCTCATGTGCTGCTTTGTTGTGGGATCTGGAGCTTCCTCTGCAGCGTCCACATGGCGTCCACATGATCAAAACAGGCTCATTTAACTGAGCTTTTTGCATTTTTCTTCTTCTCTTATTCCCTGTCAGCTCTTTGCCCTTTTCTCTTTCTCTCTCTTTTCCTTTTTTTTTCTCTCCAAGTGCTCCAGTTTTTCTTATCTTCCTGTGTCATTGTCACTGCAGCTCCCTGTCATTTGGCCCACTTTATAGACCTATAAATGGCAGAGACTGCTCCGGGCAAAGTGGTGTGATCGGCTTGGAGCGACAACTCCAGAAGTACTTTCCCTGTCACATCTGTAAGGAGAGCGTACAATATCTTGCCTTGTTACATTTGTTTTGTGTGATTATGTGTGTATGGGTGTGACTTCTGTCCAACATAATAGAGTACTGGGAAGTTTTTAGACTTTAAACTCTAGTGGTCAACCTTCTTGTCTTACAAACATTTAAATAAGAGACATTTCTCCAAAGTCAAATACAGATATTTAGAAACAAACTTACCATCTCACACACACTCGGAGCTGAATACACACACACTAATTTACTGGTGATTTTTTTTTAAATAGCATGTTTGCTGGCGTGCACGCACCACTCTTCCTCCCTGCCTAATCCCTCTCTGTGTCATCCATTATGGATGTTGTAGCCCACTTGTTGCAAAACTAGAAACTGGCTGTGGAGACACAGGGTGTCAGATTGCCTGCACCCCACCCAGAATGTCCACACACACCCTCATTCACATAAATGAACACACCTACACACCCAAATCTGATGGGTAAACAATATCTGCAGTATAATGGAAATGTAGGCTGTAGTCTTAAAAATGCTGACTCTGTGAGAGTCATTGTACCTAGCAGGACAGTGTGCTCTGATCTTATGTTACAGCCATAAGATCTATGTGCTCTGATCAGCCACATATAAACACCTTCAACTAATGATTGGTATCACTGATTGATTATTTGGTCACTAAAATGCAACAAAATTGTAAAAAAAAGTTGATATCTACATTATCTCCACTGTCTTTAATCTGATTGTTTTATGGTTAATAGTCCCAAAGCAAAAACAGTTTATTGTCACATATGAGGAAGGGAAATAGCTAAATTCCCACATCTGAGATGCTGAAACCAGAGAATATTTGACATTTTTTTCTGCACTTAATAATTTTCTCTTTTTTCTGTCACATCAACAACAAATCATATGATATCGAAGCTCTACAGATCCTAAAATTGCCCTTAAGCAGCCCCTATTGTACACTGAGCAACACTTAATACTTTTACACTGAGTGTTATCAACTCAGGGGCAAGGAGGCATTTTTTCTCATATCTGTTGACTACACGTGGTCAGAGATAATGAATTTGTAATTTAAATCTTATTCCTAGAGTTACAATTTATTCAAATTCTATACGTGGTTCTGAACACTTTTTCCTAATATTAGAAAGTCGAGATTTTCCCTGGTTGAAAACATTTTGTCTGTGGACCTTTTAGTTTAGCTGAGAAACTCTAATGCAGGACACTTGAGAATGAAAATGTGCGTCATGCCAAACTTTAGGTAAAGGAGTTATTTTTTATAATTATAAATTTGCCTAATGATTCATTATTTTTGATAACTTTTTCATCCAGATTGCATTTCAGCCACAGACTTTGAAAGGAGATATTAAATGCAAAAATACAGTAATGGATAAAGAAAACTGCATTTTGGTGGGTTGCACAAATGAAACCTAAAACTGGGAAATACTTATAAAGTGTGGGAGATTAAACTAAACATGCCTTGGACTAAAGCTGTCACATATCAAGCAATGAAATCAACAAGAAATGAAACATCACAAATAAAGCTCACACAAGTAGAGCAGAGCAGGTGTTTTTATTGCAAACTAACAGAATCTAAGTACAGACAAACAGAGCAGACAATTGGACCAAGACCGAACTGAAAAACTGGACTGAAGTACAAATTAAGCCAATGAAGTAATGAGAGGCAGGTGGAGAAGGAAAAGAGATGATAGAAGAAGAAAGGAGCTGATTGGCTGGGGGAAATACTGACAAGGCAGGGTTAACGACTCTGATGGAAGGCAGATGTGGAGGGAAGGTGTTGAAGGAAAAAACAGGCTTAGAGAGAACAGAATTTCAATGTAGAGCAAACAAATGAAAACAATTAAGCAAGACAGAACTATGACAATCATCAGGGATGTTAGAGTTTCTATACTGGATGTAAAAAAGGTTATTCTATCAAAGTTTTTACCTCCACTATATAATATGTTAGCAGGATATAAAATCTGATGTTTATCAATTCAATCAGATCCTTCAGTTCTTCCACTGTTATCTTAAAAGTTACAGAAGAGAAAGACAAACTGCAGAAGATGAATGCAAGAGAAAATGAAAGTTTTGTCTTGGCAGTGTTTCTGTCAGTCTTAGATTATGGTGATGTAATGGCTTCTGCTGTCAAACCACTAGACTCAATTTATCATTCTGCCCTCAGATTTATGACCAAAGATCCCCATGAAGCTCACCATTGCATTCTGTATAACAGAGTTGGTTGCTCTGCTCTGGTACAGAGGCATAATAAACACGTGTCTTTCTGCATCTGTGATTTTCACCACCCGCATAACATCTATGTGGGACTGAACTACAGGACTCTACAAGACCTGCAGTAAAAACTGTCTCAAGTATAAAGTCCCAAAGTTTATCCTGAACTTGAAATATCTGCCTTTAGCTTTTATGTACCAGACATGGAGTTATCTACAAAGCTTTCTCAGCATCAACACTCTGACTGCTCCTGAGCAATTCATAACATTACTCTTAAACCTCATCTCAGCAAAAATTTGTAGTTTTTAACATCTGTATTTTTCCTAATATCATTGCAAATACGTGTATTGTCAGTCATTTCCAAGGCTAAACATAAACATTTAATTAATGAATGGAAAAAAAACAATTCTTTTGCAAATCCTGTGAGTCACATAACCCCTGTTACCTGCAAGCAAGGACTGATTGTGCAACGTGAGGACTTTCCCACCACTGTGTGACTTCTTTGTCTTTGGAGTGCTTTGTTTCACCTCCTTATTGTCCATCATTATTGTATACTCTCTCAGGGCTGAAAGTGGATTTAGCAAAGCAAGGACTGTTTGCTCAGACTTTGACTTTAATCTGTAAATACTTTCGTAGCTTACAACTCAGCGTCCCTAAACTGTCGCTTACAAGCAGTGTCTGGTAGCAGCAGATGATGAGTATAAACACAGCAGAGTAAACAACACTAGAGTAGGCTCAGCTATATGCTCAGTCATGTCGCTAAATCTGCCAGAGCAAATTTAGGTTGGTCACGCATTTTGTCAATCTGAGGCAAACATCTAATTGACTTTAAACTAGATAATGGAGGTTTTGTACATTCTGTTTTCCCCAAACTGAACAATGAATCCAAAATAGTTAAATAATTTGTTGCCTTTGTAATTTTTTTTTTATCCAACCTTGACTATATTTTATTATTGGTGGTAGTAAGGTTTCTGCCTAGACATGTGATTGGAGAATGGGTGGGACACTTATTTCTGATTAGATGTCCACAGAAGCACGACAGTCACTGTTAGAGGGGTGAAGAGCAGACATAATACTGTGACAAATGACTGACACGGTGTTGTCCCGCCCCCCTCTTGGCAGTGGATGAGGGGCCAGAGGACAATGTATTTCAAGAATTTGTGTGTCATCATGGACGCGCACACACACACACACACACACACACACACACACACTTTTTGTGTTCTTGTGGGGACCATGTTCACACACTGCATTTCCTAACCCCTTAACCTCAAATCAGTCATCACAGCAAATTACCTTAACCTAACTAAAAACTATATCTTGACCCTCAAATAGACTTTTAAAGTTGCAATCAAGCTAAATGTCCTTACAACACAAAAATTTCTTTGTAATGCTTGTTTAAAGCTAATACACATGCATGGATAAACACACTGCAGAAAATCCCACACCCAGCACTATTTACTCTAGACACACACCTCCCTCTGCTTTATCCTTATCTTGGGATCTCGAGTTTAATGCAGAAAAGGCACTGCTCTCCAGTTGAGCTCCCTGCTAGTGCAAACACACTTAATGTAAACAGCACACTAGTCCCTCAGTGGAAATGCTGTTCTTGTGTCTTTGAAAGCTTCTCCTCTCATGTGCACTGTATTATTGGCCTCAGAGGAGATGCCACGCCCTGCTGTTGATGTCTGTCTGTCTGTTAATGTGTGGGCACAGATGTGTTCTTGTGTTTCATGTGTTTTTTCTGCCGGTTCGGCTTGAGAGTGACCTTCAATTGAGAACAGAGAGCAGTGATCTATACAAGGCCCTGTCACGCCCGCAGTCTGCTCTCTGGGCCAATAATTTTATTAGCGTAGAGCCACGCCAAGAGATATTCATAACTCTATTGATTCCTTAAGTGAATCCCTGGTAAGGGCACCCATCAGAAGACCTCTATAAATCTTGCGGTGAAATATGGCTGAACCATCGGCTATGTACAATGACTGCACTCTGAATCTGTGGCAGTGAGGCAGCTTTGAAGCCTGGTGGTGACTAAGCTCCCCTCTCAGAAAGGCAAGCATAACTTTTCCAAAGTTTGTCTTTAAGCCACGGTTTTGTTGCAGACAAACAAAGCAAGTCAGGAAGCAGTTCATCAGCACCAGCAATGCCGCAGCTGCAATCCATTTATTGTCAAGATTTTGTAAATGAGCATTGAAAGCTGTTTTAACAGACGGTTTTCTTCAAGACTGTTTTGTTTTAACAGTTGAAATGGAAGAAAATGGTCCATACATTCCCGTCTGAGTGTGATCTCGAAGCTGTTTTTTTTAATTCAAAATATATAAAAGGCATCCAGCTATCTGCCATCAGCTCTCTTTCTCCTGAAGAGAGAAAGCTTCTTGAAGACTAAACAGATGGCTTGACTGTGTGAAGAGACGCAGTGCTTGACACAGTGGAAACTTCCAGTGTTTTACACTGACACAATTAGCCATAATGAATTGAATTAGCCTGCCAAGGTAGAGATGACTCCAGTGAAAAACACAACACAGAGAGAAGCAGATTCTCCTCTTGCAGATACATCATGGCATCTTGCCTCAAGGCCTCTGTTCTCTCACAGGGAGAAGATGTGTTAGTTTTAAGAGAGAGTGTGTGTTTGTGTTTGGATGAGAGCTCAGGTGAGATTTTTGGATTATGAGCATGTATGCGTGTTTCAAAGCAGTGTGACCATCCAAAAAGCTGCAGGCAGCTGTGCTGGACATACTGTTGAAACCACAGAGGTGCCCTCGACTTTCAGCAGCTCTGTAAAAACAGGAGCTTTGTGACAGATTTTCACTGTTTCACATCATTACACTCATTACACAGTGGACATTAATTCCAGAAAAACACCTTGATCTTAAACCTCTTTTTCTTTGACAAAATTTACTTAATGTCACAGTGAAACAGCAGTTTGAGTATCTTTAGCCTCTGTTATGTAAGATTCCCTGTTGTTAGATCGAGAAGAGTTCAAGTACAGGCACATTTTTGGAAACGTGAACCAGTAGGCAAATTGCAATAAAACGCACGCCTATTTTGATATTTTTGCTAGCTTATACAAACCATGAGCCAAGGCTCAAGTGTGGTTAGATACATTTCAGTATGTGTCATGCCAGAGCAATTGAATTTGAATTTAAAAAACACTCAAAAGAGGATTGTGATGATAGATACATAGACAGAGTTAGAAATTGTCATTTTTATTTCCAGCCAATCATTTGCTGAGGTGTTTTTGCAAATTGGACGGCTGTAGTGTTTTTACAGTCCAGGCTTATTTGCAACAAACTTCACCAACTAGCCAGCAACATGCCTTTATTTTGGAGACACTGTCTGATCTCAAATCAAGGTTCTTACCTCTAGCTTGTGTGTCATTTGCATCCCACATCCCTTTTTTATGTTGAGATTGAGCCATAAAGCTGTGCTACATGACGCCTACCAGCATTTTGCACCTTGAAATAGCATATTATCAACTTGTGGTCACTCTATTAAAATCTATTTTCTATTTTTAAATCTATTTTTTGTGTCCATTGTTTAATTCTCTGACTTTGCGTTCTTTCAGAATCTGAAATATGCTTCACAATCAGTCTGAACACACTTCTAGCCCTATAATTAGAAGGCCTACTGCATTAATCTGTTAGTGGTGTTACAGTGTGTATGAGCCAATTGCATGACTTGCCCACTTTCTCCACTGTCATTCTGCTTTTTTGACTCCACACATAGTACACTGAAGATGGTACAGTTCACTAAAAAGTGTCTGCTTCATACAGAGCAGCAGAAGCAGAGAGAGTTGCCTGTCAAGACAATAGCAGAGGATTTGGTGTCAGTGTGAAAAACAAAAGCATCTGTTTAGCAATATTTTGGATTCAAACCCAGTAATGCTAATAGAGAACATAAAAGTGTTGATGAGGGAAAATAAATTGGCCACCAGTTCTTCATGTGACAGCTCGCTGTGGCTGCTCCTTTTGTTCCCTTCCTCCCTGCAATACTTCAAACTGATCCACTGTCGAAAAATGCTAAAAATGATCATTGTTTTGCCCTGTAGACACATTTTGGATTAATAACAATGGTAAATGCTTAAGTCCCTGACACACTACACTTTCTTCATAGTGAAATTAAAATTTCCTCTCCTCATCCTTAATATCTAGCACCATCAGTAGGTTCCTTTTTGAAATATAAAAGGTTTAAATGCAAACATAGTCAGCTTGTCCTGTTTGCAGCAAGGCATGAGAACACATTGGATAAATGAAACTGCTTGCAACGGTGGTAAAAGGTAAAAGTTACATGTGTTTATCAGTTTGTATCAATAACCTCTGCATGACCAGGCAGTTCTCAAATAAAAAGACTAAATACAGTGGCAGCGTTTTTACAGGGGACACTGGATGGCCACTAGAACAAGTTAAAACCTTTTGCTCTTCAGGGGACAGTAGAGGTTCTTGTACGCTTTAATTAGCATATATTGCCCTCAAGTCAAAGCTGTTTGGCCTGCTGTCAGTCGACCTGTCAGTCAGTCTGGTAATAGGCCAGTCACACAAAAGCAAGCTTGCGCATTAACTGTCAGTCACATGTGCAGACAAGAACCAGAGAGGGTTAAAGACACTCAGATTGGAAAAACAAAATGCAGCGTGTGTCTGCGGCTCTCCAATGTCATTCAGGACGGACAGACGCGCACTGACTGAGACACACACTCACTGCACATATACACACACAGGCTGGAAACAATTGTGATGCATGTGAGGATGAAGTGCCAAACAGCCTGGCTCTGTCTGGACTCAAGATTAAAACTAAAGTGGCTTGTTTCCAGAAATACAGCAGGAGAATTACATCCCTTCCCATGTCAGCAGGGTGTTGATCATAGTTACTAAATCTCCACCGCCTGTGAGTGTTTCTGTGTGACTGTAGAGACTGCAAGACAATTTGTGGGAGAAGAAATCTTCATAGGGTGTATGACAAATCCACTGTGATATGAAAAATGGCTTGAAGCTGAGAGATACACTAGAATAATTGCACTGTAGTTTAGATTAAATGTCACGTTAATGTGCTGTCCATTTTTGGCTGAAATACAAAGAACAATGTAAAACACACAGACTTCACAGACATTCAATTATGAATATTTTGTTTTGCTTTTCTGCCTCCTGCCTTGATGATTCTTTCTGTTTATACTTGGTTTTTCTCTCAGTCACTGTGCGTTTGAATTCATGTCTCAGTTGAGGCTCTTATGTAAGTGAATTAGCTGGCAATGTAGCGTTTCATTTTTCATGTGTCGGCAACAAGAGACTAGCTGGCTTATGTCATCCCTCTTCAACTGAGGAGAAAGATTTGAACGTGAATGCAGCTGATTCTGCCATGAATCTGCATACCTTTCTTACTTTCATTAATTCAGTTTTTCTTATGTGCAACATACTGTAAGGCTTCATTTCTGAGAAGAGATGGACAATAAAATTTATTTATTAAACTACCCCAACCCTAATCTGTAAACCAGTAAGTCGTGTGAGTGCTAATGTCTTAAAAGATCTGAAAATAGACATTCAAGGTAGCCTATTGGGTCTGAAGGACAGAGCTCATCAGGATGTCACTGTTAAAACCTATAACAATCCATCAGACTTACCGAAAGAGCCAGTAGAGCAGCAGAGGTTAAACTGAATGTAATTGTGGCTATATCCAGTTTAAATGGTGTTATCCTATTCAGTTAGATAGATTGGTATTGACTGTGGACCATTTCCTCTTGCCTTTTTTAGTCTCAAGGCCAGACCTCTTGAGAAAAAGAGCTATCTGCCAGTAAAAAGCCATTATCTCCTTTCTCCAAAAACAAAAAGTGCCATCTCACTCTGCTGACACATTTTTAACTCACTTTAATGTGTAAGCAGGGCAGGATTTGAGGTGAGATGATGAGCAAAAACTGTTCAATAAATCCTTGGTAAGGAAATTTTTTTTATAAAATGGAAGAGAAAACAAGCTTACTAGCTTAGAAAGGAAAGTACACTTTACTTTTTAGGCTGAAAGAGATAAGTGTGTAAGGTCAGTCGTTTTGAACTGACAAAAAACGATATTTGTGCCACTTACTGGCAGCTGAAACAAGTTGTGAACACAACACTGACATATATATTTAATTTTTTAGATGATATGGCTAACTTGTTTCCTATTTACACAACCAGTTGATACAAGGGGATGCTAGCATTCATTTGGTGTTGTGTTTTTTGCCACCTGTTTTTGCCGTTTTTGCCACCACAGAAGCACAAAAGCTTCAGGTCCCTCCACCACACAATTTAAATCTGTCAATAACAGTAAAAGAGCAGGCAACAAATGAAAAAGGTTTAATTGTCCAAACCCAAGTTTAATCTTCAAGAAAGGTCAGCACAATAGCATTAGCTAACTCTTAATTATTTAGTTTATCCACATAAATCACAATCATTTAACACAGTTTAAAGCCATATTTTTTCCTCCTGGTCATCTCCACCCTTCCTGCAGTGGCTCTGTGCCCCACCACTGTCACATTGTTTCAGAACCACTGATTTAAACTGGAAGACGAGCATTGAAAGAATTTATGTAAGAATGTAATGTAAAACAGGTTGAAACTACTTTAGCTCAAATGCCTACATATTGTTTTGTTAGAGTCGTTTGTCCTGAATCTCATTAATTAAGGTGTGTAGTACAAAGCTAGCATTAGCCATAGCAGCAATTATGTTTATAAAATGACTTAAATTTTCCTTTTGATGGCTATTAAGCCAATGAATTGAGTAATTTGTATATAAATTCATCAGAATCTTATGGAATTCTTTGGCTACTTTATTGAAACTCAAAATATGAGTATGGTATCACTCTGAGGATTTTCTGACTTTGTTTGGAATAGCTTTTGTCTTGCTAATGTTAACTTGTTAATGTTGATAATGTTTATGTGGATATTTCTTTTACTTACTTTACTTTTTTATTTGTGGTTTGTGCTGAATGACAGCAGATATCCCTCTGCTAATGCTTTTAAGTCCGATGTAGGAAGCATGCTATAATTTGACACTGATGTCAGAGACACTCATCATGTCTGAGCGAGGCTGATTCATGGATCTCAAGCGGAACATCTGACAAGGGGATGGCAGGGGTGGGACATCACAAGTGACTATGTGTATATACTGTGTGTGTGTGTGTGTGTGTGTGTACATGCATGTTTTCATCTGTTTGCTTGAATGAGAATGAGTCTATTTTCAGTGTGGCAGGGTCATTTTAAGGCGTGGAACATCTTCTGACAGAAGAACCAGAGGCAAAACGGATTTCTAAATAAACTCATTGGTTGAGTAATGAAGAGAGGGCATAAAAGGGTTGCATTCATAAAAGAAACAGCCACAAAAACAAGTGCTGTGAAGTAATTTCAGGCTGAGAGTTAATTTTGCTCTGGAGGCAAAGCCTGGTGAAGCATATTTAAGACATGTGCCATGTGGTGACTCAAACTAAACAAGCCTAGGCCCCATATGTTGGTTAAAAAAACAATCTGGAGGAAGCAGGTACTTATTTGGATCTCAGTCACATCTGTTGAAGTGCAGTGGCGGACCTTTTCATAGTCCTCTTGATAGATAAATCCAGACAGGTCCCCTTAAAATGACTTGCTGCCTCTACTTTTATGTTACAATATCAGGGTTCATGTTTGAGAGATTATTTTCATCATCTCAGAAATTGTCAAAATCAATCAATAAATTTTAAAAAAGGACTGGAAGATATCAAAGATGCAAATGTTGTTTCAAAATCTGAATAAAAAGACTAAAACTTCAGTAAATAATAAGCCTAAATTGTTGAGCAGAGAAAATACAGACTCCATGCTGAATTTATCATAAATGACCAAATGCAACTGATAATGGATGAGGGTGTGTGTGTGTGTGATGAAAGTGAAATTTATGGATTGCTGAAAGCTTGTCAGACACCACTGCCCCCTATATTGCTGTAAAACCTGTTTGCTATGTTATTGATGGCTTCAGTCAGAGACTGAATCACTCTGTGAAGGCTCTCACACTCTGCTTTAACACACACTGTCTTTTTCTCACGGGTTATTTAGCCCTCAGGCTGCTCTCAGGGTGCTCAGATGGATGCAAAATGTTGCTGAAGATGCAAAAAAAAAAACCAACCAGTCTGGATTTGGCTGGAGGGATTATGTGAAAAAAAAACCATAATAGGGTTATCTGACTACTCATGAATACCAGTTTTGACTATTCCTTGCTATTTCTCTCAGTGCTAAATCATTGTTAATTGAATATATATTTGGATTTTTGGCATTTTTTTCTCATACTGTAACCAAAACAAGAATTGAATAACCAAATAATATACAGCAGGTTACCCACTAATGAAAATGATCCTTGGATGCTGCAATAATCAGAGAGAGATTCAAAAGTAGAGAGAAAGCACAGCTGACATGGATCCAGACAGAGGTGAAGATGAAGTGAAGCAAATGCTGCTTTCCCACGCCCCCCTCTGCCAACACACATGCACATCTTTCTCACATACACACACATACACACACACACATACGCACACACCTACAGCCTGACTGCAGTTATGGGTGACTTGCTGATCATGCCAGTTTGCAGTTTGGAGTATCGCTGGTCTGCTAACGGTGAAAAAGTGGGTCACTCAGGGGTCTTGGCCCATTTTTTGGGGAGCTATTATTTGTTGTTACTGGTGTGTGGCGAGGCCCCTGCTGTCTTTTGTCTCACTTTCTCAATGGATAATGGTTTCCCTCCCTCTCATTCTCTCTCTCTCTCTCTCTCTCTCTCTCTCTGCCTCAGTTCGCTCTTGTCCATTCTTGACCACTCGTTACTTAGTATTGCCCCGGGCTCATTGCCAAGGGCTTACGACTGCGTGCTAAAAGGTTACTTACTTTGGCCGGTGCAGCTGAAGAGAGTGTGAGATGGTTCAAATATTTTGCTGAGTGCACTGACAACGGTGTGTCAAGTTGTGTGTGCCTGTCGACTTACATGTGTTCATTTTCCAATTTTACTGCCAAGTAGCTGTTGGACGCTGGAGGTTTTAAATTACTTTGTTGACTTAGTAATTATACTTGAGTACAGCTTTAAGATGTGCACTTTCCATTTAATGCAGTTTTTAATTTGTACCCCATTAAACTGATCTGACAACTATGATGACTGCTAGAGATTTATCTGTATTTAGAAGAATAAAAAATTTAGTTTTAATGTTAAGTGTGTAGGATTTAGGGAGATCTATTTTTAGAATATGGCAGATAAGGAAAATAATGTTCATCTGTGTTGTCATTACCTTAAAACTAGCCTTTTAAATCTAGAAAAAGCTTGTCCTTTTCCACAGAGTCTGCCATGTGCCATGTTGCATAGCCGCGTTTCTACAGAGGCCCAAAGTGGACAAACCAATGAATCTAAAGAGGGCTTTCTGCAAGTTTTGCAGCTACCATAGGTTCTCTTACTCATCTGGATATTCTGTTGAATGCAATCTGCAACCTCATATATTTTAATATATATATATATATATATATATATATATGGATGGAGAAAAAAGTTTTACTAAAAAAAAAAGCAAAACACTTATTTAGACTACATGTTAGATATGATGTGGTGTGTTTAATGCATTAACTAATGTAACCAATACGCTATGCAGTCATGTTCACTCTGTCAAATACCAGTTGCCAATGTGCAATACTGTGTGTGTGTTGCCATTATGCCAAGTGTGTCAGAATACAACTGGAAGCAAGCTGCTGATGTGACCCTGAGCTAGTATCAACAATGCAAGTTATTGTTCACAGTCACATGACTTTAATAGCAGCTTAAAATCCAACAATAACACTCACAGTGTTTGTTGGATTAACTGCTCGGTTAATAGAAACAAAATAAAATTAATGTCTATCCAGGGGACTGGTTTAATGGAAGCTATCATGGCTATGATGATTTGTTATGCTTTTAACCTTCTGTTCTTGCTGTGTACTAGGGGTGTAGTGGAGACAGTTGCACGTAGTTGCTTTTTGCAGCACTCTGAGACAGAAGAGTTACTCACAAAACCACAAGTATAAATACTGCATGTCCTTACGCTTCTGTTTCTAATTTAGGTTAATTCTTTCCATGCACACAGTTCAACTGGTGCAGGTATTCTTACAAAGCCTGTCTGACAAGTCTAATCACACACAAATGCACACGCACGCACACACAGAGTCAGACCTCATCTTTTTATCTTCCCACAGTTGGGTTTTAGTCAGAGGCCGTCTCTCACACACTGACTTGTGCATGTTGGTTTAGGGGCCCTGTCCTTTGTATCCAGCTGTTATCCCAACAGTAGCTCGCTGCTATCTGTTCCTGCTTATTGTCAGTGAGACAGGTGTCCTGTAATGTGATATGAAAGTTGCTTTTGTTTGCAAATAGGAGATAATAGAAGAATACAGGAACTGGTGAATAGAAGTGTTGGTGGTTTAGGGTTCATCAGCCATTGATGTTCATTGCACATTAATTAACAATGATGCCAATGTAAATGCACAAGTTAGATCAAAGGCACTTTTTTTATTGACAGTCTCTTTTCCAGATGTATTTGCCATCTAAACTTCTTTACATATTGTCCTTTATTTGGCCATTTGATCATTTAATTTAGATAGTTTAGTAAAACTGGTGCATTGTGGGTGTATCCTGGTGGTGGATTGGTCCATAATGCATACTTTAAAACATAATGGAAGATTACAGATTATTCACAGATTTGCACATTAGTTCACGAGCTGCCCCTCTGCATTCTGACAATTGTTTGAAAATGTTTTTCAGCTGAATGTTATGAGAGGAAAAAAATAAAGAGTCATGTCCGACCAACCCATTTCCAAGTCAGAAAGCTGTGAAAAGCTTAATGAAACTTGACAATTATCATCCCCACCAAAACAGAAAGCAGACAGTGTCAAATCTGGTTCTGCAGCTGGAGTGCTTTTTCTTCTTTGTCTGTATTTGTGTGTGTATGTGTGTGTCAATGTGTGTGTGAGTAGGAGTAATATTATCTCAGACACTGTACATCTTATGACTCATTGTAGCCGTCTGGTAAGGGTTTATCTTATTCACTCCAGCAGAGGTTAACAACGCTGTATACTGAGCTACAGATGGAAGTTGTTGTTTATGAGTCAGATTTTTGTAGGCCAAATCTTCTTTTTTTTATAACACTGTGTTAATATACTGTATCTTTTCTGTTTGAATGTCTGGATATGAGCAACTTTCTCCCAAATAAATGACCATAGTTTATTTTTGAACCTGAAAGCTTTATACAAATTACTCTCATTTTTTTGTACATTAATCAAATTTTATTGTTATCAGAGGAAAATGCACGCCATACACTGCAAATATCTGTGTAATAAAAAGTAGAATGTAATGATGAAACTACAGCATCACACCATGATTTCTCTAAAGTCAAACATTTAAAATTTTTGTTTAAACCCTGTCAAAACCCAGTGGATGCAAGATTCATGTGGCTCTTACGTGGAACCTGTCCAAGGTAACATTTTGTGTGTGCTGACTGTATTTTTACAGCAGCAAGCTAATGTGAATGTGCAAATGAACAGTCCACCTCGGCTGACAACATAGCTGTTGTAATCTAGAGAAAATATCAGTTTTAACAAAAATATACACCTAAGTTATCTCAACAGATATACTTTCACACAAGGAGTTACAGCCACGCTCATGTAGCAACAAGAAGTAGACATTTATAGCACACAGTTGTTTTCTACCTTTTCCCCCTTCGTCTCCTTCCTCTCTGCATCATTCAGATACTCTGGCAACAGATTAGTGGAGCGCACATCGCCCACACGGGAGTAGATGCATTTGTGGCTCTGGGGAGTAGAACTGAGAACCTTTTGGGAGCCTCACGCTTTAATTTGATTCTTTGTTCTTGAGGTCACAGTTCTTTTTCGAGCCACTTATTTCTATATATTTTGAGAGACTGAACTCTATGGAGCTATGGTTTTTAGATCACCTTTTTGACTTAATTCTGCAGCAGCTGCAAAACAATGCAATAAACTTCATTTGTTAAAAAATATAACAGCATTACTGCACTCTTGTTTCTCTTTGTTTTTGAACTTAAAATACACCAACTCCATCTGTTTCAAGACTTGTTGGGCCTGTTTGACTGCCTCCGTCCATTCTTGTTGAGCCGTGAGAGCTGAACTGGTCAGAGGGGCCAAAATGTCAAAGTTAAGCAAAAGTAGAAACAGTGCAAAGTGCTGTATAAACATTAAGTATAATCTTTCTCTGTTTCAGTAAAGTAATACTTGACGAATAGATTAGCAGAATCAGTTGTACATCAGGCAAAATAAAACTGTGAAAAGACTCAGGAATATAAATATTGTTTTACTGCTAGATCATGCAGAGGAGAAACTGAAAAAACACTGAAGCCAAAAAAAAGACCCAGAATTTGTGTGGATTTTTAGCTTCAGGGCTGCACAGGGAGGCGATGGTTGTTACCTATTATATATTTTACAAAAAGACAGCTTTTAAAATGACAAAATACTGGAGCAAAATCATCATTTTAACTAAATCCCCACATTTGCTCACAGTGTGCAGAAAACCTGTGTGATTAAAAAAAAAAATATGTGTGTTGCACTCAAAATGTTGAACTCATGCCAATCTATGGTTGACCGACAGTTATCTAACTTGGTCTTGGAGGAAGGAAGGAGCCATCAAGATAAATAAAGGTGGATGACATGGCAGCATGACAACAAATCATCTCAAATGCCCCCTGGTGGCTGGTTGCAGTATAGGTCATTAATCCCATCCCCTCAACAGATCGGACATGCCCCAAACTGAAAAATAAAAATAAAAAACAAATTCATTTTCTCCAAAGATGGTTTCTGTCACTGTCATTTTAGTTCTTATCAAGCTGTAGTATGTTCAAGATTAAATTTTTTCAAGCGACTACCCTATAGCTAACCCTGTTAACCCCACTGAGTTGGGCGACCGAGTGGGTGGGACTTTGACACTGCGGCTCCATCCACTGACCACTTCCACACAAACTGTTGTTCCAAATCTGAAAGTTTATCTGAAAAAAAAAAAAACAGCAGTACCAGTATCAGGGATACTTTGACTTCACTTGGTAGGAGGAAGCAGAGATGTGTTGTGTGTATCTTTCTTTACTGTCAGTGAAACAAAGAGCTGAGGGAAGCTATTGTAGCTTATCAACTCACCACAAACCTAATGAAGAAGGAAGATGAATTTCACTTTGCCATTATGACTCGAAAATGATCAC
>JAPZDY010000011.1:9485820-9501167 GCA_029783645.1 Ctenochaetus hawaiiensis
TTAGCCTAGCTTAGCTTAGCATAAAACCTGAAAGCCAGAGAAAACAGCCAACCTTGCTGCATCTCTGGTTCTCATTATACTCACAATTATTTTTTCAATCTGTACAAAAACAGATGTAAAACCCCAAGATCTGGTTAAATGCTGTTTTCACATGCCTCAAGTCTTTGGTTGGCAAAGCTTATCTAACCACCTTTTGGGTCTAACTTTACATTTTTGTATACAGATATTAAAATGGCATTAATCTTATGAAAAAGAATCCTTTAAAATTTTCCTTTGGGCAAAAGAGGCCAAAGTTCTTAAATGTTACATTTTGTCTGAAAACAAGCTGCCTAATGTGAACTTAATGACATCTAAAATTTGAATGTATTTTATTTAAAAAAAAACTGACCTGATCAAATAAAAGTAAACAAGACTGTGAATCTAATCAGCTGCTCAGTGCCAACTTTGGGTAACTGACAGGTTTCAATACTCTCTATTGTCTCCTGAAGTTCTTCAAGAATTACACACAAAACACACAACCAGATGCACAATTTATTCTCTTCAGAGTTCATCAAGCTCTCAAAAACCCCTTACTGCGTATCACACAGAAGTTGATTCACTAAGTCTTGTGTGCATCATTTTAAGTCATCTATAGGACGCCCCATCAACGCTACAGTGTCACATGATGCACTGATACCCTGATACCCCTGCCCTGCCCGTGGTATTGTTTTGGAAAGACCTATGTGTTGCCATGGCAGCGTAGCAGCAGCTATTCTCAGTGTGTGATTGTAGTTTTCCACCTGCAGCAGGAAAAAGACTGGTTCCCCTCCCAAACACTGTTTCCATGTAAACATTTTACAGGAATGTGTGTGCATTTGAGCGTGTGTGTGTTTTATTTCTGCAGTTTGAGGAAGAGTTTGGCTTTTTACTCTGCCAATTGCTTCAGGAAAAAAATCAATAGTTTTTCTTTTTTTTTTTGGAAAAGCTTTAGGCACTACTCTATGTTTGTGTATAAATGTGTATGTGTGTGTATTTCCACCTGCTCTATAGGCACACATATGTTGTATCACTTTTTTCACATATGTGGTTCACTTTGTTCCTGAGGGGGTAATCATTTAAAAAAAAAACAAAAGAGAAGGGGAAAGTGAGGCAGCTCAGAGCAGGAAAAGGAAGATGCTGATCTGTCGGCAGCATAAGGATGAGGAGACCAGCTGTGGAGGCCACAAATCAGCAGAAACACAAGCGATCTGTCCTATAGAGGGAAAGAGGAGATGGCAAGAGACAAAGAAAGAGGCAGTTAGATATGCTGAGGTGCAGGAGCACACAAACAAAGAGGACAGAAAGAGAGAAAGCGACTCAAGGCGATGTTAGGAGCAGCGTCTGGGTCGGGATGAGGTCAGACGTGGACAGAATGAAGCCTGGTGTTTGAAGACCACAGGCTATAGTGACCCATTCATTGACTTGTAAAGCTCAGTCCCCTCCCATTGGAAACTGCTGGTCATGCAACACACATGTTTCATGTACACAAATCCATTACTGGTTATATGCTAAGTTGGTTTGAGGACATGTATAAGCAGTATAACAGGCAAGCACTGAACAGCATAGGCATAATCTTGAGAATTTTCTTGTATTAATACATTTTTTATGAATCCTTTATTTGTTCATAAAATAGAACTTCTGGATTGTCTTGTTTTATTTGTAAGAAGCAAATAAACTGGAGCTATTTGCCTTGTAGTTATTATATGTGTTTATCCTTAAGAGATTACACATTCCCTCCCAGCAGATGCACTGTTTAGTCAGAGCTGCAGTGGTCTGTTTGGAATTGCATGTATTCTCATTTTTAGCATTAATAATGATTGTGGTTTTATTTCTGTGTCTTTGCCCGCTTGAAGCCAAGAGGTGGTTACAGTCTAAAAATGGTTGCTTGGTTGCTTAATATTTTTGGCCTCAGGGCTGTGTGGGCACCAAAGACATCACACGCACACACATGCATGCACACACACATAAATACACACACACGCACACTTACGCACACTCACACACACACACTCACACACACACACAAATGCATGCAAACACCCTCAATGTGTTTCTAGGGACAGCATTTTAAAAAAGCAGGATGGTAGGAAGATTTAATACTATGCTTCCTAAAAATGAACACACAGAGACAGGGTGGGGAAATTAAAAAAAGAAAAGAAAAACATGTTAAATTAGCACTTATTCTTTTCCTACTCGGTATTTTTCACTTTAACACCCTGCATTTTTGCACAAACACAGAATCCCTCTTCAAAACATCCATTTGCTTCTGTTAGCTTGATTTTTTTCAGAAAGTTTTTGGTTTTTAGAAGCTTTTAAAGAGGTTAGATTTGGTACAGTGCGCACAGACATTTTCAGTGGATGTTAAAGTTTGCAGATCATTTGCACATGATTCAATGTTGCGTGTCAAGCCAATGTAGCATACCTCAATCCTCAAGCAAGTGCAACAACACAACACATATAACTTAGCACGCCAGCTAATATTACTTACTGGCAAGACAGTCTGCCATGGTCTGTTGCAGGCTTTTTTTTTTTTAAGTGAAGCTCTGGCCAACGATTGAAAGTCAGTCCGACATTTACGCTTGTCTCTTGCTGTCACTGTCCATCAGCATCCTCCCCTGGTTTCGCCTCTGCCTCAGTCTGTTGCGTTGGCTTGCCTGGCTCTGGTTCTGATGCTCATTCCAGTGTTACTCCCCCTCTGCATACTTCTTTAGTCTCCTAGACATTAAAACCTCTTCTTCCTCATGGCGGTCCAAATCTTCTGCAATGGTACTTCCTGGTAGTTTGAGCAGTCAGCTAGCCAAGCAGCTAACAGCAGCTACAGTTGGCAGCTGTTGCTTCAGCAACAAGTAAAGCTATCAGTTGTTAGCTCACTTGTCGCTGAGAGGACAGCCGCAGGACATCAGAGTCAAATCCAGAAAGCATTTGCCCTTAAAAAAAAGGATCCAGTTCCACCAAAATCCGTGATAACTGGTTGTGTGTAAGACAGAGTGTCAAACCAAATATCCACTATGATCCTTACAGCTCTTCCAAGTGCAGAAACTGATACTTGAGTGATTAAGACAGAGGCACCGGTCAGCCCATTACAAATCAGTGTACCATCAAAATCATTTTAAAGCTGTTGTTTTAAGGTATGACAGCTGCATAATGTTGCTCTGAGCAGGAGTCTGCAGAAATCATGAAATATATAAAGAGCAGCATGTGTGCAGAAGTTTCAAATTATAGAAAGGAGAAGAAGAAGTGGCACGTACTGAGGCTGGGAATGAATGAAGAATGTGTAGTACACTACTCAGCTTGGTTCGCTGCATGATTTGGCATTGTGGGAAGAGACTGTTTGCACACAAACACACACACACACACAGGACCTCTATGTTGGTCTCTGCCTGGCAGGATGCCGCCGGTCGAAGCAGGCGCAGTGGGCAGCACCCACCCACAGGCAACAGCGAGTACGCGGAGCGAGCAGTGGGTGGGCTGAAGGTCAGACGGGCCCTGGACACACTGGCATTGTTCTTTCTGTCATTCTCTCTCTTTTTTTTCCCTTCACGCTGTGGCTTTAAGAGCATATGTCTGTGTATACGCTGGTGGAAACACAACGTCCATAAAACACAATGAAAGAGAGACTGTAGATTCTCAAAGCAGGACTTGTTTAAATGTTTCTAAATATGTTGCAAAGCTACAGAACTCTTAGGATTTGATGTGACATGGAATGTTTTCTGTGTGCTTGTGTTTGACTCTGGAAAGTGCATGTTATTATGGCATGTTATTAGTGTTAGTCAGCACAGAGGAGGCCTGGCCAGCATTTGAGAAGTGCGGTTCTGTTGAATGCAGGAGTGGGAGGAGATGAGCAGAGGTCTTCAGTGACGTTCAGAGATGCATGATGTCTTCCCCTCAGCTGTTACACACCAGATTCCCCGAACCACTGACTGTACTCTCTCTCTCTCTCCTGGAAACTGACCAATTTGAACTCATCAAAACATGTTTAGATGATGCCACAAGTTGCACATCAATGAAATGCATCACCTCACTGAGCGTGGCATCGTAAAACAAGTCATTTGTAGTCAATGTTGTGTAGAATTCTGACCTTTGTTTCTTGTTCTTTCCGTCTTTCCCACTGCTCCTCGTAAAGGGCAGTGCACATAATCACAGGCAAAAAACCACTTTGTGTTGGCAGAGCTTTTGCCTCAGAAAAAGTGATAGCGCCCGCCGCAGAAGCAGGTCAGAGTGAGGTTGCTGAAAATTTCCCTGGAGATGCTGCACTGTGTGTTCAAATTATTTGAACCTTGACCCAGTTTGCAGTTGGCCTCTTCAAGTGCTTCCTCTTGGAGCTTTATGTTTTTGTATGAATGCGCGAACAAAGATGCAGGGGGGAAAACTCATTTTGTGTGCCCCAGTTTCTAGACCTGCATTAATTAGCGTTGAAAATTAACTCCTCTCTAACAACCTTCTGAGAGCATGAGGCCAACCAGAGAATGTAAGCCACAAATCTACCCAGTGTGCATGTTAAAGCACCAGTTACATGAATGAATGTGGGTTAGACTGGAGTTTACTGATGTAAGGTTTTATAAGAGATATGAAGTGGTTGTGCTGTAGAACATATTTACATTGCTAATATGTTTTATACTTCCCTCCCTGTGTTCCTTTCAATACCAAATGCACCACAGGAAGATTTACAGTGAGCATGAATTTGGTGACTTGCAAGTCACAAAGCTTTGTATTTCTGAGATTAAATTGAACTAAAATTTAGTTAAAAGCTTGTTTTTTTTTAAACCATGCATTGCATACAACCATTGTTATCATCAGAGTTTAAATAACTAAGTTTTCACTGCACTGCAAATCATCAAATTCACACTGTCTTAATCTGCATGTGTGGACACGCTGACCCTGCCCTGCATACAATGTCATAAAGCTGAAACATCAATGTTATAAGTAGTAAGGTTTTTGTCTCTCCTGTCACAGATGGTCATTTCACCGGGACCCCTCCCACATATGGTTACGATGCAGATCGTGCAGAGGAGCAGCGGAGGCACCACGACATCCTGCCGTACATTGATGACTCGCCATCATCTTCACCGCACCTCAGCTCCAAGAGCCGCAGCAGTCGGGACACCCTCTCCTCTGGATCGCTGGAGTCCTCCAAGTCGGTCAGTATGCAAACCAGTCATGTCCACCTGCTGCTGACAATCAAATCAGCCGCATTTTCAGTTTTCTAAGCAGCAAAAATTTACCAAACCTACTTAACATTAGGGATTTTTCTTTACTATCAATACAAAGCATAATACCACATGAATATGTAATTATACAAACACATGGGTGTCAATAGGTGCAAATACATACATCCTTTGACCTCAATACATTACAAGAAGTGGGCCAATCTATTCTCAGAGCGATCCCACCCTGTCAAAAATCTGTCAATTGATGAGATATCAAATCCGCCATTTGAGAGGATTGATAGAGGACAATATCGTCATGGCCCATAACCTTAGAAGCAAGTGATCCAGCAAAGAAACTTATCCCCCCTTAAGAGTCTA
The DNA here is from genome assembly GCA_029783645.1 of Ctenochaetus hawaiiensis. Classification (NCBI taxonomy): domain Eukaryota; kingdom Metazoa; phylum Chordata; class Actinopteri; order Acanthuriformes; family Acanthuridae; genus Ctenochaetus; species Ctenochaetus hawaiiensis. The sequence goes on from JAPZDY010000011.1 coordinate 9,491,364, forward strand.
GCTCTTTCTCATCCAGGGTATTAAGCAGAAGTCCCTATCACCTCCATCACCCCATCACTGCCTTCATCCTCTTACCCTCCCTCCTCTGCCTCTCCTTATCTATGGAGAGGAAACCAGTGATCTGTGACGTCTGGTGCTCTTCAAAGGTTACCATGGAGAGGACACACACATATATGCACATACACACAGACACATACACAACCCCAACGTCAGCAAAGATGAAAATGAACATAGGTGCCACAGCTAGAATCTATTTTAGGCTCATCTTTTGTTAATTTTTCTCATTTGTCATCACCATTGACAGAATATTTTTCCTCCAAATGACTCAGGTATCAGATGAATGTGCTAGAGCCACATGTCTGAGGTATTGTGGGAGAATGTAACGAGCTAATTCTGCCTCTCTCCACTGTGCCCTTGGAGGAAGTAATCGCATCAGTGGTCATGAAGCAGGATCAGTTACCCCGCCCCCTCCATCGCTGCTCGCCGTCTGAGCTGGTGAGCCGGCGAGCCTGTCAATCTAATTGATGGCTTTGATCTGCCAATAAATGATGAGTCCCATGACTGCATCTGACCTTTGACCCGTGAGCTTTAAAATCTTGCTGATTTAAATTTACACAGATGCACAGGCATATCATGCCATCTCTGCTTTAGGCTGCACAGGCCAGTGCCTACTTTTATGTACACAAATGCATGAAAAATAGAATTTGGAAGAGTCTAAAGATGACTTAAGAAAACTCCAGTCGTGTAATGTTATAGAGGCAGAATTCCTGAGCAACCCAGTGCTGTCGGTGTGTGTTTGAGGTTGACATAAGCAGCGTCTGATGGTCAGTCACATGTATTGCACAACCAAACAGCACATTCTCCCCTCAGCCGAACATGCTTTCAATAACTGGCAAAAAATGGAGTTAGCATCGTCCTTGATTTGCCCTTGAACAGCCCCTCTTTCTAACATCATCCAAATCTGCTTCCCTAATTGATGAGTCAAAGCCCAGACGAGCTCCGATTGGCTCAGCAGAAGCTGATGGTTTGATGAGGTCACTGTGATGAGTCATCAGCATCAGCAAAATGCTGATTTAATTTTCCACAGTGGCTCTTGTCCTCTCATAATCTGACTGTGCACTGAAGGAGGAAAAAGAGGTGGGGGGGGGGTCACTGATAGGAAGTCAGCTGAAGTTTGAGGTCTGTGCTGTAATATTTCTTATAATCCCAGTGCACATGGCGACAGTTGTAGGTCAGTCAAGGACAACATGCTTTTTTACTGCACCAAGTTTAACATATATTGAATGTTGTTTTTATCAGGCGTTTAATGCTTTTATTTGATAGCTGATAGAGGGAGCAAGGAGAGATGGGTAATGACATGCAATGATGATGCTTGGCCGGATTCAAACCTGGAATGTAGCAGTTTTTGATTTATTGTGGCATCCTCTCTTATATCATGAGCTGTTTTCTCTCCTCCTGCGGCTCCCCTTAATTTAATTATATTTAAATAGCTCCTTATTATTTGTTCCCACATCCTGTCTGACATCACACCTTGAGGCCATGACCTCACAGGGGAGTTCACTTCTCTTCCTACTCAGACGGTGCTAAACCTCAGGATGACCAACTTCACTGGATCAGGAGGCTTGGAAAGATTGAAGTCTCTCTTGTTATAATCTTTCACATCTGTAATGAGCATTAACTGATTGCGGAGCTTGTCTCCTCTCAGCTGAAGTCATGTCATGATGCAGCATTGCAAACATTTTTTGCAGAACACCCCCACATGCGTCAGCCACTCTGTCGATGTCTATCACATCTGGCTGGAACGAGGCTAAAATAACCAGAAGTAATGCTGCCTTTCCTCCTTGAGCGCAGAATGAAGCCAAGACAGCTTGATTATCTAGCAGACATGTGGAGATGGGAAGCAATCACATTAGCTGTTTCGGAAAGCGAGGGATGACAGAACAGGATGCTAAACAGATTAAAAAATAAAAAATGAAAAGAGTTAATAAAGAAGTGGAACCAGCATGCATTGCAGCTCACTCCTCTTCCCTCCAACCTGGCTCTGATTGTTTATATGAGTCTCCTACACTCCATGGGAACGAGAGAGAGAGAGAGAGATGCAGAATAATGTTATTACAGTCGCTCAGTTTCCATCTGCGCCTTCTGAGCTGCACCGCCGCGCTTGTCAAATAAACACTGTTTGTATTGATTCTCGTGTATCTCCCACAAACATCATCCGTACATAAACAAATCAGAAGCACATCTGAATTTCTAAATCATGTTAGGTAGAGCCGCTGCTGAGGGCTGTTTTGTGAGCTGAAAGGGTTTAAGCGTGGGTTCAGATGTGAAATATTAGCTTCTGTTGGCTTTTGTTGCACATACAGGACGTGAAACTGTAGACACGCCAAACCAAATTTACTCCAAGCAGGGAAAAGGTGTTTTATACGTACTTTTTTTGATTACCAAAAAAATAAAAAGATGCAGGCAGACACCCTGTTAGTCTGAACCCAGAGATGGGCTCATTAGTTGCCACAGGGATGAATAAAAGATGATATGTCTGGAGATGTGGGTACTTCCTCGGGGGGGTTGTCTGGGGTCTGAAACGATGAACAAACACTTTACGGCTCTCTTCTTTTCTCTGCCAGCTCACTGACATGTGGCTCAAAGTTAAAGTTTTCCTCCTTGTGATTGGCTTTCAATGGTCTTGATGCTTCAAATGGACGCTCGTGTTACTCATGTTCTTTCACCGGCGGGCATATCCTTTGAGGGCAAAGTCACATAGCTCATGCCGATACTTGTAGCTCAGCAATGATTCATACATTTTTCATTAATTCAGGAACATTTCAGGGGGCTCCATTGCAGCCCCGGGCTTTCTCTTTTAAGTCAGTGGAGTCAGACGGATTCATTGCCGTGTAATCCATTTAAGAACAATCATAAATCATAATTGCATTATTTATTTACCTTTAATATCCTTTTATTTGCACTCTTCGTATAAGAAGGGAAAACTCTCTTGTAAACTCTCGCTCTCTCTCTCGATTAGAGTTGTTTAAAGTCTGCACATAATGAGAAAGTAGAGCTTTTTCGGGGGAACTGATATTGTTATGTACAGCGCACATCCCTAGACGGCTCTGTGTGATGCATAATACATGTCTGTCAGAATCAATTCCTTCATCCATCACCTCAGAAAGCGAGACAAAGAAAGAGAAAATATACAGTAGACATATTAACTATTAAAGATTTGATGAACAGTCAGATGAAGAGGGGAGAATGTGCATATACTTTGAATTACTACTACAAATTGTTCCAAACTGTCTTAATAAGTAAATTAGAGGTGCAGCATCAGTCAGTTAATTGGTTGGAGTTTTTAATGTCGCTTTGTTTGTTTCTTCTCAATAAGACACCACACATTCCCAGGTTCAGCATTTTAATCTGAGAAGGTTTTAAAAGACAAAACAGGACATGTTAAAACAACCTTTTTCTGCACCTAACCGACATTTTATGGCCTGGATTTCAGCATGAGTTTGGTGACAAAACATTGCTCTTTAAAAAGACAGTTTGGCTTTCTGATTTTTAAGATTCCTCACTAATGAATTTCAAACACTTCTCCTTTGCAACTTTGCAACCAAAAACAGAGCACATCTCTTTCTTTGTTTGGGAAACAATGACATTCAGCTTGCAATATACAGATATGCAGCTACACCTGGCTTTGTCTCAGGAACAACTAGTTTTATTGCCCCACCCTGCAAGTTGAAGAGATTGGTTCGCTGACACAGACACAAACACATACACAAACAGCATTTTTATTATAATCTGTTAAAGTATTTTTAAAGCAGTTTTTAATAGCAAACATTGACTGGTTCCTGTATCTCAAATGTGAGGATTTACTTTTTTCATTTTAATGTTGTAAATTAAATTTGTCTTTTATTATTAGCACTTTCACACAGAATGAGGACTCAAGCTTTGATCAACTACATTGAAATTGCATAAAGAAGGGCTATTTAATGAAAAAATGGGTACTTATCCTTTAAAAAAGAACATTAAAACCTTAAGAAAAATGCAGAAAACACACGAAACACCTTAGTTTTGGCACTTTTTCATCTGACTGGACAGATTTTCTGCAGGTACATCATGGAGATTTGTTTGTGGTCTTGATCCACAAAACTTTTGCTTTTGGTCACACTGGCAATGAATTTCAGTGGTTTTACTTATTACTAGATCAACTTTTTCTGCCATATCAACTCAGCCATCACACCCATTCACACATCTCACAGAGAGATTACTGCGTCAGGCAGCATTTGTTAAAGTCGAAGGCAGTAAGCTCCCTCTTTCATTCGCCCTCCTCTGTCCTCCTGCTGAGATATACTCGTTCTCAATCTTTGTCTCGTTTCACCATGCCTCTATCTTGTGATCTATATGCTCTCTGTCTTGTCACTCTTTTTTTTATTAACTTCCAGCTGAACAGGCAGAGAAAGAGAAACCATGCCTTTTGCCACCACTGTGCTAAAGTACAGGGGTCAGAGTGCAGCTTATCTTTGATTGTGTCTCTCCTTATCTCCTGTTCTCACTGTCCTTTTGAGACTGTGAGATATATCATGTATCAAAGCATCACGTTGTATATTTTGTCCTCTTTTCTGTCACTGGTAACACTTCATAAAACTGAATCTGCGCTATCTTGCTCTCCCTCTCCCTCTCCATCCCTTCTCCTCCTCTTCTTTTGGTCATTCTCTCTCACTCTTCCTTCCTGCTCTCTCTCGTTCCTCCTCTTCATAGCCTGAAGGAACTGGATGCTTCCATGTCCCAACCTGGGCTCACTATGTGTGTGTGTGTGTGTGTGTGTGTGTGTGCGTGCATTCTCTCACATACACATATTTATACGCCGGCCTTGCTCCCGTGAGAGAGCCTGCCTGTTTGAGTTATTTCAGAGTTCGTGGTTAAACAAGACAGCCCAAGGAATCTCTCTGTCTCTCTGCTTTCTTTCATGTCCGTCCTCCTCACCGAGCTTTGACTGGGCTGAGGGGAACGAGGGGGGGCAACCAACCAAGGTTTCTAGAAGGTGCAATCGTTGCTGTTTGATTTTTCTAGACTATGACGCTCACAAACAGCAAACCTGCCGGACTGTTAGGCTCAATTGAGAACTAGAAACCCTTTAATTTGACATTTACAAACGAGTGATACTGAAAGTCCTTTTAACAGCTAATTTAAGGAATATGATCCTTTGAATGTTCCTCACGCCATAGATGCAATTGAATTGTATGCTGCAAATGTGAGAAAAGCACTGCAATATTATACAGTGTGCTAGAAATGACATAACTGGACACTGATTTGATTTGATTTGTTACAGACTGAATGTGACCTGGAAAAAGGTTTGGAGATGAGGAAGTGGGTCCTGTCCGGGATCTTGGCCACCGAGGAGACATACCTCAGTCACCTGGAGGCACTGCTGCTGGTCAGAACACACACACACACACACACACACATATAAACTCACACACACTACATAAACCCATATTTTATGGTAGAATTTCATCAGCAGTAGACCCTTTGATTAGTCACATTATAGCCAAACTGGACTGAAAACAAATTAACTAATTAGTTCAACTGAATTGCGACTAACCCTCTGGCCACACTCAACTTGTAATGTTTGGTTCAACACTGCGCTTCCTCGTAAGTCAATTGAAGTGGCTACTCTGTCATGAGGGTAGCAAGTACCTGCTGCATATGTGCCACAGAAATGTTATCGACTAACAAAAAAGAAGATGAGTCTTTTACTTAGACTTTTTATACAGAATCTCATAGGAATTTGTCATGAAGTTTTGTTTGTTTGTTTTTTTAATAAATTACCCATACACAAGAAATGACTAACTTGAAAGTTTGTTTTTGAGAGTCCTAATCACCCTGTCAGCATTTGTTTTGTCTCTACCAGGTGGAGCTACTTAGTAACTCTATCCCTCAGACTTTAGTCTTTTGATATTAACTCACCCGATTTAAACCCCTAAATCCAAAAACTAGACTTAATCTCAGAACTTTGTTTGCAGTCTTGTTTTTTATGAGTCACTCAACAATATGCTGTATATGTACACGCCATGATTGATGTGTTTTCCGTGGCACATCAATACTGCCTTGTTTCCACATAGCTCTTAGTGCATATGCCAGTAAACCAGAAGTCCATTCATTCCTATGGGAACTTCCATGATCTCAGCTGTGTTTGTGAAGCTCCTCCTGGAGTTTGCCATGAGTATGTTGCAAAATTTTTGTGGCAGTTTTCAGACAAAGCATATGCACAGTGTACCACAGGGAGTTTGAAAAGAAAAAAAAATCAGAAAAACAATGCCATTTTAAGCTAACGTGATAGCATTCTAACTGTCTGACATAAACAGTGTATGCATTGTGGTTCAAAGTCTTAAAACATTTCATTAAAACTGGCTTTCTATTCCACCGCAAAGAAAAGATCGTCCTTGCATTGGCAAACTCTTTATATTGCACAGATTTGCAGTCATGAAACCAATTAGCATTGAGCAGCTAAAGAGCTTTTTTGTTTTTTCCTTCAAGAATTTTTGAAAATAAACGAGAGCTAGTAGAAGAGTTTTTAAAAAAAGACTGCACTAATGATGAATCAGTGAATGATTGACTTTCATCAAGTGGCTAGAAACAGGACTCAAAATGAAGGCATGTGCATGTTATTTACCTGCAATTTGTCGATGCATTTGCCATAAGAACTCAGCTTTTTGTGACTTGTATGACAAAACCATTTAAATGTTATTCTGACAAGCTAGAAGTCAAACAAATAAAAAAAGTGTCCTGAAGACATCAGACTAACTCAGTAATTCCTGATTTTTGCTAACATTAGCTTTCTTTTGCAACGTTCAGATAGCTTTAGCAACAATTTTACTTCCTATTTATGCAGTTGACGATTTGTTCCTAGTTAGCTCATTTGATTGAAGCTACTTGGCCTTATTTCACATATACAGATGAGATTTTTGTATCTGTAAAACTGGTTCTTAACATACAGGTACTTCAGTTCACACACAGACACAGCTGATCTCTGTCATCTCCACTGTTTGTTCCTCTCAGCCCATGAAGCCTCTGAAGGCTGCAGCCACAACGTCGCAGCCTGTGCTCACTGTGGCCCAGATTGAAACGATCTTCTTCAAAGTGCCTGAGCTCTACGAGATCCACAGGGAGTTTTACGACGGACTTTTGCCCCGCGTCCAGCAGTGGAGCCATCACCAGAGAGTCGGAGACCTCTTCCAGAAACTGGTGAGGAAACACAAAGTGATTAGTAAAGAGGTTTGGGCGTTTTGGGGTTGAAGTTTGTGTGTCTGTGCCCATGACAGCAGAAACATCCCTGGGTGTAACTGCCTGACGTTACTCTTAATCAAAGTGACAACACTGGGCATCATTGAGGGTTGATGGTATCAGTAAAGACATTCAGTGTGCAACTGCTGCGTTTAATGACCTTATGGACGCAGACCCAAAGCAAAACCTCTGTTAGAGAGACATTACTCACAAGGATGTTGTTTCTTGGATCAGAAGGCTCTCAGAAGGGGAATCTGTCAACATAATTCAATAAACCAATAAAAGAAAATGTAGATTTGGTTTTTATAGCACTGCTCTTCTTTATCAGGAATCTAAATCGTGCTCTTCTTCCTGCTTCCTCCTCAACAGCCACTCGCTCTCTCCCTTTTGGCTCTCCGTTAGTTTCTTCCAAGGAGGTCAGGGCCAAATGTACACTGGGTATATTTAATCATTTTCACAATGGGTCAATTAACACACAATGAATCATTTGTTAATTCTCTCCCAAATACTGCTCCTCTCCCACTAGTGTCTCCCTCTCTCTCTCTCTCTCTCTTTCTCTCTCTCTCTCACTCGCCCTCAGACTCACTCATGCATACATGTACACACACACACACACACACACCCACACACTCACACACACAGGGAGGTGCAGCCATGTTTCACAATGCCGCCTTTCTGCCTCAGGCAGCTGAGGCCATCACTGCTCTGTGTGCTTTGTGTCTCGAAGAAGCTGCTATAAATAGGAGTCTCTCTCTCTCTCAATCACACACACACACATATGCTCACACACTCCTATTAACTTGTCTCAGGGGTATCTAAGAAATTAGGATTTAATTTCTGTCTGTCACTGTCAATGGTATATAGTTAATAGTTTTTTATTGTTAATAATTTTTAATAATCGTAAATCGTTTTTCCATAACTTTATGTTTCATCTCTTTCCTTCTGAAAAAATGTTTCCCGTTCACATTTGTGTTTTTATCCATCAAATCTGTGATGTCATAGCTCTGATGTGGCATAAAAAAATTAATATGCAGCAGAGTGATTGTAGAGTTTAGGAAAAATGCTGAAGTTAGCAGTCAGATACTCACAAATCCAGCAGAGGAACACACTGAAACAGTTAAACACCCTCTTGAATTATTTTCCCTCACAGGCTTTAATTGAAAGATGCAGCAGTAAAGCAGCACAGACTGGTGGTGGCGTGACCGAGCGTTTACCTCATTTCTTTGTCAGATTTCAACCATTACGTCAACCTGGCAAAGACTTTTTTCTTCACACTCTGTATTTATACTTTTTTTTTTATCAACCTCGACAATCTGGAGTCTGGCTGTCTTTGTTAGTCTTTCACACTAACATGTTCACACACATGTTTACACTGTACACACACACAGTATTACATTTGCACACACACACACACACACACACACACACAGACACTCTCACATAGTTTCCCTCCCCTCCCTCCAGACAGTAGTTAATAAAAGTCGGGAGGAGAAGACGCTGAGCCTATGAAAAGATAAAAAAGGAAAAATGCTACATGACAGCCGTTCCGTTAGGAGGTGGAGAGAGATTAGATGAGAGTGGAGGAGGTGATACAGGCGAGGGATGGGGGAGGGAGGGTCGAGAGAGGATGAGAGTCGGGGCAGGAAAGTAGATTTAGGCTGCTGCAAGTCTGATAGAGCTGTCTCACCATGAGACTGAAATCTGTGAGAGGAGCAGACGGGCTTAGGAATCATGAAACATCCGAACAAGGAAGGCGAGAGACGGAGAGAAAAGAGGAAGAGGCGAAGCGTCACTGACAGGTTATGAGCATGAGTGTCGGAGAGAAGTGTTTGAAGGCTGAAAATAGGGCTAAGTCACACTCGTGCTTCTGCTCTTCCTAAACACACACTTCAAACAGTGAGCTAAAGGGAGGGTTTTACACCACAAAGACAGACAGGCAAACTGATAAACTAGCTTTGAATGTTACTCTTCAGAGATGTAGGACCAAAAAGAGCCTGATTCTGTACATTTACAGAAGAAGAAGAATATCCCTTCATCTTTCATTTGGCCTCACAGAGCCAACCTACAAATCATTTTTCAGTCTGTTGAAGATTTTTTTTGGTGAATTTTATCAGAGGTGGCAGCTGTGAGCGAGTGTATTAAATGTGTGTTGAGCATCTGCTCGTCTAACCTCCTTTAGGGAAAAGATTGATACTTATATTATCATGACAGTCTATGTGTTTGTATGAGTGTGTTACATTTTATTTCACACACTCACAGTCACTCTTCTTTTCTTCTAACATCCTCCATCAGGAGAGCAAGCCTGTGGCATGGCTCTCTTTGGATTTGTTTAAGATTTGTCATATTTGATTACAAACTAGGAATCTGCACAAACTTGAGGTGTGAAAAAGACCACACAGAAGGTGATTTTCACCCCCCCCCCTCCCCCCCTCCAAATTTAAGAGGTATTGAAGTATTGAATCCCAGTAGTTTCATCAAATCTCAGTGATGCCAAAATTTAACAATAATCTTTGTTTTCTTTATTTGGAT
>JAPZDY010000011.1:9501267-9517529 GCA_029783645.1 Ctenochaetus hawaiiensis
AATCTTTGTTTTCTTTATTTGGATTATTGTACACTGATTACATTTTATATTTGAATAATGGAGTTTTGTGTGACATCTTTGGACAGCCATGAGATGAACTGCCATTAACTTTAATAAATGTCCATGCTCATCAGCCATTAGCAAATATTAACATGGTAAACATGACTACACTAAAATAAACACTACCTGCAGAACAGAGTGCTGCAGGGGGGGGTGTTTTTGTAGGTCAACATGGTTGGAACGTTGCCTGGCTCCCTCAAAAATTTGACTTTTTCATTGGCTTTTGATTTATTACAGAAAATAAGCTCTGTGGCAAACAAAAGTTCAGGATTTTACACATTTTGTCATCAAGGTAATCTTCACAAATGACACCACTGTTTATGACTTTTGAAGCATCAATGTAATGTAAGCAGTAAGAAGCAAGTATTGGAATATATGTAATATACAATGATCACATGACCTTGTGCGATCACCACTAAGCTTCCTGCTGTTATAAACCACACACACATTATAACCTGATAAGTTAGCAAGTTGGAAAGTTGGAAAGTTTTTAGGAATGTGAGTATTAACACAACGAGGCTGTAAAAGCAGACAAGCAAGTAGATTAGTTACAGTGATCAGAATGTTGATGTTTAATGTACCAGACAGCCTCTTTGGTCTCATTTAGCTCATTAGCAACTGCCTTTTTAAGGACACAGGAGAGCTTTTAGACTCGTGTTGGTATTTAAGGATGTATTTTATGCAGTGGAACAAAATATTAAAATCTCTCAAGCTTGTGTTAACCACAGATCTTATTTCAGGCATCTCAAGAAAAACTCCATCCAGAAAAATGATTTGAGATGAGGGAAGCAGAAGTTAAACTATGCAAACTCATTTCCACATTTTAGGACTCTTTCCTACGCCTCTCTAACACTATAGCTGTTTAGGGTTATCACTGATAACACAGCATACTGACTTGGGCATCGAGCTCAAAGCACAGATAAACAGCTGCTAACATGGCTGTAAACAGCAAATAAAGTGTCAGAACCTTTCTATTTCTGTCTGTCCTTATGAATTAAGCGTCATAGACAAAGCAGTGTTTCTTCCCAGTGTGAGAAAACATTTCAGGCTGTTAAAACTGCCTCACAAACCAAATGACTAACTCCAGCCTTCTCCTGTAATGGCCGTAGTCTGTCATGAGGCTGTTTTCTTAATGTTGTTTTCCGCTGCGGATTACACACATACTCTCACACACGACAAATCCCGAACTGAGAAATCCAAACACCCAAGCAGTTTCTTTCATCACCCAAAGCCATTTTCTCCGATGATACCGCGGCTGCAACCATACACTCGGTAAGCCTTCACGGCGCAGAGTGGATGTGGCTGGCAGACATTCAGGCTCTCTGTTCTCTCTCCAGTCAAACTGTCACGCTCTGAATGGCCTCCGCTGTGGTGCAGATTGTGTGGCCCAGGGCAGGACACAAGATTGCAGGATTGTGAAAATTGCTTTACTTCTCGCCTTCCTCCATTTTACTTCTTCCCAGTGTGCAGATGTACTGTATATGCAAAACACTGAAGCTCCATTTTAGGACAATTTTGCAGCTTTAAATTCATCAGTGAGTGTTTGAAAACACAGATAAGAGCAGTTATTACAAAGGATACATCAGTCATGTGTTTGCTGTGTTTCTTCATGGTATCTCTCTGGTATGCAGCTGTATAGTTGAGGCTATTTTTCTCACACATGCATGCATTTTAACCAGCAAGCAACAGAAAAATATGTGCAAACGATGTTTAGAAAACTTGTGACTAAACGTTCTTGTCAGAATTGAATCGAACTTCCTTCCTTGACATTAAAGATCAGGGCACATCAGGGAGGTCATGCCAGAAAAATAGGCTGTCAGGGGAGTGAATGAGGTCAGTTTGACTCAAGAATAGTTATTGGCTTACAGATGTGTTGTAGTCATTCATTTGAAGAGGACCTTTTTAAGAAAAAAAATATTTGTAGAGTGCTTCACACAAGGAATAAAGATAAATATCAACAATAATAAAAACCTTGGAAGGACTTATATGTAAAAAAAAACTGCATTAGACAGTGCCACGCTTAAAATACAATAAGTTAAAACAAAGTCTATTAAGAAAAGACAAACGGGACAAGGCAAAAAGACTAAAAAAACAAAGTCAAATGTCAAAGGTTTTACCCAAGATATTCATTTTATGCACTCCTCATAGTTTAAAACTGGCTACATGTTTCAACTTTGAGCCACTGTGTTTACCATAGTTATGCATGCAGAGTTTTTTGGTAACTATCAACTTTTGGCACTAACTTTTCAGTATAACCTCAGATTAAAGTAGTTTAGATCACCTGGCTAAGCTGTTAGCTTGTTTACAACCTGTCTGATCATCATTTTGGATATCTGCACTGCCACTGCGTTCCTAAGACTCAGCATGAGAAAATGCTAACAGACAGAAATGATGGATGGAAGTGCGAAAAGAAAACCCAAGTTGTAATAAACCAGAATAACCATTAAAGCTTTGTCTCTGGAAGGAAAAACAGACAAAATCTGTCCAAATTACTGGAGCTCCCCACAGGCTTATGTTTGACTATAAGCTCTGAAATATAGCAATAAAATATGTCTTTAGGACCTTTAAAAATAATAATTCACTCATTCAATCTGCTTAGGTAAGATTTTGTGGGGTATTTCTTTGTGTGTGAGAGAGTGTGTGTGTGTGTTATCGTGTGTGCGTGTGTGTGCAGCTCCACTGTACTCTCTCCTGCTTTGGCTTTTGTTCAGGAGAATTCATCGTCCTTTTGTTCGCCGTCGAGATGGATCGCAGCGCTGGCAGGCAGCGTTTGCTGCGAGGTTTATTCAGCCAGCCAGCTTCCTAAATGTGCTTTCATAGCCTGTGTTACACCAATCATTAATTACTCACCCCGGCACAGTGCTGGGCTCACTGGTTGCCGGGGCAACGGGCCCGGCTGCGTGGAGCGCCGTGGTTACATGCTGTCGCTGTTGTGATCGTGATCCGTGTCTTTCCTCTGCAAGTCACACACCGTCTCACACACACAGCTGACTGCACTGAACTGAACCTCCTGTCTCAGATACGACATTTTAAAGATTATACATCCCACAAGAGCAGTTTAGCGTTTTCTAAAGCAACACTAAGAAGATCAAGCTGGACTTAATGTTGCCCATTGTTAAGATTTGTCCTCTTGTGATGTCCAGTATTTAAGATTTCTGACCTGCATTCACAGTTAAACTCACTGAGTGTTTTTCCAATAACAGTCAGACAAAAGTTTCTATTCTGACCGACTGTGAAGAGCCACATTATGTTACTGTGCCTCCATTTGTCTGGCTTCTGTCCTTTAAGTGCTTAAGGTATTTTTCTGCTACTAATCACATCAACATGTCCTTCACTTGAGACAGTATTTCACTATTAGATTAGGTTTACTGCTATTTGTTGGTACATTTTGTCTAATTGCTCTTCTCTAGTCCTTTTTGTTTCTATTTATATCGTATACACTTTTAATTTGTATTTTTTTTATGTTATTGCAACATTTCCCCTCTTGGCATCATCAAAAGCTTCTCTCAGTCTTAGAAAAAAATGTCTCGTAATATGTTTGCAGCAGCAGCGAGGTTGCAGAATGTATGGAGTTTAGTGATTAGGAGCAGGATGTCAGGAAGAGGAAGTAGTGAAGAGGACTCTTAAGTGTGTTTGAATGTGTCTGAGCTTCTCACTGAAAGACAGTTTTGTAGGTTTCATTGCCTTCACTGTCTTTACAGTGAGCTGCTTTGTCTGACAGAACAGTGAATGCTGTTCATTCATCCTGTATGGAGCCTTCTTAGAGCTTTCTGTTGCAGTGTTAACATTTTTATGTGGATTTAAATGATGGATGAAAGGATGAATAATATCATCACGGATAACAATCAGTGCAAAACTTTTCAATATGTCTCATTTGTTCACATCTCTCCCATGTTTCTTTTTCTTTCTGTCCATCAGGCCAGCCAGCTCGGAGTCTACAGAGCGTTTGTGGACAACTATGAAGTGGCTGTGGAGACGGCGGAGAAGTGCTGCCAGGCTAACACACAGTTTGCCGAGATCTCTGAGGTAAGCAGGGGAGATTAAACAATGTATAAAAACTCCATGTAGGGATAGAAATACATGTTTTTATTGAAAGCGATACTTTAAATGTGGGCATATAAACAAAAAAAATGAACAGTTACTAGTTCAGTTTCTGACTCAGAAGTGTTGCAGGGGGTCGAAGCTGTTACAGGATCATTTTACAACCATGCAAAATCAGTCAGTCAGACCCCCTGACCCCCCGCATACCAGCAAATTATCCAATCCAGTTTCACAAGTTGCTCTTTTTGATGTGTGCTGTATCTAATTTAGATAAAAGTAAGTGCAGGTTGAGCTGAACATTTCTCACAGGAGTGATTTTCACTAACAATACACTGAGCCGAATTCCCATAATTCCTGCCTGGAGTCAGCTCGGTGAGATCCTCCTCCTACACACTCTTTAGTCAGAATAAAGAGTAAACCTTAAACTACACAATGTGTTACTACCACAACACATTCAGTGCGTTGTGATCCTGAAAGTTATTGTGCACTGTACTTCAGGATGATGACATGAAACATAACACATATGACGCACGCACGAAACTCTTTATAAAAAAAGAGTCCATCCTGCTGCCACTTCAGCTGGACGGTTGCTGGAAAAGGAAGTGTCATCTAAACAGTTTTTACTTGTTAGCTTTGTGCAGAGTCTGCAGAATCAGGAGCAACAATTGTGTGATGTTGCCCTTTCACACATGTCGCACACAACCAGTAACTATCCATATAAGTTGAAAGAGTCCATTGTGTCTAGGTAAGTCATTGCATAGCGGGGCAGAGTGTGCAGGAGGCGTGCCGTGATGTTTTACAGGACATGGACAGTAGCAGATGAGATACTAATTAATCTGTAATGATGCATTGCATTGTTATTAGCACTAAATGTATCTCAGTGTATCCGTCTCTCATGGGCAAATAAGAGAATGCTAAGCTGCTGCACTTTGTGCACTTGGATCCCACCGGAGGAGCAAAGCTGGAGTGTCTTGGGTCTGTGTGTCCGGCAGCATCAGTGTCCCACTCACACACCCACGCGCTCACTGTGACCTGCCTGGACCCGCTCTAATCATATATGGGCTCAACCAACCGTAACATGGATGTAGGAGCAGGCAGGTTGCAGGCTGAAGTCCAGACCAGTCTGGATATTTATGTTCACACATACAACTCCCCCAGCAGATAGTAATGCATAGTGTTTAAGTTTAGCAGTACATGTGTCAAAGAGGCTCTAGTCACACAACAATGACTAAAAAATATGAAAAACATGAGCTCAGTGCACAGACTGTAGATGAGCCTTGACAGAGTAGTACATTTTTTTTACTTTTATCTCTTTCCAAAACACAAGATTCAACTTCAAGAGCTCAGGACAATTTCTTTTATCACAGACAAACTATTATTGAAAACACTCTCATGCTTAGAATCAGGTTTGAGGCTGATAAAACCAGATTAAAGGAGTTATCTGCTCTCCCCACAGTGTTATATTTAATAAGGTTGGGAATTGTGAAATTTCAAACAGTATTACTGCTCTCTTCATGCATTTTGGGATGTTTAAGTTTATCCTGCAGCCACAAAAGTGGCCTCAGTTTCAGCCTTTAAAAGGAATGCGTCATCTCTCCAGTGGTGAGCAGCGTATGTTCAGCAGCCTGATGGCAAAGTCTTAGCTAAGCTCTTTTTTATATAATTTCTTCCTGCGTTTTTCGAAGCATGTGGCAGTTTCTGATAAAACATAAGTCTTCGTCTATGTTTTATGAGCTCCACTAGTTAGCGATGAGGCTGGTGTCTACATGCAGGATGGGGAATTCATCATCCAGGGTTGTTAATGGCCTAAGTAATGATGCATGACTCTTAGCCATCTGAGCAAGATGGTTGGAAGGGGGGCTGCTGAGGATAGCATAATTAATTTTGAAGTGGGTGACCTCAGTGCTACAGAAAGGATTATAACCCTAATGTTTTCATATCCCTTTTTCATACTGAACTGATATTCATAGGTGTTTTCAAAATGTTTCTTAAATTTTTGTCTCTCAACAGAACCTGAAGGTGAGGAGCCCCAAGGACTCCAAGGACCAAACAGCCAAGAACTCTCTAGAGGGTCTGTCTCATCATGCATTTTACTTAACTAAAATATTAAATTATAACATAGATTAAAACGTTTACATATTGGCATATTATAGTAATTAAGTCATATAAGCAACTCAGTCTGTTTTTCTCCTTTATCTTGTACAGCTTTGCTGTATAAACCAGTGGACCGAGTGACTCGCAGCACGCTGGTACTACATGTAAGTAGGAGTGAGCACTGAAACAGCGACACATCTTAGAAAGGGCTGTACTGAATCATTGAAAGCGAAACATTGACATTAGAATTCTAAGTCAACATTCGATGGTGGAGTTTTTGCAGCTTCAGATGTGTCTGCTGCTTTGCCTTTGAAACACAGCTCCTCTCTTTACTGGAGCAGCAACAGTCTGCTCAGATTGTCATACAGTGGCTTGTGATGATGTGACAGTGTTGATGATGCTAATAGACCATAGCTTGTTACATGCAACCAATCAGATAGTGCAGTGAGAGGACATTGAGCTGGATCACAGAGTGGAGACTACAGACAGAGAGAGGTGGCTGTATCAGAGTTCTTGATAAATTTTAGTAGCATTCATTCATTCATTCGTTCATTTTCCATTATGTTGATGAAACTGACAAATTACATTCTATAAAGAATATGTAACATTTCCAAGTTAAAATATGTAAAAACAACTATGTCCATAATTATTAATTTGTTGAGCTGCATACACACAATATCCCAATACACACAATATATGTTTCCAACAGTGCTTAAACTCAGAAAAGTTTGTAGTTTTATTGTAGTAAAAGGTGAATTTTATTTTTTTTTGCCTGCCACTAACTTCTGGGGTCAGTGGAATCAATCAGTTTTTTCAAATTTAAGATTTTGAGTTTAAAAAGTTAAAAAAAAAAGAATTAAAGGTGATGATTTTATAAAATATGACAAAAGACATTTAAAAGCCTTGAATGTAAAACTGACATGTGGTAAAGCCCTGGTCTTAATAAAGCGCACATCACAGTTGTGTTCTGGTGTGTTTCAGTAAAAGCCATTATAGTAATAGACACAGGTGATTAAAATCCCATCTGTAGTTTGTTTGTCAGCATCATAACCCTGAATAATATTTCATAGGTGACAGGTTGATGAGATATATGACTTTTTTATGTAATCACTTACCATTAACCTTTAAGATTCAGTACTTGTTTATGTTTTATATGGAAGAGCCTTTGAATATTGTGTCAGTAGGAGTTTTGCGTTAAAGGATGACTAGACTGTTTTTGTATCAAATAGCGAAAAAGGGTTGGCCCTCCTGTGTTAGGGGTCTGTCTGTGCCTTCCTTCACTGCAATGGACTGCATTCACTAGATTACTTATTTTGCATTTGGGTGTGAATCTTTCGGATGGACTGTCTGAATGTGTGTTACCTGGACTTTTTATTTTTCCAAGTTAATATGTTTCTATGTATTTCTGTACTCCAGGACTTGCTCAAACACACACCCACCAGCCACCCGGACCACCCGCTTCTTCAGGACGCCCTGCGGATCTCACAGAACTTCCTGTCCAGCATCAATGAGGAGACTACGCCCCGCCGCCAGTCGATGACTGTCAAGAAAGGAGAGGTGAGCTTTCAGAGGTTTATGGACAAATAAGCCACATCCTTTCTTGCAATTTTTTTCATGCTGAACTTATTTACTGGATTAAAGTAGTCTGAGATCACTTAAAAACATGACAGAATAGTTTAACAGTTGACAGAAATTTTAGTTTTAATTTAATTTTTTTTCTGAATCACAGTGTGATTATTATATGCTGTATTATGACTCGATGTTACCGTTTTAATAGATATCTAACATCATTACTGTGATCTGGAGCAAATAACAATACAAAACATTATTATCTGATTCATACTCACCATGTCACAACAGTATGACTGCCCCTTTAATATATTTGAGCTAATTGGCTGCTTTCTGAACCGATCTTCTGATCAGGGAACAGCAGGAATCAGCCAAAATGATGCAAAGCAATCCAGATGTATGGAGACGATAGTCATGTCTTCATAAGTATCATAATAACTCCTTCCAGCTCTGATGTTGAGTGTAATGACATCATGACACTGTTCTCTAAATGACCTTGATGTCACCGCTAAATGAGTGCAGAGAGGCCACCGGTCTGCAGCCTGAAACTCAGCCTGTGCTCCTGTGTGCTCATACCAGGGTTGCCGGGTTGCAGGTGATTCTCTGTTTGCTCTGAGTGTCTCCTGTGGCTTCCCATCCCTCTGTTGCAAACACTCACACACACACACACACACACACATTCACTCACAGTCTACCCCCAACTGTCCCTCTCATCTCAGGAGATGACTTGGCGCACATGAATGGATGCCTCTTGATTGATAGCTTGTGTGACACTGACATACATAACGCCCTGTAATGTGCCACCAGTCCGCTCTGACTGGCAGATTCCAAGTTAATTATTCATAAATGGAGGGTGGGAGCAAACGAGCGAAAAAAAGGCTGCACTGGCTCCTCCCTCTGCTCACAGGGGGGTCATTACTGCACTCTTCCATGCACACATACACACATACACACAGTTTCCTACTCTCTGTTTCCTCTCACTACTTCTCTTGTTTGCCTTTGAATATACATACACACCCAGACACACACACACAAACACACACACACCTCCCCTCCTATCCCCGCAGGCCTCAGTTCCATCCCAGTCCGTCCAGACCTCCACACCAGTCATCAAATATTTATTCAGGATACATGAAAGCAGCACATGGAAATCGATGGGGCTCATTATATTGTACCTTGCTGTAGACAGAGTGTATAATGTGCCCCAGGTTTTTGTCTACATTTCACAAACTGAGCTGCAAAATACACTTGCTCCAGTCATCAAAAGACAGAAAGTCGAGAAGCTGATGTCTTGCATTTAATGAGAAGATTGATACCTAAAAGCCTAATAAATCTAAATCACTTCCAGACAAGATGTTTTTGAAGTGCTATTTTAATACAGTTTATTACAATGATCAAATCATTTGAGTTACCAAGTTGAAACTATGGAAACAGCACACCTACACCCTCCTTAATTATTAAATATAAATCTGTACTCCGACCTCTTCGAGATGTCTGTCCACATTTGATTGATTACTGGCAATGCATATGAGACTTTGTCTCAGTAAAGGAGTTATCCTTATTCTTTGTTCATGAGACTTTACAACAAATTAGATGGCTACAGGTTTGTGTAGACAGAACAACATTCATTGAATTTAGACTGTAAATATACCGAGATCATTCATTTAGCAGACTTAATAAATGTTGATTTTACTCTTGCTTTTAGTTCGATGTTGAGGAGTTGCTTGGCTTCTCAAGGTGCTGTGTAGTTGCTCTTCAAACAGCCAGAAATGTCAAAGGAACAGCATAAACATTAGAGTTCGATTAACACTGACAATTTCAGGGGTTTGCAAAATAACAAAGAGGAAAAGTGTGAATATTAGTCTTTTACAGCATTAAATTGGCTTGTGCTGACTAAAAGAGACAAGAACAACCAGGTTATAAAGTAGGAAAGAGGTTACAGCGCTAATAAATGATCTGACTTGTAATGTGGAGGATTAAAGCAACACTTATGTTCCATGTGTAAACAGCAGCGAGTCACCTGTGGTTTGCTCAGTGGAGGCATGCAGGAGCTGAACAGCACAAGTTGCCCCCCAGAGGCCCTTGCGCAACCAAATAAAAGGAGGGGCCAAACAGAGGCTGCTTATTAAAATGCAAATGATGCTGCTGCCTAAATCTCAATTCACCTCCTTGTTCTGTTTTGTTTGTCTGTGGGAAAGATATTCAACTCACCTGCATCACTTTTAATTGTCGGTGCATCCCTCTTTTACTCTGTTACTACACAAAAATGTCCTCATGAGTGTGCTTTTTTTAGTAGTACACAACTGCAAAACACACAAGTGCAGAGGTGTCCCTTCAAACATGTATACTAAAAATAAACATGGATCTTTTGTAGATGCATGCCATTACTCTGGTATGGGCTCCCAGTGAAGAGATGGTCAATATTTAATCTGCGTCCTGTGCTGTCAGCATGCTTTGCCTCGCGTCGCTCTCCTTCCACATTGGTGTTGCTGATGCTCTAGTCAGCTATTATGAGAGATGGAGAAAGTCGAATGTCTCCTACTGACTGTTCAATATTGTGGAAATGACATCTGAGGCCCTGAGACAGCTAGTTTTGTTAAGGATGTCTTTTCCCCCAGTAGCAGAGCAAAGCAGCAGCACAAGCACAATTTTAAATCTATCAGATTACTGCTGTATTAATGTTCCCTAACTGCAATATGTGTCTGCATCCAGAGATAAAACAAAGAACCTCAATTAAAAAGAAGAAAAGTGTCCTCAGGCACTGAGTGAGTTTGTTTTCAATGTGCAGGCTAAACAGATGCTTTTGTGTCGCAGTAATTTAGTAACCAGTCTTGTTTTATCCCTCCATATGATTTCCATTCACTCCCACGCAGCAAGAAGCCTGTAAATCCTTAATCTCACTGTTATCCTTCCCTTTGTTTTATCTCTTTACATGAGATCAATGGAGGAGAGGATTATCACTGAGGCTTGATGGGCAATGTAGTTTCCATGTGTGTCATTTCGAATTCACTTGACTGAAAGTTAGGACAAATCTAGTTGCTCCTGTGTACAAGATCCTTCATTTTAATCTGCATGAGTCAGTATTAGTAACTAAATGGTAAAGGTAATTTCTGTAATCTGATCTAATGTACTCTTTAGCTTTTCTCCGATAATTCAATTAGTGATCTCATTCAGTTTTAGAAAATACTACTGACTCATGATTTTAAGAGGAGATTTTAATTTGCTGGATAGCAATGCTGCTTCAAGAGCCATTCTTCAAGATTAAAAGCTACACTGTGGTTTGTACAGAGAATAAAATACTTTGCAATTCCAGTCTAGGTTTTTAATGGAGGGAACATGGCTGCGCTTGCCTCTGAGGTTTAACAGATTTACAGTAAACTTGTCAACCCACAGACCACATCTAACATCAGAGCTAGGTGTGGTCTGCTTTAACTGTGACCACAGCAAACAGTGATGTAAATTCATATAAAAGGGCCGTGCTACGCTATCACTACTACACAGAGAAAAAAACATGTTCTCAGTGCTACAGTAGCAGTCAGGAGGTGCCAGATTAACAGACTGGGAGCAGTTGCTTGTCAAAAAGTTGAAAAGAAGTGGAGAATGTAAACAAAGAAAGATGTAATTATAAAAATAATGAATAGTTAAAAGGAAAACAAAACTTACAACGTAAGTCTAAAGTCTCTTGGGCAGTAAAATTTAATACAGATATCCATGTTGTCCAAACAAAAAATTCTAATGGATTGCCGCAGCATTGAGGTAGTTTCATAGGCCATCCTGGTGGTTAGCATCACCCTGTTTCCATTCGATTTTGAATAACTACAGAAAATAAGATCTTTGACTTTGAATTATCATGTTAACCTTTTGACAACCTCTGTTCTCTCATTTAGCCACTTGTTAGCGACTGCCTTTTTGTGACAATGTAAAAAGCTGTGAAAATCATGAGCGTTGCCACTTTAAATAGCAAGTGTTTGCATGCTAACATCCTGCTTTAACATTGTCATGAGAAGCATGTTAGCATGCTAAAGTTAGCACTTAACACCAAGCTTTGCTGTGCCAAGTACGTAGAGAGAGTTGCTAGCATGGCTGTAGACTCTTGGTCTTGTATCCATACATAGTTTTACATATTTCATACATGAATGTTTCATCCCTGTATATTTTACATGAATGCCCTTTTAAACCTCAAATCCATGATCATATTACATCACCAGGATCAAGTTGATGGTGTGCTGTACTCTGATATTGTGTAGCTTCTTTTATATGCATTTGGCTTTAACTCCACTATTCCTCAGTCCCTCTGTTCAAGTTGCATTTGAGTAATATGACAAAACCAAGTGGAGCAATGTGACTAATGTCTCACTCAATCCACTGTACGGTACATGCCTAAATATAGACTGACATGACAGCGTGTAGATTGACAGAAGTAAGGCAAGATGGAGCCTTGTTTTGTATTCCAGTTAGAAAATGTCCTCAGGGGGATTACATTAAATGTGAAATGACATAGATCTGACATTCTCATAGCATCAAAGTCCAAAAACCTGAAGATGGAGACTTGAAGGACATATGTAGCAAATACTAAGCAGGGACTTATTACAGCACAATTGAGATCAGGAAATTAAACAAGGGGCACAGCGAAGAGGAAGGAGTGAGTTGTTGGTTGTGTCCTAACAAATGTTGCATCTTAGTCGCTGTCAAAGAAAAAATCCCATATAGAGAGGGAACAGCTGATTTGGAAATTATCTATCACAGTCTGTCATCACTGCAGGCTTCATTATCCAATTGGTAAAGAATAATTTCATCCATCAGTGGGGCTTACATTTCTATTAGATCCCTTTTTCAGAGGTCAGAATGTGATTGTAGGATGTTTATGTGCAAGTGTGTTTACAAGTGAATGCCTTAACGGTTCACTGCGGAGGTGCTGCTTTGGTGACTTGTCACATGGTTTGGTATGAAGTAAGAAACTGCAGCATGACATGTAGTCCATCAGGAGCTACTCTCACTCTCTCATTTCTTCTTGCTCTCTCCTTCTCTTGCTTCTCCTTCCTTTTGTTTTCTGTGACTTTCTCTCTCCCCTACTCCAGTACCTCTCTCTCTGTCTTTGCCCCCCTCCCATCTCCCTCTCCATCATGCATGAGCCTCAACACCCAGTGACACAGCATGTTCCTCCTCTTCCCCAGCAGAGCTCCAGTCAGGTTTTGTAAGCACATAAACCTCTCCTACATAAGCATCGGCTTCACTTCAGCATGTTCTGGCGGTGACAGTTACTGTGTGGGTCTGATGGGCGAGGGGGGGCAGGAGTTGGGGACCGGAGAGGGAGGGCCTAAAGGATGAAAATAGGGATGTGATTGGACCTGAGCGAGTGTGACGTCATGTTCCATAGGATTTCTGCCAGGTTGCTTGTTCGTAGGAGTTGGGGTTGCTGGTGGACCCCTGGAAAAACATGGAAGTGAGTAGGAAGGAAGAGGAAAAAAGATTTTGCTTAGAAATTAAACTAATAAAATCTCTATTTAAAGTTATTTAGCAGATCTTAGTGAACAAACCAGCTTACTGATCTACTTGTTTTGAAGAGCAGCAGCAGCCAGACTGTAAAAAACACTTTATGTCTATGTGTTATGTGTTTTCTTGCTAAAAAAGAAACATACACCACATGTGTTGTCAAGCAAGCAGTGCTCACTTTTAACTGATTTGAGTTAAACTTCTGCTAAATAGTGTGCCAAATATCCAAGTGTGAAATGAGCATGTAACTTGCAGCTTGATCATAATTAAGCAGACACCTCGTTCTCAATGCTTTCACACAAATTCTGATTTGTGAAACTAGAGGAATAAAAGAAACAAGGAAAAAATATAGACGATCTATTGACAAGGTCCCTTTCTTATTAAATCCCACCAGTTTTGTTTGCCTGCTGGATTCAAATACAAGGTTTTCTTTTAACCTCTGATTTTTTGTGGTAAACTTCTCCTGTCTAACTGCATTTTTCTGTGCAACAAAATTAAAAGTAAGATTGTGGACGTATGAAATCTAACTGTCTACTCCTGAATGGTGGTTTTGCATTGTCTGCTCCCTGTTTTTGCTTAAGTCCATTCTTGTAATTCTGTCATATTTTTGCACAATGACATCACTGCCTCCTTTTGGCAAACGACAGTATTACACATCTCATTACATAGTCTGACATCAGAGATCGTTCCCAGGGCTCAAAATAACTCTCTTCCCTTTCCTCCGTCACGTTTTACAGTCCTCTGTGTCCCAGAAATTGATGATTATGCCAGAATATGACAAAATAATTAACCAGGTGATATGTTTAATCATGCAGTTTAATGCAAAAACCCTCCACACTTTTGGTTAGTAATAAGCTTAATTTTGATCTCAGGGGCTTTGTCAGTGATTATTGAGTAAAGCCAGCATTTTGACAATGGAGCAACAGGTAAAACTATGCACTAGTCTTCCTCTTTCCTTCCTTCCTCTCTTCATTTCTGTTCTGTATGTTGTTTTCTTCAAGTTTCTTTAATAAATGAGGACTGGTCAGGTGGAAAGAGAGGAGAAGTCTGTGGGATGCAGCTGCAATGTAAAGGCCCGGTTTCCTGTTTACAAGCTAACAGATCTGTTATAATAACTTAAAGAAATGGCCTTAGAACTGACTGTTAGCTGTGTGCTAAAAAGCTGCTACCTCTATTAAACATATGACATATCAAAGGAAAATATTTATGTTTAAGTTCCATTAATAAATACAGCTTTAAAGCTTATTTCATCTTTAATCAGCTAGTTACATTCACCAAAGCTGTGTTGCTGACCCACTGCTGTTGTTTGTTGTTGCCACAGAACCGCCAGCTTCTTAGGGACAGTTTCATGGTGGAGTTGGTGGAAGGAGCGAGGAAACTAAGGCATGTTTTCCTCTTCACTGACCTGCTGCTCTGTGCCAAGCTGAAGAAACAGATCGGAGGGTAAGAAAACATTATTTTGCTTGAATGCACGTTTATTTTTTGGTTAAAATGCCATTATTACTAAGATCTCTGACACCTTTCAGTTGCATGAGTTTCATACAAATATATTCCTAGTGTATAACAGAAACATCACCATCCAACACTTATTCAAGTTCAAGTTCCAAGTTATCGTGAAATAAATCCGATTTTTCTTTAAGTCTTGTTAGAGAACCTTGTTTATAAACTGTTTTCTACTTTTGTACCTCTTTCACATCCTTCTTCTTTACTCATCACGCATTGCCCCTTCTTTTCCTCTCCCCCTCCTGCTGCAGTAAAAACCAACAGTACGACAGTAAGTGGTACATCCCCCTGACTGAGCTGACCTTCCAGGGTCCCGAGGAGACCGAGCCACTTACCATCCCCCAGGTCCCCGATGAAGAGCTTGATGCCATGAAGGTCAAGATCTCACACCTCCGCAGTGAGATCCAGAGGGAGAAGGTAGCGTGGATACACACCATCACACAAAGATCTGTTTAGGAACTCAGACAAATAGATCAGATTGACAATAGTGTTTTATTTTTAGCTTTTTTTTTCCACTGGGACTTTGTTTACAATGCAATCAAGGTAAAGTTTCTCACCTAAGCATAAACGCAGTCAACGTTTTTTTTACTTTTCCAGAGAGCCAACAAGGGTTCAAAAGTGGTCGACCGTCTCAGGAAGAAGCTGTCTGAGCAGGAGTCTCTGCTCCTGTTAACATCTCCCAGCATGCCTCTCAGAGTCTACAACAAGAACGGCAAGGTGACCAAACACTCTGCGACTCTCACTGCCCCTGTTTCTTCATTCATCTTTTTCATCATCATTTCTGCCCCATCATCCTCCTGCTGCTCCCCATATGCTCCTCTCCTCCATATTTCAGCTGTTCTTCTCATTTTACTGCCTTTTCGTCATTCTCCGCTTCATTTCCAGCACGCTGATCCTCTTTTAGATTAATTCTCCTTGATCTGTCTCATACATTCTTGTATCAGTGTGGAGCAGTTGCTGCATGATATCCTACATCTGTTAAAACTAGCTGTGCAAGAATGCATTTAAACTTTTAGGTTGTATTTTCAAAAGATAACATGTCCTTTTATGATTTTCCAGTCTGCCTCTCTGCTCGATTAATATGTGATGAAATAACAGCTGTTTTTTTGTGTATGTGTGTGTGTGTGTTCAGAGTTACAGTTTCCTGATCTCGTCTGACTATGAGCGTGCAGAGTGGAGGGAGATGATCAAGGAACAGCAGAAGAAATGTGAGTGTCCCTGAACTGTCTTGCCAGACAATGTTCAATCCAGACTGGAACATTTTTATTTCCCATTTACAAAACATCCAACACACTTCTTGATGCTGCTACTCTAATAGCCTGTCCTGGAGAATGAGACACCATGTGCAAAATTGTGTCTATTCAACTTTTGCTCTCTTTCCTCTAGGTTTTAAAACTTCCTCCTTGACTTCTGTGGAGCTACAAATGTTAACCAACTCCTGCGTTAAACTGCAGACAGTCCACCACATTCCACTTAGCATTAATAAAGAAGGTAAGGTGCTA
>JAPZDY010000011.1:9517558-9534335 GCA_029783645.1 Ctenochaetus hawaiiensis
AAGGTAAGGTGCTAATCTTCAATTTAAAAGTTGCTCTATAATGCTTCAACTGATCTTCATACACTAGATTTAATCAAAACTCTAAAGTAGAATTATGAGGTATTTGGACTCTAAGTGTAGATTTGAAGTTATGTTTTCACTTACAATTAATGATTATAATTAAAATGAGAATAGAGTTTGAAGCCACATGTTTTATGCAGCACAGGGCTGTTTTGTACCTTCCTTCCATGTCTGATTCTGCTCCAAAGCAAACAGAGATCTGCATGCTTTTCTAACCCCTCCTCACTGTCTTTTTTTTTTTTTTTTGGCCTCTCTCTCTCCTCGCTGACTGTTTTTCCAGAGGATGAATCCCCCGGTCTCTACGGGTTCCTGAATGTAATCGTCCATTCTGCCTCCGGCCTCAAACAGAGCTTGAGTGAGTCACTCACCTTTAGCCTCTATGCAAACAACAGAGAAAACACAGATAATTAGACAAAATGAGGCCGATGTGACCAGGGGGAAGTGGAACACAGTGTTTTACAGTTTTTACTGCTGGAAACTGTTGGAATTATGAGTTTCCCACAGACTTCCATTCATTTTAGATTTAAATTTCCAAGTTTCTAGTTGATTCATTGGGATTTTCATTTTTATAATGCGTGTCTTGGTATAAATTATTTGACTTACATAACACTTGCCTGGAGATCTAACTCTGACAAACCGATTGTGACTCAATGCTAATTTGCTGTCTGGAGAAAACATCTGACATTTAGCCAGTAAAATTTCTAATAAGATGCATCTACAAATCATAGTTTAGTAGCCATCTGCATGTAATAACATTTGAACTCTTCTTCCTTTCTATCAGATCTCTACTGCACATTGGAGGTGGATTCTTTTGGCTTCTTTTCAAATAAAGCTAAGACGAGAGTGTATCGATACACCACTGAACCCAAATGGAACGAGGTGAGCATGTGGTACAATACAAGCATGCAGTCTGCACCCATGTGGAATAAAATATCCATGCAGAGTTTTTTTTTCCATTGGAGGGTTTTGTTATTATATTTAAATGAGTCAAAATGACCTTGTAATGTCTGTGTTGCATCTTGAAAGCCTTTTAAAGTCTAAAAGTTGGAACTAGTACCTGCACAGACATGGAGAGTCATGCAAATCATTAACTATGCCTTATAAGTATGTTTACCTCTTTCCAATGCCCAAACCACATTTTTGTGTTGTACTTTATGTGACATCTGGTCCTGTAATCAGTTAGCTGTTCATCTCTGAGCAAAGATGTCCACCATAACCCACACAAGGCCATCTGCAGAGCCTGCAAACATATCGTAAACACACACATTTGCATTGAGTACATGCATGCAAGCAATCATGCAAACATACACAAACGTGAATGCATTAATGACACAGCTGGGTGTTAGCACTACAGAAAGAAGCAGAGATACAGTTTTTTTTTTTTTTCATTGTGGACCTAAAGACTATTGGAGGGTTTCGCTCAGCAAAGTGGAAATAATATCAGCTAATGAGGGGCTGCTGGTGATGACTCACATCTGTCCAAATGCTAAATGAACCAACACTGAGTGGGCCACAAAATGATGTGTGAACCATATGCAGAGGTCTGCACATAATTACAAGGAAAGTTGGTCAGCTGTGTTTGGATGTATGGAATAAAGTGTAGGATGAACGCTCATTTGTTGGTGTTTACACTCTCTCTGTTTCTCATTATTTTAGTCACCCTCATTGTTATTCCTGTCTCTGTTTTTTTTCCATCAAAGTCAAATTTCTGAAAATTTTCTGCATTAATATATGCAAAGGAAATAATCTCCCTACTTCTATTTTGTGTTCCCCCCCCAACCCCCAAGGAGTTTGAGATTGAGCTGGAGGGCTCTCAGACCCTGAGGCTGCTCTGCTACGAGAAGTGTTACAACAAGACCAAGCAGAACAAAGAGGATGGAGAGAGCACAGACCGCATCATGGGGAAAGGACAGATCCCGGTAAGACATGACGTCACCCCCCTTTCAGCAGACCTACCACGACTCATTGCTGATAGGCAGTTATGTCACCACTGCTGCCACAAAGCATGAATCCATAATATTGCTCAATGAATGCCTTAAACTGAGCAATGATGTAAAAATTGGCTGATTAAAATTAATTACCCTCTTATGTAACAGATGGGACCGGTTGGTTGAGGGGAGGGAAATTACCGTTTAGTGCATGTCAGCATGACATTTGAATATCCAAAAGTGGTGGTGTGCCACTCTGTGTGGTTAAGATTTACGGTGCAGTGAGAAAATGTGCAGCCTTTTAGATAAAATGACACAGAGCTTCCTCTTTCATGCCATTGATCTGTCAGTGTTCTGCCAGGTTTTGCCATTTAAAACATTAGTCACAGTCCAGGTTCTATGATGGTTTTTGAACAACAGCATCGTGCATATTTGGAAATAACATCAATACTGCGAGGAGCTCAGTCTGTCTGTAAAATTGCCCAGACGACAGCAGCCTGTGAGATAAAGCCGGGTGTCACTCAGTGCATCAACAGAGAGAAAGCTTAAAAAATACAGAAAAGATTTAGTCTTTAAACGCGAGTCCTTCTTATCCACAGCAGGACAGTTGTGTGTGTATGTGTGTGTGAGGCTGTACACCGCTGACCATTGTTTCACCTCACCCCACACAAAACACAGATGTGTAATGTCTTTTTTGTGTTTTTTCTCTATCAAACTCATAAACAAAAGCAAGAAAAACATAAAATAAAGGAGCACTAAAGAAAACTAGTGATTGTATTCTTTTATATGAGGAAAAAAGGAGGATGCATCATTAGCTTCATGCTGTGTCATGAGCACACTGTATTTATGTAAGCAGTTTGTCCTGAACAGTTTGTTCAAAATGCAGCAGCAATGGACACTAGGACAAGTCTCTTTGTTGCTGTTACAAGCCAAACTGTCCATGAATCACAGTCTCAATGCTCCACCTAGTGGCTCCTCTGCTAATCCTGTGACTTGATCACTTTTTGACAGATGATGTCATTCAAAACAAACCAGCCAGGGCAATGAGAAAGTCACTGAGGAGGATTTTTATTAAACCAGACCAAGAAACTGTCACTCCTGTCTGTAAAAATGTTTTCTCCTTTCATCTTTTTATGAAGTGTCTCTTCACTGTTTCAGCTGATTCTGTTGACTTCTGGCCAGCATTTATTTCAGTTTAGTTTTGCAGATCAGATCTGTTGGAGAACTGTTAACAGTCTCAGCAGCAGCAGAACAAATATCCAGGGAGGGAATGAGGCCTATAGAAGGTAGCTCATTCTTATTGGCAAGTGGCATTGTAGCCAACACGTGTCAAGGTTTTTTTAAACACCTGCATAATTCTGAAATGCAAAAATTTGCATGTATCAGTCGCTAAAACACAAGCGGACCTGTGAACCTCGTTGCTGTCAAACACACAGAGCAGGACTTACTAAACCCTTGACCACTTAATGCTGTGGGAGATAAAATCTATTTGTTGGCCAAAAACTTGAGCTTCTAAGCATTTTATCAGGAGGCAAAAGCAGCTCTTATGGCTTTGCCGTTTTTGAGTGGAACATAATTCTTTGTAGATTAATGGCTCAAACCAAAGAGCACTCTCAGCAGTAAAAGATTCAGTTATGAGAAACATGATCTCGCTTCGCACGCAACCAGATGGGCCTCATCCTAGGTAAACATACAACATACAGTATAGTGTGTGTTTGTCAGATGTGTGTGTGTGTACCCAGGTTTTATTGCCCCAGATGGCATGTGTCTTCTGATCTGAGTGTGTTTGTTCATGTTTAGGTTTTAATTTAGTGTCTTTGAACGAATTTGTGTATCACATTTATAAAAAAAAATAGCAAGGAGATGTAACATAACAACAACCACCTTTAAAAACATTCCTTTATGATAGAGGGAAGATTTGTAATGTTGATGCAATTATACCTAAATGCACCAATGCGTTTACATTACTACTTATACATATGCTGGACAAAAGTATGTCAACATAACTTTCTTTTAACAAAGCAAATAAACATTCAAAATGCATGTAGCTGTAATGCAGGGTTTCAAGAGAAAATTGCAAGATTGTACAGTATGTAACTTAATTGTAGCTTTTTTTTCCATTTCCTGCCAACAGAAACATAATTGGGCGATAATGCAGGTATTAAGATCTTTTAGGTAAAAGTAACCTACTAAAGCAACAATGTATGAAAATTCCATTACAA
The DNA here is from genome assembly GCA_029783645.1 of Ctenochaetus hawaiiensis. Lineage (NCBI taxonomy): Eukaryota > Metazoa > Chordata > Actinopteri > Acanthuriformes > Acanthuridae > Ctenochaetus > Ctenochaetus hawaiiensis. The sequence goes on from JAPZDY010000011.1 coordinate 9,521,769, forward strand.
TTAAAAGTTTTACATTCCAAAATTCTGCCAATGTTAAGGTACAGAAACATCACATGTTGATGTACTTAAGGGTAAAATATGTAACATTTAAGCACCACAACCACACGGTTTCAAGGATTTCTCCTGTATCTGGTGTTAAAATGTCTATTAAGTATCAATTAAGAGTAGTTGGTCTTATTTAGAATGTCCTTTGTGTTATGTCCAACATTACTTTTCTTCATACTGAAGCCTCAATACATAAGCAGCATTATACAGCACAAAGTTGTAAGGAGGAGCTGATTTCAGCTATTTTATATACAGTTATAAAGCTGTCTGCTGGTTCCTTGTAGGCCCCTCTGAAGGGTCACAAGATACATCTGAGGGGTCATGAGATGATTAATGGAGCAGGAAAGAAAAAAAAATCTACACCACAAATCTCTTTCTATTTTATGGGCTTTTTTTTCTTATCTCTGTTTTTAATGATTAAAATTAAGCTTTATGAGAAGTTTAGAGAGGGAATGTGTCTTTGGTAGAACTGATAACAACTTATAGAGATCATAAACGTAAAAGAAAACAATCACAAACAGGCACAGATGTTTATGTAAGTAAGTTAAAAAAGCACCAGGAATGCAAAATATTCAAGTAAGTACAATACTTAAGTAAATGCTTGGAATCTGCAAGTTTTATTTTAAAAACAGATTACTAATGATGTTCTTAAAGGAGCAACTTGATGTCGGGTCAGTAAAAAATCTCTTCGGTTCAAATGTTATATGATAATATGTAATATGTATTTGTCAGTAGAATATTATGCTTATATGTGTTGTCCTTGTTGTCCAAACAGCTTGATCCTCAGACTCTCCAAGGCAAAGACTGGCAGAGAACAGTTATTCCCATGAATGGGGTGAGTAGATCACTTTTCATCGTAGTTCAGTCTTGTATTTCTTCCCCTCATTCTTATACAGTTAATTGTTATCTCAAAATACTCATAAGTGTCACAGTCATGTAGCTCCAATACAGCCTTACTTTAAACATGACAGAAACACTTGCATCAGACATACATAAGTGAGGAATGTTTCAGACAGTTTTTGCAGGATGTTGTTCAGTAGCTGATTTCTGTGTGAAGTCTACATCTGGTTTCAACATGGCAGGATTTCCTCAAGATCATGGAGAGCTAATGCAGATGGATTTCAGGCATCTTGCTCTGAAAACATGTTTTAACGTTAAGTCCCTCTTTCCTGTTTCAGATCGAAGTGAAACTTTCCATGAAGTTCACCAGTCGAGAGTTCAGCCTGAAGAGGATGCCCTCACGGAAACCCATGGGTGTGTTTGGAGTCAAGATCTCCACAGTGACCAAGTGAGTTGACATTTTAACACACAGAAGCCACCTAGTCATACAGTAATCATCTGGTTACTGTCTAACAGGCATCAAGCATACATTTGTACTTCTCAGTGATGTTCCTCAGGGCTCGATTCTCGGCCATCTTTTCTTTCATACATGTGCTAATCATTTTGTTTCACACATCCCACATTTTTTACATTATATCTCATTTTAATAAAGGAACCATAAGGTTTGGTTTCCGTTTGCTTCTTTCCAAGCAGCCCTTGGGTTCCATTGCTTTGCTATGTAATGAATATTAACTTGCAGAGACTCTACTCTTTGATATTTCTTTATTGAGAACACTTATGCTGTCCCCTTACAGGGTTTAGGAAGATTGAACGAGATCGTTAGGAGCAAAAGGGAGAGAGAGCATGTATTAGAAGCATCATTGTATTGTCTGTTTGAGGCCAGTGTTGTTGCTGATGAGTGACATTAATGAGGATTAAAGATAACAAGTGGGCAAACCAGAATTACCAGCAAAAATCAATTAGTGCTGCAGATAAAACATTTCAAGAGAAACAAAAGCAGAGAGGCATCACTAGCCCTTCCAGTGATTAAAACAACACAGCTATTAGCCTTGTTTATTTGTCCTATTGTCTCAGTAAACACAACATGCATTCAGTGTTTATGCTGGTTAGTGTTGTACTCAACATGAACTGAGGAGACCCTTAATGTGTGTCTTCACCCAGGCGAGAGCGCTCCAAGGTGCCCTACATTGTCCGGCAGTGCCTAGAGGAGATTGAGAGGAGGGGAATGGAGGAGGTGGGCATCTACCGAGTATCAGGGGTGGCCACAGACATTCAGGCCTTGAAGACCGCCTTTGACACCAGTGAGTATAGCCTTGCTTTGTGTCTTTTTTTATTTAAGTTGTTTAACTTCATGTGTACTGATGTCACTTGTAAACATGAATAGATAAAAGTTAATGTATCTGCCAAATTACATTTCTTATCATGTTTAAAATACTGTTACTGCCATGCTTTTCTAGGAAAGAAGGCTGAGAGGATTTGTTGACCGTCACCTGAAGCAAACCCTCTTTCTTGTCTTTGTATTTCTGTTGATCAGGTGATCATTATTGTGGCTCTGTTCATTTTCTCTGATGTGAAACGAATAACCATAATCAAAAACTAATACCCTTTGACTTTGCATTTGAATTGTGTGTGCCAATTGGGAATGTCTCTTGTGTGGAGTGTGTTTATTTTATTGTAACTCTTATCAGAAGAAGACGCATGGTGACTGTTGCTTTTGCCAGGGTGTTTCCCCAGACTCCTCATCCTCCTTTGTCATTGCGAAGATCCTGTCTTCATGTTGTCGTTGTCGCTCCCCTGCAGATCATAAAGATGTGTCAGTGATGATGAGCGAGATGGACGTCAATGCCATCGCTGGGACCTTGAAGCTGTACTTCAGAGAGCTGCCAGAGCCACTCTTCACTGATGAGCTTTACCCCAATTTTGCAGGCGGCATCAGTAAGTCACTGTACAACAAAGCTAATTATGAGTGAATTAATCTTCAATGGAATGAAGCTAACTATGAGAGCTGTTGTTTCAACTTCTAACTATCAACAATTCAGAGACAAAGTCTTGTATTTGCAGGATATGTAATAACTCAGTTCCTTTGTTTCTGTGCAGCCTTGTCTGATAGTGTTGCCAAAGAGAGCTGTATGTTGAACCTCCTGCTGTCACTGCCTGAACCCAACCTGGTTACATTCCTTTTCCTGTTGGATCATCTGAAGAGGTAGGAACAAATAAATACACTCCCGCTTGCATAACACGTACACACAGATGTTCACATTGAACTCACGCAGATACATGCACAGAAGCCACAAATGTACACACACACACACACACACACACACACACACACACACACACACACACACAAGCATATTCATATTTTTGTGTAAAAGGATAATAAATATTGAAAACTTGCAATTTAGATAATTACAGCTCATTTCTTTTTTGATGTAGCCTGCTATTCTCGAGATCTCTTGTGTGCAATATTCACTTTGTGTTTTATTAACCTGCAACAACAAATGTCTTTCGGTTACTATGGTGCTTTTGAAAAGCATGAGGCTGGAATACTTTGTGAGCACTAACAATGAAGATACAGCTCATTAAAATCATTGCATGAGTGTCTTGTTGATGCAAAGTTAAAGCTTGCCTTTATGGTCAAGAAAATTTGAACTTTAAAAATACAGTTAAGCTGACAGGAAATGGGGAGGAAGTTACTTAAATTTTGTATTTAATGTACTTTTTATTTGCTGCAATGATATGGAAATTTGTTGGGAAGACTAAATAAAAAGTCAAATGATTGTTTTGATTATTTTTTGACAAATGGATGTATTATTTAGACTAGACTAATATACATTTGTTTGTTTTTTTGCTTTTTATGTGATTCTGTAATCTGTGCCACTAATGGACTTGTCTGTCTTCCTCTCCTCAGGGTTGCAGAGAAGGAAAGTATCAACAAGATGTCTCTCCACAATCTAGCAACAGTGTTTGGACCGACCTTGCTGAGACCTTCTGAGAAGGACAGCAAGATTCCCGCCAACCCCACCCAACCTATCAGCATGGGGGACAGCTGGTCCCTGGAAGTTATGGCACAGGTAATTTTATCTTTGACTTTTGGATGACTTCTTTGTTTAAAAATGTTCTGCTTGAACAACAAAAACCTAATTTTTGTTTTTTAAATTTGTCTGTCCATGAAGGTCCAGGTGTTGCTGTATTTCCTGCAGCTGGAGACGATCCCCACCCCAGACAGTAAACGACAAAGCATCCTCTTCTCCACTGAAGTATAGAGCTAACACTGACTGTCCATTTGAGACTTGGAACCATTTAGGAGTGTAAAAGAGGATGGACCATGGCTCAAAGTGAGTCTGTGTGGCGTCTTTTTGAATTCACTGAGCAGATTCCTGGAAAGGATTGTCTCTGGAAATGCCTGCCTCCCTCAAACACAAGAGGGCGCCATTGGGCCTCTGAAACTCTAAGGATGTGAGCTCCTTGTCATTCATATTCTCAATACCTGATATTTAGTGTGTTTCGTTGTACCTTCAAAGAAATTGTGGGTACATCTAACATCCAGTTGTGGTTCATAAGTCAAGAAACTGTAAAACTCAGCCCATAAAAGAGCATAATATGTCTTGATTCTTGAATTAGTTTACCCACAAATCAGAGTTTCCATGTATCTTTGTGTTTGGGCATTTTTCTCTTTCTGTGTTTATTTTGGACAATCATGAGCTCAAGACTGCAACATACATACATTTATCCGTCTCAAATTTTGCTCCATGTCCTGAAATTTCTAACCATGTCTTACAAAGTCTCAGCACACTGTTTCTAAGAAGATGAGAGGAGACATAAGTGCTGTGTGTGGGAGTTAAAAATGAACATCCAGAGCTGCCACCATGCCAACACCTGTGCGTTTAAGTGTTTACAACGTAAACAAACCCTGGCTGGAGTCTGAGACAAACGCTGTGGCTGAAAGAGGGACTGTAGGAAAACAAAACAGAAACGTGTTGACTAGGAAAACGCTGCAATCTGACTGCCTGCGGTTTTTCAACTTCAGAAAGCAAATTTCCTCTCTTCTTTGTTGTTTGTGTCTCAAGGTAGTCTTCAGCTCAAATATCCAGGAAGCAATATATTTTCTAACATAGGAACTGTCAGTGTTCATATCTTTGCAGATGACATGTCCTTCTTATTGTAACCCAGGACTTCTTGCCAAATTAATAAGTTGTTTGTTTCTAGAAAAAAAGGAAGCAGTTGTATTGACAGATACAGTGTGTACATAATCTTAAAGTTGTATTTTTTTTCTTTTAGTTTAACAGTATAATCATTGTTGCTATTATTGTAATTTATTTTTGGGGGCCTGTGAGGAGAAATCAGTCTGTTTTTCTATGTGAACTTCTCTCTGTTTGGTTAAGAAAGTGGTAGGTCTTAGCCTTGACTTCAAGTCTTGCAGTAAGTAGGCAGGATTTAGCCTTGTTCTTATAGAAACTACTTTGCTGTTCTGTCCAGCCTATCAGTTATTATTCATTTAGATATTATAATGAAAGTAACACACACATTGTAGTTACAGACTGTATGCTGCTGTGGAAAAAGGCACGAGCTCTTTAACTGCTGGGTGTTCCTCAGCAGAACGTCTCACATCTAGAGACCATCGCCTGTCTAGTGTAGACATTATGCAATGTCATAATACAGCACACACACACATACACACATTCATAACTAAATGACATTGTCTCTTTTTGTAACATGTAATCTGTGGCTGCAGAAGTGCACTCATGCAATGTTAGAACTACTGTATTACAATTTAAGTGACCTGAGCACTCAGCGCGTGTGTCCATCATAGAGCATATTTGTTGGTTTTAATGAAGGATTATTATTTTGTTTCATGTTCTTCTGACATCTTTATTTATCTCATGCATATGGCAAAATGTCCTGAAAGTTCTCTGTCCCTTGAGCTGTTCTTCATCCCATTAAGCATGAGGGTGTCCAACTTCATGACCAGTTTAAAGAAAAGCTCTTCAGATATTTCTTCATACTTAAATGACATATTTCTCTTTTAATTTCTGTGTCTTTGATTTTACATGCAGGCATGTTTATTAATATTTTGTCCCCTTCTGGTTGTTGTTATTGCTGTCTTGTTCACAAAATCGCATTATAGACTTTGGGATGTTGGTAACTCATAGGGCATCTGGTTTCCATTATTTCAGCATGTAATTCTTGGGGAAATTCAAACTTTTGGTTCCAAATATTTCAAGTCCTTCTTGAAACAGGCCCCATAATGAGCAATGAAAAGGGTTTTGCTTGTAATAATTCCTCACATTCCAGTCAAAAGAGCCCTTGCTAATGCACTTTTAATACAATTTTTTTGGTCTTTTTCTGTGCAAAAGTCTAAATTGCATCTGAATTTAATATGAGTCTCCAGCTGTTTGGTTTCATTATGTTAAGTTTGGTGATTCTCCTATAAAATTTCAATGGTTTAAAGACCAATTTCCCTCTTTTGGTTTCAGCTTCTCTTCGCAGCTCAGCACAAAAAAAAGGAAACAAGAAGAATGAACTCAGATAAACTTCTGCATACATTACTGAGAATCTGGATTGTGGATTTTGTCTCCACTAGTTAAATTTTAAGCATAGTAGAAGGGTTTTTTTCAACAGCTAGTATGAACAGGACACTTGATTACAGGAAAAAAACTAACTATTGTTCACAGACGGACCTGAAAACATGAACCTATCCTTCAAGGGTAAATATCATGTTTGGTTTCCCACTCATAAAACACTAACCATTTGAGCAATTTGTTGGATGTGTTAAGGGCTTGTGTGTGGTTGTGTCCGTTTTAAAAATTAGACAGGAGGCCATATATTAGTAAATATTACTTATAGCAAATTTTAAGTTATAAATGTCTTGGACATTAAAAATCAAGAGGAGTGTTTCCTTTTTGATACATATCAACTCTCTCAGTGTCAGGGCATCTACAATTACTTTGCACATAATTTCATAGGTAAAACTCTTTTGTTCATCACGTTAATAACAATTTCAAGATTTCCTTCTTATTTTTTAATCGTACTTCTACTAATTTACATAATGTAGCATGCACATGATTTTTCATCACCTATGTTTTAGGATGTTAGACAGAGAATGAATACACTGTTCATTCATTCATTCATTTACCTGTCACCTTTATAAAAAGTTCTGATTGCCTACTACTCTATCCTATCGTGCCTCGACACTTTTTCTGTTTAGCGCCTGTGGTACTCCACACACTGACAGTGGAAACATTAAGTCAGCTGTTGCCTTTGCTGAGGACGTCCGCATACCTTTATCTCTTAAAGACTAAGACAGGACCTTAAAGTTAAGTGTGGTCTTAGCTCATACCATACACACCCCTTCTACCTGTCACCTTCATCTGACTGTGATGCTGTAAATTGAATATTTGAAGTCAGTCTTAATGGGGCAAAGGACAGAATTTCTTGCCCATGTGCTTGTTGTAGCTCTTAACATTTTAGCTCCTTTAATGCCTTTTATTCTTATTTATTTATGCTTTGCCCCTTTTTGGTCTAAGAGGGTCAACTGGAGCTATTTATTTATGATATAATATCATCTAAAGTTAAATTAATGTTAGAAAAATTGGTCTTTGTTTGGTGTGTTTTGTTTCTTTTCTTTTTTTTGTTATTAAGGAAACTGTTTATCCACTATTGTTAACTGAACATCTTGTTAAAGGTCCAATTGTTTGTCACTATTATGTCCCAGAATCACAACCACTGTGTTCAACTGCAAACTGTCTTTTAACCTCCTACTCCTGCATCGTTGGTTCATCTCTGTAGTTACTTGTGTTGTACGACAGACTGGCCACTGTGATTGTTTAGCTATCTGAAGATAAGTAATTAGCAGGTGCAGGTTCTCGTCAAATGACAAAGGTAGATTTTGGAAGTTACATAACTCAAACATCTGTTACTTTTCCATGGAGTTGTATAATATGTATTATACTAGAGAGTACATTATTTGGTTTCCATTTTATTTATTGTGGCGTCCACTGACGTATAATTACTAAGGTTAGAGCTGGACCGCCTCTAGTCTCTTTGAAAAGCCAAGCTGTCAGTATGTGGTAGAGGAGACAAGAGTCGTGTATTTCTCTAAAATCTCCATTGTTTTGGTCTGTTGATTGTCAGTGTAACTGCATGTACCCTCCATAACCTCAGTCCCTTAGTTATGTACATGAAAAAGTAAATACAGCAAAAAAGGTTTAATTTTTCTGCAAAATAGCCTGAAGATATGGAACATATTGCTCTACATGAAAGCTACAAATCTCTTTCATTTATTGTACATTACTCTGGTAATTATCAGTCCTTTTTCTTACTGTAGTTAAATACTTTAAATGACCCTCTGCCGCTACTTCTATGACTTTCAAGCTGGCATTAAATTCAACTAGTTTATCACGTAATGTAAAGCTGAGGATGAGACTTGCTGACCAACCACAAACACTTTCTCTTTTTACCTTCCTCAATTTTTTGACTCTTGTTCCTGTTCAATATTCAATGTTCTGCTTGTAGAACTGTAAAAAGGAATACTGTATCCTGAGGGCAAACATGTTTGGAAGGCATTTGCAGCCTATGTTTGTACACAAAAATGTTAAATAAAATCTCCTTGTATCTACATTCGATAGAATGTTTGATTTTTTTTTTTTTTTAATTTTGAGAGTAAGTGTGCAGCCTGGTAGCTTTTCTGGTTACACCTTAAGTTAAAGCACTTTTCAGTCATTGTGTCCTTTGTTGAGGAAACCTGGAAAAGAATCCCAGAGAATAAAAAATCAAAGATCATATGTGGAGTTTCTCAAGGGTCGATTCTTGGGCCTGTTCTACTCTAACAGCAAGAGGAACAGTAAATGAAAACTTTTATTTTATTATTTTTTTAACATTTATTTTTTGCAGGCTACCTGAAATGGTGTCTTCTGAAGTCTAAGTACAAAAAAAGAAATATAATTTTATTCAAATGTATGAACAGTGCTCTGCTGTGTTGGAGGGCATTATCAGTGGAGATAATTGTAGTTCTCACTTTTTAGTTCTTTTCATTTTGATTTGACTTGCACACAACTTGCTCCCATATGTGGATGGCAACAGCAGGGAGGGGAAGTTAAATACCAACAGTGAACCCTGCTGGTTGATTGTAGGTGTTGCAGGTTCATCTTGTCACTGAAAAGTGACTCAGATACTATATTCACCAACAGGATCAACTCAGGAAGCTTGATTTTGAAGATGTTTGTTGTGATGGTATCAATTTTTGCACCTTAATTCATGAAGGTATGAATGAGTCTCTTTAATTTGTTGAGTCAGGATTTGCTTTTTTCAACATATTTAATACGTCTATGCCATTTGGTCAAATCAAAACACCACATGCACATACTATTTTGATGTAGTCATCCAATGTTTTTAGTGTTTTCTTTAAGTGAGTTAAAGTAATGTTTGATAGATGAGAAGGCAGACTCATTCTCTTTTAATGTAACACTGTATATATAATGTATCTGTAATATAGTGCAACTTGGTCTGGTATGACCAGTAGCTTGTGTTGGCTAATCATAACTTAAGTTATTAAACTTAAAAAGATTGTATGACTCTTCTCTATTTGTGTCATAACATTTCAGATTTTCCCATCTATGCATTTTCTCTTGTCATCACAGTGCTGTTCGGTTAAATTTAAAGAGCACTTAATACTGAACATGTCCAGCTGATTCCAGACCGCTTCAGTCTCACTACTTTTATCCTGGAAACCACGAAGTAGCACAGGGGCGTTTAAGTGTGTTGAAAGATCTGTTATCACACTTGGCAAATATCCTTGAGAATGATGCTACACAGGCTGGAGAAATGGTGCGCTGTGTCTGTGAACAGAATATCTTCAAAGGGAAGTTTACAATCCACACAGCAAACACTGACACATGTTCTGCTCCTTGTGATTGTGATTCAGTACTGCAGTGTTGGTAAGCTCAGCACAGGATTTATACTGTGTTTGCTCTCATGATGCTGTTGTCTAGTGAGTGAAGACACAGAAGATGCCTTTACTTTACACATTTTAACTCACTGTTACCTGATCTTGGCTCCACACACCTGTGCTTCTAAACCTCATGTCTCTATATTACCTCCATTGTTTGACAGCTGTCTTAAGAGTTTATTTCTGTTATTACTTAGAATCCCGTTGACATGAAAGGATAATAAAAGATTTTCAACAGGAGAAAACATCTTCCATGTTAAGAACATCCAGAGCAAATTTCCTGTAACTTGAGAATCTTCCTCAGAAGTAATGAATCATGTTGTGCTTGATAAAGAGCCGGACTGACACGTAGAGCAGCGTCACTCTTGCCATTGTGCAAACATGGCTGTTAAAAATACTTCTCTGGTTACGTTTATCATTTATGAGCAGTGCACAGCACAAAGCGGTAGAAGTTAAAAGTTCCGTCTATACACCACTGGAACATGCATCCGAAACCCAGAAGTGCGCAGCGTGTGTTTCAGCACTTAATAAGTAAGCACACCGTTTGCAATCTACTGTGTACGCTTCCCATGCTCAGCCTCGCTCACCTCAAACCTCAGCAGGTGTGTGGTAGAAAGAGTGCATGTGGCCCTAAGAGGGGCTTCCTCTCGTTCTTATGGCTGATATGTAAATTACATGAAAACGCAGAGTGTTTAAAAGATACGTCCAGTTTTATTTCATGTACTTGTAACTGTTTGATTATTATTTTTGGTCCCTTTCGCTCCCCCCTTATGATCACCAATAATTTCCATCGTGCATACGTCATCATTTACCAGAAGACCCCCTCAGCGCAATCTCTTCTCTCATTCTCTCTCTTTCATTCACACACACACACACACACACACACACACACACACACACACACACACACACACACACACACACACGAATGATTGAAAGGGGGAGCGAGAGATAGAGAGAGAAAGGCGGCGCGCCTGCGGCCGCGCTTTTTCCTGTTGCAGAGTTTCTATGTGCAACTTGAAACTTCTCCTGACAAACTGCGGGACTATCTCAGAGGATTTACCTACTTATGTTTCATTCTGTGCGTTGTTTCACTGCGTTCACGTTTCTGGGCGAAACGCATCAGCTCGTGTTGTTTAACGTGCAAACCAGCAAAGTGGTCGCGCTGATTGTGAAGAGGACAGCTTACCTCGCGCACAATAAGGTAAGAAAATATGGATCTTTTTTTCTTGTTCAGTCTATTTTTAAATACGGTTGTAAGACTCATTATCTATGGCATAATGACTCTGTTTAATTAATCGACCAAAACACACTCAAACAGCTTTAGATGTTTCTAATTTATTAGTCGTTTAAATAAATTTGATGCAATACTGGGACGGACTAAACTTAAATTAAGTAATTAAACTACTTAAAAATAAGAATTATCTGTATTATGGTAGTATGGGTATAAATCATGATTTGTAAGGGTAACTAATGGTATTAAACACTTTCATTCGTTTTTTAAGCCTTTTTTCCTATCACAACATCGAAACTGCCCTGTAGTACAGTGTTGGTGTTTCTGTTATCAAGAGTTCACAGAGATGATGTAATGTATTTCTTCGTTAGTTGAACACTTTATTTGTGGTTTTATTTTGACTTACATTGATTGACAGGGTAAAGACGGATCCCTCCCGCAGGATGTGAATTTTCTTATCACTTCCTCCAAGGTTTGAAGGCACATATGGCCATGTTCGTAATCAGGGGAGTAGTTTTTACCAAGGCAGTCAACTGGAAAAAAGGTTGGCTTAGTCAAAGCCTATAAACTTCATAGTTGGGGAAAGTCCAATTTTATTGGTTCTTTAACTCTAAAGAATCACTTTTGCTGTGCAGCTTCAGGCACTTTTGCAGCTTCTTTAGCTCTTGAAACAATTTCACAAAAATAAATCCTGGTTTTTAAATTCCTTTGGCCTGTGAGAGGGTTTCAGCTGAAGAACAATAGAAGAAAAATAGGACTTTGGTCCGATGGACTGCCAATCAGGATCAGTCCTTGTGGAGCAGCAGGGTTATATGTGGTCAGCAGAGGTAGAAAGAACTATGTGTGACAGTTTTCCTGAAAGTATGAAGATGTTTGGAGGGGAAGCAAATAGTTGTTTTTTTCTGTTTATATTTATATTTTCAACACTGAAACAAGAATTTGTCTTTAGATTTCCATTTAAGGACCCTAAATTAGACTAGTTGGGCTCTTGTAAGCTTTCACTTTATAGCACAAATAAGGTCAGTTTAGTTAAGAAATAAACAGCAGTAAAGTATCCCTCTGGTCTATCAGGTCTGAAATGCTGCAGACAGGAAGAAGGGAATCGAAAGCCATAACCATTCTATGTTCAAATCAAATTACAACAATTTGTAGCAGAGCTGTCTGGGGAATTGTTAGTTTTCATGCTCAATATGTTTGTGGTTTAATACTACGTAACTGGAAATTCCTCAGTAGCAGAAGTTAGAGCAACTTAATGGAAAAAAATGATGCTAATTACCATTTGGTTGCCTTAATGTTTCTGACTGCAACACCACTGTCAGAAATACACGTCACATGTTTCTGTAACAATATTACGAAAGCAAAACTCAGTGGCATCATAACAATGTTACATCCTGAAAAAATTACGTTAGACCATGCGTCAGACAAAGTTTTCTTGCGCCACACAACTCAGAGTGTGTGTGCATTCGTGACAGGAAGGGGGATTACTGTACATGTGTGTGTG
>JAPZDY010000011.1:9534435-9549699 GCA_029783645.1 Ctenochaetus hawaiiensis
GGGTACGTCATGAATAATGATTACAGACATTTGAGGCTTCATTTAATAACTTCAGCAGTAGCTTTGAATGTCAAAAATGACATGGGTCCTGTTCTAATCAAGTTATAGTTACATTTTAGTTTCCTTGTATAAGATTGTGCAATGCTCTTCTAATATTTTCTCAGAAACCTGCAGTCACAGGATGATGCTATATCAAGTAAAAATAAAGTTCCCACCTCCTTTTGACATATTTTTTTGCACATTTTTTTATGCTATGTTTAGATTTGTTACAAAAATTGAGGTTTACACTGTGACCTATGAAGGATTTAGTACTGGATCTCTTTTAACTGCCTACATGAAAAGATTTTACTTGGCAATGCAAATAAATGAAACCACTCTTTGTGGCTTGTTGAGATTGCAAAAGTCTTTCTAACGTACAGACATGATTACATCAGTGCTATGATGATCCGGACACTGTAACTTCTGATAGAAGAGGGAAATAACTTTTAGTAATATTTGGAGTTAGAAGAAAGTAACAACTAACATGGTAATTTTTTTAAAAAGTGCATTTAGTGAAAATAAAATGTCTAATCTGCAAACATGCAAAAACCATATGTTGACAATACTCCATGTTTATCCTGCAGCTGCTGAAAGGACATAAGTGTCTCTGCTTCAAGCAATTCACCAATTATCTCATATGTAAAACTCTTGCCAACAAATAAAAGCCGGCCTCACATTTACTCTTGTCTCTGGCTCTTTTTCTTTCTTCTTAGCATCCTCCATCAGTGTCCTGTTCTGTCTCTGTCTCTGGGTCTGGTGCTCATTCTGGCACCGCTCCCTGCCCTGGACATTAAAACGTTCCTCCTCACGAATTTAAAGCTCCTGTAATTTTGGAGTAAACACTCTTTGCTGCTCCAAGCTGTCAGCTAGCCACATGGCTAACAGAGCTAACAAGTATCTATAGTAGCTGCAGTCACAGTTAACTTTAGAAAACTCAGTTAATCACTCAAAGTTGAGGCAGAGCAGCCAGTGAACATCAGAGGCAAAACCAGAAAGCATTTTCCCAATAAAATATGATCCAGTTTCACCAAAATCAGTGATCACTAGTGGTGTGTAAACAGTGTGATTAGATGAAAATTGAATTGGGAATTTGCATTCTCTGAGCTGCATTGATGGAAAGCACCCAGAATAGGTCTGAATCTTTCTGGCATTGCACCTACAGTGCCCAGATTTCTCTTTTGTTTCCACTGAACATTTGCTTTCAGAACATTCAATCTTGTTGAATCTTATTATGTTAAATCTTGCTCATTTCATAAACTGGGTGATACATACAAATCATGTTTTTTTTAGTCAGTAGCTTTCACTCTGGACATGTGCTCTGTGAGTTCTGTCTCTTTGACTCATTGAATAGATAAAAGCAGGTTTTATTTGAATGTTTTAGTTTCTCAATAAAAGAGGTAAATTTGTGTACCATAAAGTTTAGGTGAACTGACAGGTAAAAATCTTTTTCACATAACTGCATAATGAAAACAGTTATCAGGAACGTTTAATAGAATAGGTCAACATTTTTTGTAAGAAAAATGAATAAGTGTTAGGGTTTGGGCTCTTTGATGTGAGTTAGGAGAGAAGATCAATCATTGGCGCTGACAACAGAGGCAGCCACTGCAACATGTAATTGGCTTTTAAAACCACAACTTTGCATTTGTACATTTCACGTTGTTCTGGATTAATAAAACAAACAAATGATGAGGAGCATGCAAATTAGTTCGCTTGGAACAGTGCTGATAGGCACAGAGCCAGGATATCTGTTTTCACCTCTGTTTTCAGTATTTGTGCTAAACCAATCTAAAGACTGCTGGCTTTAGCTGCATTCTAACCCACAAATGCAAACTTTTGCAGTGCTTTAATGAAAATTCATAGCAAGCTTTCACACTAATTTTATTTATTCTTGAAGTTTAAAGATACATACTTGCTTGCTGGAGAGAAATGAATGCTGTAAGTATTATCTGCAGTATCGATGCAGCTTTGGTTATTATTATCTGACATGATTGAGAAACCTGTTCTCTTTTTTTCCTCCACTGAGCTCTTTTACCCCAGTAACCTGAAAGACTTGGCCTACTTTTTCATGTTGCCCTTCTGTTACGAAAGCTAATGGAAGTTGCATCTCCCTGGTAATAACATACCCTAATCTTCTTACAACTTTGCAAAACACACCGAAAAAAAACACGGCAAAGATAAGATTTAAGTATTTAAGATGGTACAATGACTTTAAAACACATAGGTAGTTTATTTTGCATAATTAGCAGTGATTTAGGAGGAAAACATGTTAATGGTGGGAATGATAAGAAATGGTTTCTGGGAAACTTTTGTTGAAATAAAAGGTGCATTGTTGGACTGTCTGCTTTGGCCCTGTGTAGAAAACAAACTGTCCCCCTGTCTTCCTGAGATAGATGGCTCTCCTGACCCATGTGTGTCTGTGTGGTAACTTGCAATCTGTTTGTACAGGCTATACAACTGAGATTGTGCTCTCACTCTTTCTCTCTTCCCAGCTCTTTACTCTTAATTTGGCTGAACTCCCAGATGCTTCGATATTCTGCCGCCATTGGTGACGGAGTTCACTGAGCTTAGCGCAAAAAGAGATCAAGACGGTTGCAGAAAAAAAAAGAGGAAAAACAGACAGACTATGGTGTATGTGATGGCAAGAGGTAGGTGAGAAGTAAGGTCACA
Source organism: Ctenochaetus hawaiiensis (assembly GCA_029783645.1). Taxonomy (NCBI): domain Eukaryota; kingdom Metazoa; phylum Chordata; class Actinopteri; order Acanthuriformes; family Acanthuridae; genus Ctenochaetus; species Ctenochaetus hawaiiensis. The sequence continues at coordinate 9,537,142 of JAPZDY010000011.1, forward strand.
AGTGTCATGTTCATGAGGGGAACTTCCTGCCTTGGCTTTCCACCCTTTGCACAATAACTGTTCCCTTAAGTTACACCATGCAGTTTGGCAACCAGGTATTTTGTCAAAAAACACGTCAAGCGGCTGAGTCTGTGGGATGAAAGCACAAAGAAAGCAAAAAAGAGGAAAGAACAACCATGCTGGAGAATGACCAGCTGGTCTACATCGGCCTGGAGCTGGTGATCTCTGGCCTGGCTGTGGCTGGGAACATCCTTGTCTGCTGGGCAGTCTGCCTCAACTCCAACCTGCAGAGCATCACCAACTTCTTTGTGGTGTCACTGGCAGTGGCTGATATTGCCGTGGGGCTGCTGGCAATTCCCTTCGCCATCACTATCAGGTATTATTAAGTTTGTTATATCATTATAAAATGTTTAATTTCATGTTTTTAGAACTGAAATACATTAAAATCCTCATTAAAAGTGTTATAATTCTGGAGCTGATTGTTCTTTAGCATAACTTTGCTAGATATGTAAGAATGTACTTCTGAGTTTTTTATCACCTGTGATGTTTTTCTTGTACATCAACACTAGCACCGGCTTCTGCGCCAACTTCTTTGGCTGCCTGTTCATCGCCTGCTTTGTCCTCATACTCACCCAGAGCTCCATCTTCAGCCTGTTGGCCATCGCTGTAGACCGCTACATCGCTATCAAGAACCCACTCAGGTGAGCGGAAACAAACGTGGTAATAAAAAGTTGGAACGGAGAAAGCTTTTCTCACCCTCACTCTAACCAAATTTAATTCACTTTTCAGACTTTTTACACCATTTCGGATCTTCATGTATGACAGGCATGTTTTTTCTTTAATGAAAATTACGTTCTTTGCCAAAAACACTTCTGAACATGATGCTCTTGTCACGTGTGACACCAAGTCAGAGTAGTGTGTGTACAACATTAAACGTGAGAGCCTTATTCAGTGATGCAAAACACATTAAATTATAGAGATCTAATTCAGTTAAGACTAATCTGGTTGTGTGATGGAAGACAGAGATAAATGTCCACCACGGGCTTTATTGAGTTACAGTTTGTCTGCTGTTTGAGGGATAAAACCTGCTGAAAGCTTTGATCATTTTCATCAACATTAATCATCACCAGTCAATTACTATTGTGCTAAAATCACTCACCCATTATCTGCTTCTTCATTCTTTTTGCAACAGATGTTTTAACAAACTGTTGACTCATATTGTTTTCATGTGTGTAACCAAAGCTACAGTTGTTAAGTCACAGCTGCATACTTTACTGTGTCATCATAGACTATTCACTCAGTAAGCCACAGCAGGTGATGTATTTGCATAAGCGGTTACATAACAGCCTCTCTGTGTGTGGTTGAGTGTTCACACTGGTGCCAAAATCTTGGCACCAAAGACAGGAGAGCTATAATTAATCAGAATTTTAGGGCGCTTTATATAGCCCACTGGCTGCCACCATGATCATGAAAGAGCTCAGCCACATGGGACAGTGGCTGTAGTTCAGATGATGCTCCCAAGAATACTATTGTTATTCATTCAGATTTTCTATTTCTACTCTTTCAGCCAAACTTGTGCATTCTTTACGTTTGCATGAAGCAACATGTACATCATTGCTGCTTACAAGAAGTTTACACAGTCCTTTGTTGTTGGCCAGTCTCAGTCATCTGGCCTGTTTACATGTAACTGTCTTTCAGTCACTCTGATACATTTGAATTATGTATCAGAGAACTGATAATTGTTTAAAGTCTCTGTCACTTTTTATGAATAATTAATAGAAAAAAAAACAAATGTTGACATTAAAACTTAAAGGCGGGTACTATTACATACTCTTGTCAGTGGTTGTCATTATTCCTCTGACTCCAAGCCTGAGCCTGATTTAAGTTATAAGCCAACAGAACGGTGTCTAGCAAAGCTCATGTTTTAATTAGATGTTGTACAATTACATGTTTTATGATTTCAGCCATTTAATTCCGTTTTACTGCATTGCTCAGAAGCTCTGAACTAATACAGAAGGGCACCTGTCAGTGATAATGTTGGAAGGAAATCCCCTTTATTGCATTTTTATTCACACTCTCTTAAGAGTTGCAACAGTGACACATCAAGATTTTGCACTGCATCTACTTCTGTGCCCTCCCACATAGAAGGAGGAAACAGAAACATACAAAGCAGTACTTTGCACTTTACTCCAAAGCAAAGCAAATGCATCACAAAAGTTTATTAATTAAATATTATCAAAGTGTATTTGGGTATTAGAAATCTTGATTTATGATGTATTTTTAATCGTCAGACAAAAGTACAGGAGAGGTACTTGTCAAATCACTAAGTGGCTACAGTGTATTCAAAAGCCAGTTATGCAACAATGAATTAAAAAAAATCTTCACTGGAACAACTGACATCTCTCTTTTGCTTTTTTAAATAAATACTGCATTTAAGCTTCAGTGCACAATCATTGTGTCCTCATTTGAATCACCAAATATTGAGTTTTCCTCAGAGGGGTAGTGTCACACCGAGATTAGATAAACAACAAACAGCGTGTAAGACTGTGCTCTGCTCAACCGTACAGGTACAACTGTCTAGTGACAGGGCACAGGGCAAAGGGCATCATCGCGCTATGCTGGGTGCTCTCAATTGGTATCGGCCTGACACCCATGCTCGGCTGGAACACAGGTAAGAGATTCATTTTGGAAAAAATGTAAATGTGGGCTTTTGATGTAATGCAACTTCAAACATATCCTGCTGTTAGCCTCAATCTCCAGTTATTTTCAAAATCAGCAGACATACTACTATGAGGGAAAATATAAAAAAAGCAATTAGAGAAAATTTGGCAAATTACCCTTTTATTTTTTAGAGAAAAGTGCATGTATCCATTTCAAAGTTGACTATTAGAGGAAAATGCATCTGATATTTTTATATTGGCTTCAAATTACTTAAGTGCTTCTTAATGTTGAAAGGAAATCTTCTAGATTTGCAGTTCTGAAACCCAAGTCATGCACATTAAATTGCCATAATTATATTAAAAGAGTTTTACCATATAGAATTATCTCTCCTAGGAGAAATGCTTTTGGTTGGCATTATTAAAAGATAAAACTGGCTCTGTTGTACAGGTGGGAATGCAACCTCCCCCCTCAGCACCAAACACTGTCCTGATGGCCTGACTGTGTGCCTGTTTGAAGGAGTCGTCACCATGGACTATATGGTCTATTTCAATTTCTTCAGCTGCGTGCTGGTGCCCCTGCTGGTCATGCTGGTCATCTACGCCAGTATCTTCATGGCGGCACGACGCCAGCTCCGACTGATGGGGCTCAAAGTTGCACACACACCTGCTCCTGGAGAAATTACCTCGTCCTCGAGCTCATCACGTTCAACCCTGCAGAAGGAAGTGCATGCTGCCAAATCGCTGGCCATCATTGTAGGTTTGTTTGCTCTCTGTTGGCTTCCGCTGCACATCATCAACTGCTTCAACTACCTGTGTCAGGACTGTAAGCGCCCACATATCTGGGTGATGAACATTGCCATCATCCTCTCCCATGCTAACTCTGTTGTGAATCCCTTCATTTACGCTTATCGCATTCGGGAGTTCAGACAAACCTTTCGAAGGATCCTGTATCAGCACATCCTAGGGCGGAGGGATGGACGTGGACTCAGGAGTGGTGATGGTAAAAGCACTGGTAGCATCAGCATCGTACGGACTTCCTCTCGAACCAGCAAAGAGGGTTCATCATGTGGCACAGTAGTGAATACCTACGTCCTGGACCCCAGGCCTGACCCAGCTCTACCACCAACTACTCATGAAGCCCCTTGTCATAGCTTCATACCCAACGGACACCAAATAAAGGGCAAAAGTCTTTCAGCAATGCAGCAGCAGGCATGCAACAAGGGATTTTCTGCTCAGGATGGAGAAGAGTCCATCACATATTTAAGGGGAAAAACAGATGTTTTGGAGGTGAAAGACAGTGGAAGATGCATTGCTTTTGTAAATGTTCAAGCTCTGTCGTTAAAAGAGAATGACCGTATCTGCTCTGCAAACCTTGCAGAAGTCTCATGACAAAGACATTTGACATGTACTCTATTTCCACAAACACAGCCGTGTGCAGGTCCTCTTTCTAAAGTCACATAATCTGACTGCCTCATAACATTTTGATGGTTTATTACTTTTTTTACTGGGCATCCATCTTTTAGTTGGATCACAACAGAATTTGTCACAAGTAGGTATTTTGAGATACCTTCTTGACATGCAGTACAATGACAGAGTGGTCTTATTCCAAGATAAATGTCCTTTTTGAAGTTAAATGCAATTTAAAATATGTGTATCATATCTCAGTATGCAGAAAACAAGGCTTTCTCAACTGTACTGTGATGCAGTGTGTATTTAAGAGACTTTAAACATTTCAATTCTTGAACTGCATTATTTGCCAATGCTTCTTCAGGTCAACTTTTGTAATGGTCTTCTTATATTGTTTTAACCACTGGAGGAATAAAAGTCTTGAATACTTGTAAGTTAATTGCTTTGTACCCCCTGAAGTCACTATACATACCACACACCATTTTAAAAGAAGCACAAAAAGACTTAAAAGTCCCACTAAGAGCCGTAACTAATGGTCTGAATAACCAGTCATCCCTGATAACTTTAAAAAACATTATTTGAAGGCAATCATCAGTTTGCACAATCTTTTGTGTAAAGATCTGTCTCGAAATCATTTTTCAAAATGCTGGATAGCTACAGATTATTAGATGATGCTAGTTTGATCAGTATTTTTAAAAGTGCCAGGCAACTGATATCAGTTTCTGGTTCAACAGCTATGGGATATATGAGTCAAAGGCACAAGATGTATACAGGCCAGTTACCAACCATTCAAAACAAAGAGCCTGTTTGACTTGTTCGATATCCCTCCATCTGTCTGTAGTGTGGCTAGCTTCAGAGTCAAGCTTGAGCAAATAGCACAAAAGACACTTTCACACACTCACACATACACACACACACACACACACACACACACACACACACACACACAGTACTTACACATGACCACAGACTACTCAGCAAGAGGTGTTTACAGTGTAGCCCGGCTGCTGACGCCAGTCAATAAGCCTAATGCAATGGAAATCAAATGAAGGTTTATTTGATGATGTCTTTTATTATGCCATTATGCTTTCTCTTTCCCCATTACAAAGCCCTAACATTGCAGGAAAGACCAGTATTATACAACATTTACGGGCTTTAAAACAGTCCTAGACATATGTCTCCTGGAATAAACATACATTAGTATGTATCTACCTGGAATAGGTTTATTCAAAAACTATGCAAATTGTTTATTTCACGTGCTTGTGATAGGGGTTATGAAAATTGTGGTTTTGGTGATTCAAATCTGGGTTGTTCATAGAGAAAAAACAAAACCGTAAATAAACCTGGGACTGTTGATGGTACATGAGTCTACCTTATGGACGCCATCAATTGTCTCGTTTTCACCAGCAAGACTGCAGCAGGGTCCAAGGTGGCATGATGTCTAAGGGAAATCCATTTAGCCTGTTTTTATTATTATATTTAACTATTATTATATTATATCATTATTACACTATTATAATTAAAAAGGAACATACAAATGAGAGGTTTGATTCTCGTGATTCTCTCTGATGCAGTTGAGACATGGAGCCACAAAGTACATAAAATATCTGGTGTCTAATATCTAACAGTCTAACTATCTAACAATCTACCTATGCTAATAAAAAAAATAAATGTACAGCATATGTGATAATGCAAGTGTATGCCTGTGGTTGTTGGTTTGCATAGATATTTTTGCAGACTCCATAAACATAAACATTTTTATCTTTAGTCCTATCGTGCCTTTATCTAAACAAAACATGTTCCATGTACAGCATATGCAAATCACAGAAACCAGCACAACAAAAACATATCAGGATTATCTGACAGAGGACAAATAACCTCAAAAATACAAGTCCCATAATGCACCGTTGGATACTCCAGGAAGCACTTGGTTGACCCTTCGAGGCATTGTGGGTAGGCGGAAAAAGGCTCCAAAAGGGACGCGAAAGCGACAAACGCACGTTGCAGAACCGCCGAATAAGAAGAAACAACAACAAAGAAATAGATTTTCAGGACAGAATAAAGGTAATCGTCTCAGTCGCGTATGATATTAAGTTAAATTCCTGCTCAGTTGACTTAAGAGTGGTGTTTTTGTTGTTAATAGATCGCATTCATTCAATTGACCAACATGGTTCCGTCTATTTGCTGAAGTCCAAATTTAAAACTTCAATTAAGCATTAAATTTTAAAATAACATAGCTACATCTAGCTTTAGATTTATAGTAGTCTGCACCAATCATCACTTCAAAATATAAATATGAGTTATAGATTCATTTTGTCATTTTCGTACTGTTGTATTATTGAAAATTGCTAGGAGAGTAACGTTAGCTTGTTAGCTAAAGTATAGAGCATACAAGTTTATATGCCTTTAGCTGTATTACCAGAGCTACAACAGTGTAGAGTTTGCTTGTAATGGATTCACATAACACCTTACTTTTGAGTGACCCATATAGTGATTATTCGGGTGCTTAAGTAACATAAAAAAGATGTGTTTTTTTAAATAATAGGGATGATTTTAGTCCGGGCAACAATCGAACAGCTTTATGGGTGAATGTATCATGAATTGAGGGTAGCTCGTAGAAATGTAGCTTGATAAGAGCCATTTTTAATGGAACACCACATTGAAATGTTTCGTGTAAAACATGTTTATTTTCAGGAAGAAGACGGTTGAAAAATGTCCATCGGTGTACCAATCAAGGTTCTGCATGAAGCAGAGGGACACATTGTGACCTGTGAGACAAACACTGGAGAGGTGTACAGAGGCAAGCTGATTGAGGCTGAAGACAACATGAACTGCCAGGTTGGTCCTCTGCGATAAAGGATCAACCATGATCATGAATTAAGTTCCCATATATATATATATGATTTCTGCACTGTTGTGGCCCGTTTTTAATTTTTTTTTTACCGTCCCTCTCATATTTAAAAAGTTCAAAGTCCTTGATAAATTGGAAGTGTGCTTGATTCCTTCTATAATTTTCAACAATTTAACATGTGGTGCTAAAGCAGCTGTCCATGAATATGATGAATAACAGTACAAAAGGAAAACAGTCCCTCACTATTAGATTTAAAGAGAATTACAGATTACTCTTTTCTTATGTAACTTCACTGAGGTTGCTACTTGTGTTTCTTTCAATCTAAGTATGTATTGTCACTAGTTTTACCCTGATATGAAGCCCAGAAAGAGTGACTATTTTGCACTGGTAGGCAGCAAAGTGGTGCAAAATAAACTGCCCTTTCACAATGCAGTGTGTATAGTATGCCCTTTTTTTTAAACAATGATTGACTGTGCAAGTAAAGACAAAATACATTATTCTTCTCACACATAGTTAATCCAAGGTTTGCAAGCCCCATCTGGGGATACCTTTTACTGAGCTCAGTATCCACAGTGGCCCTCATATTGCATTTGTGGTTCACAGTCCTGGTAGTTGATAAGTTTTCCCTAGAATCCAAGTTGTAGACCTGTCCCATTTTGTAAGAGTAAGAAATACAGGGCTGTAGTGTTAAAAGACTAAGACTGTGATGTGCTGCTTACATTGCAGTGTGCATCTGTAGATAAGGTTTCTTTGATGTAAGTTTTGTTTCTAGTGTATTTCTGCTTCCAGCCAAATAATTAAATGCTTTATTTACTAAAACATACAATGATTTTCTTACAACCATGTGATTTAATAAGCCATGTAGCTTAAGTAGTGCATATTATTTCTGTCCCTGCAGATGTCCAATATAACAGTGACTTACCGTGATGGCCGGGTTGCACAGCTAGAGCAAGTCTACATTCGTGGCAGCAAGATTCGCTTCCTGATTCTACCAGACATGTTAAAGAATGCTCCAATGTTAAAGAGTATGAAGAACAAGAACCAGGGATCCGGGGCAGGAAGGGGCAAGGCAGCTATTCTCAAAGCACAAGGTGGGTTGGGAGAGTGTGGACAAATATTTTATTTATTTATTTTTTAAGTCAATCAATTTGTGCAGCAGAACTGCAAATTACAAGACAATAAATGCTGAATCCTTTTTGTTACAGATTCATGCTTCTATCTGCCCTTACTTCTTAAGAGCTAAATCATAGTGCTGATTACAAAATTCTTAGGCCGGTATTGACAGACTTAACGACCGACTAATATATCAGTCATACTCTACTTGGTAGATTATGTATATATAGCCCTTTTAACAGTTCATGGTCAATAAATGGAATAACACTTCAGGCACCTCCAATAAATTTCTCTATTTGTCCATTTTCATACATTCCATGGCAATGCTGGAATAATTAAACATGGGAGAGTCAAGCTGATGGCGATAGAGCAATGCTTATGGATGCTTACTGCCATAAAACACGTTAGAAGAAGACGGCAGAGAAGAGTTTCCTTATTTCAGTTTCCAGCCATTCTTGAAAAAGGAGCTTGTTTGCAAACAAACAACTTGTTTCGATTGTCAGTTACATTTGCAAAGCAACTATGAACAAGCTTAGGCGTAAAAAAAGGCATCACGTGAGTCTTGTTATAGCTTCACTCGCTAGATATGAAAGTGGACAGACATGACACATGCTATCCCTGCACTGTTACTGCCATCATTTACAATACCAGCCTTTTTTTATAATCTAAGAGGGAGGGAAGAAATGCTGGTATAGACTACTATAATATTGATCCCAGCTCCCATTCACACATGACAAATGTTTCATTATATTTCAGGGATAGAGTGCGTGAGTGAAAAGGGATTATATAACAGCCTTATCCTGTGCATATCAAGATTAATGAATCAAATGTAATTTTCTTTTTCCTGATTAAATAAAACACTATAGCCATTCTTTGAGTCAGAGTTTTTTCCTTAAATATGTTGTTTTCTTTCTCATTTTCCCTGCAGTGGCTGCAAGGGGTCGGGGCCGTGGTGGAATGGGAAGAGGCAACATCTTCCAGAAGAGACGATAACTGCTCCAACTTCAGGATTGTTGCTTTGTATAGTCTTTTGTTTTGTTTTTTTTTTAAATCTTGTCTTCTTTGGATTGGATATCTTGAGTTTTGTTCTCAATCCTATGTTTTGATGATGATGACTTTTAATTTCATTTTTTATGAAAATAAACATATTTCCATTTGATGTGTCTTATTATCTGGTTTACTCAATTTATCAACTTATTAACCATTTTATTTTTGTCCCCTTACTTGTTATTCAGTAGCTTCTCTTTATTTTATCTCCTATCTCCCTATCTCAGCATTGTACCAGCCCCACCTGATTTTTGCTCCACAGATTTATTGCATGCAGGAAAATCAAAAATTGAGGTTAGCAAATAAAAAAATTAATAAAAGTACTTGGTGTGACTCTCAAAATGAACCATTTAAATTCTTGGTCCTAATAGTTGGGTCAAATTTGAATGTCTAAAAATTCCTCCAAACAAAGTCTCAGGCCACTGTCTTTCCTCAGTTTTAAAAGATTGTAAACTAAAGCAAATTGTCAGACTGACGCTGAGCATGAGGTGATTATTAATGACATACTGAACAAATGAGCTTCAGTGCATCTTTTTTTGTGATTCAACTTTTTATTTGTTTTAACATTACAAACATTTTCAAATGTCACAAACAAATTAAGTCTGTTTAAGAAAGTAAAAGGAGAAACATAGGACATGAAGTGCATCTTGATACTGGAAAGTTAAACGAAAGTCGTGTAGAGATGATACATGAAACATTTTAGCACCAATTACAGTACTTCTCCGTAAAACTCTTGTCCTAAACATGTAGTTAAATCCACTAAATATTTTGGCTTTGTGAGTGCAATGTTTATATGGTAAAGATCCCATAATAGTAGTTTTTATCCACAATTTTGACTGAATTTAAACTCCTGTTATAGATCATTCTCACAACTTTTAGTAAGCATTCATGCAGAAATAATTGTACACCCACAGCACAGTAAACTAGTTGTAATGCTGTTGAACAAGACAGCCAAACTAAACAAAAGTGCAAAAACTGCTCTACAAAGCTGTTACAATTGCGAGGTGCAACTTTCCATTACACCACATGGTGGAGTCAAACAGCTACGAATTACATGTAGGTTAGTAGAAATGCTCAAGAACCATGATTTGTCTAGTTTAAAGTCCTGAGTTAAACGAAAAGGGAGAACAAAAGGTAGCCTTAATCTCCACTCCTTTACGAATGTGGGTTTTTTGAGAAGCACGTCGCAGAAAGTATTAAACGTTAAACTACCACGCTGTTCAAACACTTCCTCCATGTGAGGCACGAGACCTGTGTGCTCAGCTGGATTGGTCCATCACTACATAGGTTATCGGTCTGCTACATTTCCCCCCCGCTTCTCAAACAGCTAGCGTTAGCTAGCTGATGAAGTACAGGCGCTTCTTATACCGAAGCCAAAGACGGAGAAGGAACCACACAACTCTGACTTGTGGGCCTAAGTAACACCTTAAGGTAAGGTTTCATATTTTACAGGTGATATTTGGTTCTTGTTGTCCTCCGTTGCGTTGTCATCGTGCTGCTGATGAACGTTACTCCGTCGCACTAGCATCCTTGACTCCTGCCCATCAACATCTGTATCTTTGACAGATGAAGCAGCTACTAGCGTTAGCTCAGCTGTTTGGCTTTGACGCGTAGAGCTAACGGTAAGTTATTAGCTTAGACGACGGTAACACTCGCCTATCCCTGATAGTGTTCATAATAAACTGCTCTTACTCGTTTAAATGTTTACAGTTAGTGTGACAATTTTTAATTATAAGTTACCCATCACTGCACTGAGAACGCTAACGTAAAACTATTGTTATGTCAGTTGCATGTAACGGTAACGTTCTAACATGTAACGTTATTTAAAAGCTACGGTAACGTTAATTTATGTCTGTGTTGTAGCTGACACGATGTGGAGTCAATAGGGAACCTTGGTCTATTTTTTAAATTGGGTTAACGCTTGTTTAATACTTTAATGCTCTAAGCAAGTTAATGCTGATGTGGATTGTAATGTAACGGTTGACTCTGTTTTGTTTGCATAATGTAACGTTAGCGTTACAAAGCTTTTAAAGAATCTTAAGTTGCATTAGCATGGTTCTTATAGAATATGACACCAATATGTATAGGTTACTCTTATTTTTTTCCCTTTCAAATATATGTTAAGTACTCTGAGGCCTTTAAATGTTATGAGACCGCATCTAAATTTATATGTCATTGAAATTCATGCCTTAAATGCAGCACTTTCTATTTATGCTAATTATCTAAGCTATCAAAGCCACTTCAGATGATCTCTGTCGACAAAGTCGGTTCATTTACCTCTTCTATATGTTTTTATATCTACATTAAAAAAACACATTTTTGAATCTTACTGGGATATGCTATGTTAAAATTACTGTCACAATACAAGTATCATAGTTCGGACATTACTGAGTTAACCATTAACGAAATTGCTTTAGCAATTAATAATTTGTTCAAGTCGAGCAAAAAACTGTCGAACGTTTTAAGCTTCTTAAATGTGTGAGAAAATCTTCAATTTCTATGTTTTTATTGTAATTGGGATTTGATTGTCAGTAAAACAAAGCAATCAATTTGAAGCCGGCACTTGAGTTCTGGGATATTTTGATCCAATTTTTTCCTTTGTTTTGCACAAATTCTGTTGATGATGTTTTAACAGCTTAAAAGAGCATTAAAAAAGCCTTATTTTGGAGTGAAATAACCTGAACACTAAATATTATCATATTCTCTAATATTTAGCTGTGATTTTGTGATAGATTACAGTGAAGTTAGCTCAGAAAGCTTGTTCCTCCTGTTTTGTTTACTGGAGCTTATCTCATTCACTACTCTGCAGATCCCCAGTAGGGTTGCCCTGTTGATCTTTTAATGAAGCTGGGGATCCTCCTCTGCTCCAGATGGCCCTGATTGTACTTGTATGTCTGTGGGACTGTGTCTGTGTTGCTATTAATGCTGTACATGGCATGGACCCCCTGTGAGCTTTGATAAGTCCTCTCTTCCCCTCCCCTTCCTCCCGGATAGTGGAGGTCAGGACATGTGACTTTTGTTATGATAAGAGGCGCAGTACGACATCTGGAGCTAGGCAGCATCTGTTAGTGTTTCATGAGGCTCCAATCTTTTTTTTTCTTTGTCCAGCTGCTGTGATCACCAAGGATCAGGGAAGTTTAGGGCTTTAGCCAGCAGTTCAGTTTTCCATGCTAAACAATATCTTTGTCTAGGAATAGAGACATTCAGAGCTGAGCTGCTTCAGCTCACCATGGTTGGTGGCATTTTTATCTAAGTGCTTGTGTGCGGCTTAGCCTAGTTAGCAAGGATGTCTATCAAAGAGGGATTTGATGTTGTATGGGTTTTGCTAAAAGCCTGCATATAGTAGTAGTTCGGTAAGACATGAGTCTCGTATCTAAAATAGATCAGTGACTTGTTGTAAGTTATTGTCACTGTAGCTTTCTCACTCCAAGGTAAGGGACTGTAATGAGTGATATGCTAACCGTAGCTTGTAGTTTCAGT
>JAPZDY010000011.1:9593436-9605068 GCA_029783645.1 Ctenochaetus hawaiiensis
TGAAACTCTTCGATCTACGCTCAGCAAATGCTAGTGCAGGTGGGGAGAGATAGTCACACACACACACCACACTACACACACACTCACAATCCCGCAAACTGGCCGCTTCTTCAACACACTCACCATCTACAGCACACAAGCACAAAGGTGGGTGCAGCTACAAGTTCACAAATATAGTGTACACACAATATCATCCCTCCTCTGTACAAACAAACACCTGCTTAAACAAACTGCCAAATGAACACCAACAGTCATTTACGTTGAGCGTTATTAAAGGTCCTGCTGTTCATTTCTGTCCATATTTAAAAGGACTGTTCTTGTTTCACCGATGTACTGAGCAATGATGGTCGATAAAATCAGCTCTGCTTTGAAAAGCAATCACTGCACTCCAAGAATATTTTTAGACTACTTGAAAGTGTTTGACACGGTTAATCAACAGTGTCCCTCAAGGCACCATATTCTTTAGCCTCTGTAGTTTCTAGGCCAATGGATCTTTGCTAATGCATTTCTGTTCATTTTGCTGCTTATGCCATTTTGTTCCTTTCAAGTACAAAAGTCTTTTCATTAGCCAAAGTATTCAGAAGTTTTTTCTTCTCTTGATTACAAGGACATTTTCAGGTGATAGAGACATTAAGAGGTTTCCTCTTGGAAGTATGTTTTTGAATTATATCAAAAAGCATGGTCATGTTTTGTAATCCCACATCACAAATACTCTGTCATCTGAACTACAGCTTTGATTTTTATAGTGAGGGCCGGCAGACAACAGTGTAATGTTCCTTTACATCCTCAGACTTGATTAGGTCCAATTTCACGTGTCACTTTTCATTTTTTATGTCACTTATTTTATTTGACTTAATTCAGCCTAGTACCATAGCCACCAAATTCTGTGACCGTGAGGAACATGTAAGTTCAGCCAAAAGCAAAGATGTGAGAATGAATTAAAGAAGATGAGGAAAAAGAGGAAATTAGCTCCTGTCACACAATTTAGGGAGTTGTTTTTTGCAGTGACACAATTGGGTTTTAATTGTGTTCAGGGTTAATTGTCTAACAGCTTTTAACCAATAAAAAAACTACATGTTTTGCTTAAGATTTATACATTTAAATAAATTTCATCTATCTCTAAAGCCCTAGTTCAGAGACCTTTTGTACTAATCGCATGAATTTTCTGTTGGTACAATTCCAAATAATTGTCTCAATGTGAAAGAAAAGCCAGTTCACATCTTGTTTGCATTTCATAGAGTTCATAAAGTCAAAAACTGATCTTCCCAGTCTACTTCTCACATTGAAGTTGCTTCTAAATATGACACAAACAACCCAACATTTCTGTTAATTGGGCAAAGATGATCTGGTTTAACTTTCTTCCTTCACCATTTTCTTTAGATTCAATTTTTCAAAAGTCAAAACAAAGATCACAGACCAGTCACATCACTAAATTACACTCACAGTGAGGCTGAATCTACATTCAAACCAGAACAAGGGATCTGTCTTTAGTTTGCTCTCAGTGTCTTACAGATCTGATTTGACACTCACACAGACACACACCCTTTCATCTTTACCAATTATTACACCACTTTTTGCCTTTTTTAAATAATGTATCTGACTCTACATCTAGCGTCTTTACATTTAGTGTCAAAAAACACCCTCTGACATTCAAAGCGATGCAACAAGAAGACCACCTACAGTTTACACATTCATACTTACACAAATGCACAGACTCATATCGCTGGTGAATCAGACACACACTTGTGCACATATAATCCTCAAGGAAATGCCACAGAGCGTTTCAAGGTCCCAGCAGAAGCAGCAGCGTTTTGGTGCCACACACATGCAAAAACGCACGCCAGAAAACAGAGATAAAACACAGATGATGGCGGGGTGAACAACATCACAGTCAATTTAAGCAAACATATCAACCACATACACACACACACACACACACACATCTCTGACTCACTCTGTGCTTTAATCCTTCTGCTGCCCACCATCCGAAGATGCTTCCGGAAGTTCCTGTGGGTTGAGAAATCAAAGCAGAGGATGGAGGAAGCACCGAAACATGAAGAAGAAAGGGAAAGAGGGAAGAGGGAGGGGTGGGTGGGAAATAAAGCAAGGCAAGACAAAAAGAGTAGAGTTTAGTGTCAAGCTTCTATTTCTACAAAAAGAGGTAAAGACAGAGATAATTATTGGTAAATATACACATTTTATTGTCAATGTGACGTGAGCGGAAAACACGTCCACACAAGAGTGGTGTGGGCGTAATGTACCACATTGTGGAAGCACCTCTTTCCATCCTCTATATTGTAGATTTCTGAGATGCAGGAGATTCATTATTGTAAAAACATCCAAAAGGGAAACCCTACCGTAGTATTTTGCAGATGTGATGCATCTGTTCCTAGCAAAACTACATGAGGAAGCACCAGAGGGAGTTTATTTTGCCAATGTCTGCACAATAACTATGTATGTGCATTTACTCTGTTCCAGGAAATGAGATGTTGCCTTGTTGATGGTGTCTGCTAAGACACACGCGTCAATTCGCCTCAAAACTCAATGGTTTTATTTACATTTGAGGGAAGAGTCTTAACAATACTAGATTTCCCAAAGAATAATAACTAAAACAAATATTAGCATTTTTCCATGGAACCCCCTACATGTTAAAAATATAGTAAGTAAATACCAATTTTTAATCTGAGGTTATAATAGAAAAAATTCAACAATATTATATACATATACACTGCCAAGTTCAGAAAGACGTAGAACTCTTTAATTTTTTTCCCTAATGTCTGCACATTAACAATGCCATCCCAGCAGAGAGATCTGCAGCAGAGAGTGCAGGGGCAGACGGGCTGTTTCATTGAGTGTTTGTCTAGTCTGCAGAACTGCAGCCTCACAGTGTTGTGTACTGATAAATATGTAATGCTGTCTGTGGTTCTGAAGTAGCAGATGAGTTTGTAATTGCATCTTCCTCTCTCAGACACGCCCTCCTGTCAGTTCATTGTTGGATCAGTAAATTCTCTAAATGATTTACTCTGAAAAATTCCATTACATAGTGTATTGTAGCCTCTATACTCTAAAGAGAGTGTCAAGTTTATGATTGAAGTGACAAGTAGCAACCTGTAGTCACAAAAGAGTGGGAGGATCATAAAGACACACTGGTGCCTTCAGAATTCCTGTAACATTTCTATGGTCATTCAGTTGTGTCTGTATTGCTGAAAAAACACCCCCCAGACCAAGCCATCACTGACTTCACCATAGATTTAGATTTAGAGTAGAGTTATGGTCTTCCCCTCGGGTAAAAATAAACAGATCACTACAGGTCGTAACTAATTCCACACCAGTGCTTTTACACTGAAAACTTCTACATCAGGTACCTTCTGGCAGAAAATGTGACTGCTGAATTTTCCATCCTTAAAATTTAAGAACCTGGATTCACTAACAAGGTTTTTTTAAATGTGTATTATTCAAATGTAACTTTAATCAAGGCAACTGTACTGTTATTCATTCAGCCTGATCACAGGCTTTTGATGCCGCATGCAGGGGGTCAGAAGTAACTCATAAAAAGGACAGCACATTAGTAAAAAGTGTTTTTTCTAAAGAATTTTTATGTTACTTTTACAAAGTTGTTCTTTTTCCCAGACAGACAGTAATCTACATTTACTTCATTACATTTACCAAATGCCTTGGTTACAACTAGTCTGCGCTAAATGCAGGGATTAAATGAAGGGACCGCCTCTGTCCTTTGACCATGATATCATGATGAGCAAAATTTTAACCAAGAGAGAGCTTCAGTGACAATCCCTGACCACATCTGGCCACACTTTATATATTGAAACTAAAAAGAAAACAGTTACATGATGGGTGCTGCTGTGACTCCTGAACACACTATGGTGGCTGCTTATGAAAAGTCCTCCTCTAACCTTCTAAACTGCCATACTGTGGCTAAAAATACTTAGCTCTCCAATGCTAGCTATATAAACCTTCATGTGTAGTGTAAATCTTTCATATGATAATGACATGATTTTTTCTTGTAAAGTGATCTTTCAGGCTTTTAAATTAATTATTAATCAATAATAATCTATTATAAATTGCGTCCCATGAATAACCTTCACAGGACCCATGAGAAAGTGGGTTGCTATCCAAATTGGCTCTGCCCCATAAACAAGTTGTCTATTTATGATGACAGTAAAAAAAAAATTGAAAAAGTGAATGTTTAGCTGTTAAATATTACAGCCATATCATAGCAACATATTGTCTCTGGTTGTGTCTTGCCCTCTTCAGTAAAAATGGTCCATTCAGGGATTGCTGCAGAGAGGCCACACGTTAGTATTCAGGTACTTCATAAATAATATTGAAATGAAAAGTAACTTGTGTTTCAAGCTACTTAATAACTTGGTACTTCTTTACTTGAACTAGAGTGGAGTTTTCAAATGGTATTTTTCTCTCTTTATTTTAGTTATTTTTTTCAGGAAGTAATTGTATTTGTATTTGAGAATAGATACATTTAGTACACTATCGGCCACTGGTTCAACAATCAAAACATGATTACATACTATTGCTGCTGAAAGAAACATCGTCATCATCCTCATCACTGTAAGCAAGAATAAACAATAAACACTACCTAATGACATGATATGCCATACCATCAAAAAACTGGCTGTTACAGGTAACTTGCTTGGCTACAAACATGTTTTTTGTTTTCAATTTGCAGCTTATTATTTGTTAGCTTCCTTTAAGTAGACAAAGCTTTTTGTGTCTCCTAGCAACATTAGACTGCTCAGATAAAACTACATCTTTGCAGTCTAAAAGTAATTACATGTAAAGGCTTTGCATTATCATGTTCCACTTGAAATCCATTTAGTGCCTTGAATAACAACAAAGCACTGAGGTTTGTATAGTTTTTCTCTGTGACTTTCTGCCTGATCTGACACGATGTTCTATGCAAGAGCCCCAGAAAAACATCCTTTTATCTCTTTGCCTCCCTCCCATGTCGCATCCACGCACAGTTTCAGTACACCGAGCTACCAGTCAACACTCATGATTAATGATCTCTGCATGTGGTTTGTGAGTGTGTGCATGTGCGAGTCGGTCCATGTAGATCCGACTGTGGAGAGGCAACTAAAAATAGAAGCAACATGAAAGGGAAAAAATAGTCTTTGGACTCTCTTTGTCCTTAGTTTACCTCCATACAAACTACAGACAGTTAACTAGTAATATTAAACCATGAGTTTTGTTGTTAATTTCCTGAGTCACACAAATTGCATCAGGCCATAATATGGTCTATTAAGGACCAAATACAAAGTGCTAATTACAGATAAGGAACATCACTCTGACTCTGTACTTTGATAAAGAGATCTTAAACACACTAACACAGAGAGCCAGACAGACATCTTTTCTCTCTGATTGTCTTGTGCTTAAGCATCAGCTGCCCACAAAGGAAAGGTGTTGAGACAGTTAATGAGATTTAGGCGAAGAAGAAGAAATGTGAGAGAAACCATGTCCACCTCCACTTCCAGCTAAAGACAATCCGTCAAGTCCTGCTACAGCTCTGTCTGTAACTCACTCACACACACTCATTTCCATCCATTTTTCTATTTCTGCTTTTCATTTGCTCTGCTACTGTTTTTTACTCAAAGATCTTTTGCCTGCACCTGTTCCATCTGCTAAGTAATTAATGCTATGGGTGTACCATTGTGCAATTTGAAATAAGTAAACTGTCTCCTAGATATTGAAGATGTATACTTTGAGGAAAAACATGTAAAGTATTTCTAATAATTAATTTGTTTGAATAAGAAAAAATGCTCTCACAGAAATAGTCTTTATGATCCTCTACCTCATTTTTTCTCTTTCTTTTAATGAAGTTGGAGCTTTCAGTCTTTTGTTTCTTCGATAATGTGTTTTGCTATTACCACTTGCCTTGGGTTCAGTCTGCTTTGAGAACAGAGCAGTAGTACTTACAACCTTTGTAATTTTGGTATATCTTTTTTTAGCAGCCTAATTTTTGGCCATTAATTCAGTAATTTAATAATTTAGTTAATGGCCAGTTTGGAAACAAGACACCAAGTGAAACATGTTTTGAAAATATAAAGGGATTTTTGTAGAAGCAACAGCTAAAGTAGCTGATTACTCAGCTCAGCATCAGCAGTGGTCAAAGGAGTGGATTACTGGGCTGTTTACTTAAAAGTAATAAGATCTCACCATGGAAAAACTCTAGTACAATGAAAACTTATTTACTTTTACTAAATAAAAATTCTTGCAGAATCATCATCGCTAAAATATACTAAGAGTACCAAATGTCAAAAGTGCAAGTACTCAGTGGAGAACGACATTTGACATTTTAGAATAATGTTGTATTATTGGATTATAATTATTAATGCACAGCATTACTGTGGAATTTAAGCCGTCAAAAAATTTATAAAGTTCAAAGTATAATATTTACTTTTGATAAATGGAGGGGTAGAAGTGCAAAGTAGCACAAAATGAAAATATTCAAGTAACATAAATTTCTCAAATTGTACTTACTGGTACTGGTGCTTACTGGTACTGTACTGGTCATATTTTCTAGTTTCAGAGAAATAAGGCTTAAGAAAAAAGCATTTCACCAAGTCAAGACTGCATCACGTACATGAAACCTCAAGTCTCACAAGTGCCCACACGGGAACACAAGACATTTGATTGCTACTTTATTTAAAGTGACTTTGAACTGGTTTTCTGTTTGATCTGATTTGGTAGTCAAACAACTGGATTAGAGAGGATAAAAAAACAACATTTTAAAATTTCACTGCCTCGGGGTGGACATGGCCTTTGTGTGATAAGATTTAATCCTTTTTTTAGGTTCAGGTGGTGTAGGACTTTTTTTTTCTTGAGGCTTTCTGTGCAAAGAGGCAAAGTGTTCCTAAAAGTTTGTTTCACTGTTTTTTAAACTCATTTTCAAATCACTCATTTTGATGACATAACACACAGCCTTGATGCGCTGACACTGCAGATGGATGACAACTGAGATGTCAAAGTAATTGAGATGTACTGCATGGTATCACATGCACCATCTGCCCCTGTGTGACAGAGCATCTGGGCCCAAGAGAGACACTTTCTAAACTTGTTACTTATGTCATTACTCCTTCAAATGTTACAGATTCTTGCTGCCTGTTAACAAAGGCTCTCAAAAGTGTTAATTTTTCAAGAAACACATTTCTGTATGTTCATTTTTGTAGTAATTAAAGCCTCCCTGTTTCATGAAAGTATAACCAACATATTTGGAAGGAAAGCTGCAGTCACATACCAACTTGTATATTTCCATGCTGAAGGTGCTAATGAACGACTCTGATGTCACATTTTTGCATGCCAACTTGGAAAACTCTTTTAAAAAACATTTTTCACACATTAGGTAGGTGAACTTGCTTGCAGAAATGTACTTATTTTAGATGTGACTGGTAAATTCAGTATGTGTAGATTTGTTTGAGGTGTTTGAACCACCTGTATGGTATAAAGCTATTTTGATATTTTTATTTTTGTCCAAGAATAGCAATCTGATTCATTGCTTTTGGCATTACATATCTTGCCTAGAAATAAGGGCACTGTAGCTGGGCATCCAGTAGGCAGATCCTTTTAAAAGCTGCTGATGGCCTCACACCTTCAAGTGCCACATTGAGACTCTTTGACTTACATTCGACACAGCAGCAACAAGCTACAGCTGAGCTTTAGCCATAAACAAGCACAAATGGCGCTTTAGCAAAGCACACCACAGCAGAGGGACCCATCGTACCTCTGGATGACTTGTGCTGAATTCTGCTCCCTCTCTCTCCTTTTTCTCTTCACAAATCCCCGGAAAGCCCTGCCAGGACGTGGCACAGTATTAAAGGGATGAGAGAGGGCAAATGCTGGCGTAGCATGGGGTAAGGCAGTGCAGGGAGGCTGAGGCCATGGCTGTCAGCTGCAGGGTTTTATTTGGCTGTGAAGGGGAGGTTGTTGTAGGTAGGCAGCAGCATTGACTAATATAAAGACCAGGAAGTCAAATCACAGCACCAGCTCAAATGTTATTTTCTACTCACCTCTGCAACAAGTAAGCTTGTCTGATGATATAGACCTGACACTGCTTTTGTCACCTCATGTGTCTCTCAGTGCACATGAGAGATAAAATTCTTAACAAAATAGTTTGTTTTGGGGGGTAATATATTTCTGGATACCTCAGAATGAGTACAGTTTTGTACCTGTGTTTGCTGTTTAAAGGCATGTTGACATTTGAGCTTATACTATTAATTCAACTCCTGGAGGTGTGGAGGCTTAAGTGGCAGCCCCCCTTGAAAAAAGAGTAAGTTTTCAAATGCTATGAGTTTAGTGCTTCCTATTCGCTGCCTGGGCTTCTTTCTTCATTGATAGATTTTGTATGTCAAAAGCTGTAATGAGCTAGCAAGAGGTTGAAAGCACGAACTGTAAAGTTGTCGTGGATGCCTGCCATTGATTTAAATCAGCCGTTAAGGAACTTTGAATTACTTCTGACTTTAGCAGAAAGTGATTTCTCACTGGGCTCAGACATGGTGTGAAATGTATCACTGTCAATGTGTGATAGTATCTTCAACAGACTTGGCTGTTGTCAACCAGGAAAAGTGTGACCCTACTGTCCTGTGAAGTTGATTACAATTTGTCCATAGCACAGAAAGAGTGAGAGATAGAACGTCTCTAACAATACTAAGCATCATTTTTTAAGTATTTTGACTGGATAACAGGTGGAATATGACTTGTAAAATTTCTTAAAAATAAAAATCTAATTTTAAATGATGACACTGGCCTTATTCTACCGTCAAAAAGTCCCATAAAAAGACCAAACTCTCACTAAAAACCAGTCCCTTTCTGTTCTTTTTGATTTCCTTGCCAGTCTGTGACACTCACTGTCAAGTCCTGTTGTACAAACTGAGGCAGTAATTTTTGAAAATCTAGTTATAAATATAGTTTTGGATTTAAAAAAAAAGGATTTTATTGGATCTAGGACACATTACTCAAAAAGAAGGAAATAAATAGTGCTTTTGTTAAGTTCAAATTTAATATAAATTCAAGGCACTTAGTATCTAGGGAACCAGAATGACTGTGCTTTTACTCCAAGTACACCGCCCATGTTTATCACAAAGGAGGAACACATTGCCCAGAGAAACAGTGTGACTCATCGATATGTGTTTTAATAGTTTTATGAACTCTATGGATGTCAGTCGATCTGTTCATTGTTTGATCCAGCCAACATTCTGATCAAAACTACATTGATCTTACTCTACTTCATGTTATGGCCTTATAAAACAGCTAGCAAGGCTGCACACTCTCAGTCTACCTGGAAACTTAAAAGGTCTTTTCATGGGAATTTGTTGACAATAAAAAAAAAATCACCATTATCTTTAAACTTTTGTTTAAAAAAAAAGAAGGAAACCTTAACATTTTTTAAGTTAGTTCAAGCTAGCATAGCTGAATCAAAATGAAGGACCTGAAAATATTGGAGAGCAACTTGGGTTAGTTTGGTTTAGTTAGGCAAGGGTGGTTGGAGCAGGGGTGGTGCAGTATGAAATGTCAAGGCTTTGCTTTGTTGATACATCATTATGTTGAGAAATTTTTTGATTACTGAGCTAACCCTCTCCGCTAACATACACTTTCAGGAATAATATTGACAGTTCTTACCAATATACATGCAGTGAATATTATACTGGATACACCAGGATTTATGTGACTCACTGAACAGAGAGCTGAAAACTGGCACCTTTTAAACCAGTAACTGATGTGCTAGTTTTGCTGGAAGATGCTGAGAATGACATATTAGCACAAGTGCTTTTGACAAATTTCTCCAAAGCCAGTTACCTCAGTCATTTCCAGACTTGTCAGCCAGCAAGTGATAGTTTGGCAACAACTGTGGAGCAGGATTACAGCATGAACATGACTTCCACAAAACTCTTAAAAGGCCAAACTCTATCTATCGCTGTGTCCTAGGTGAGGGAGGGTGTGCGTGCCAAACTGACAGAACTGTTGGGTGGATCCAAACTGACAGGGTTTTAGGTCAGCCAACACACAGACGGACATTTTCCTGACTTGAGCTTGGCAGACTTAGTCTGCTGCAGAGGATTACACTCGACTTTATCCCCGCTGTCGCATGAAAATCCTGTAACTCATTTTTTCCCCCTTTTGGCTTTCTATTTGACTTAAACCATTGTTTGTGCAGTTCAGGCTTCTACCTGACAGTCCATAACTGTCTGTTAGATGATGATTAGTGATTGTTGAAAAGCATATTGATGTGTGCTGCCTTGGTTAGTAAGGCCATATTAAGCCAAACAAAAAAAGGTATCAAATAAAGAATTGCTAAAACCTTTCTATCCACACACGTACACAGTACTCACCCAGCCCAAGAATAGAGGTTAAATGGCAGACATCAAAGTCAAGGAACAGCAGTTAAGAACAAGAGGCAAGCAAGCTAAGAAAGAGTGGAAGCAGGCAGGGAAGCATACTTACGATATCCTGTTTGAGTGCCCAGTGGTTGATTAGTATGCAAGAAGAGAGACAAAGAAAAAACACAGTTTAGGCACCAGTGAGCAATGAGTTCAAAAAAGAAAGAAAACAATTGGATTGGCATTATAAGACTGTGACAAAAAAAGTGTGCCATTGACATCTATGGGTGAAAAAAGCACTAAAAACTCCCATTTTTACATAATTGCTACTAGTATGCAGCTTATTTTACTGGCCTAATGAACAATTTCTTTAACATATTGAATGTGTCTGAGTTTGCTCTCTGGGCATCGTCTAACAAGCATCTGATAGAAGACAAAAGTGTAAAAGATACATTTAGAAAGAAATAAACAGACAATGAGAGGCAGAGACTGATTCTGCATTTGATGTGAAGAGGTTATGATAGTTGATTTATCTTTTACAGCTGTGGATGATCAGGTCGATCGAATGGTTTCTTCAGCACTCTCTTAGAAATAAACTTGCAGATACTCAAAACATGTTTGTTTCTCCACAACCTTTCAATTCACTTTTATTTCAGTGACCTTTATTTTAAAGACAAAAAGCATTGTTGGAAAATTAAACCTTAAAGTTCAACAATCAAGCTTGAAAATTGTGAATGTGATGGTGAGTACTCGTCATATTTTGTTGTTCAGCAACCAACAATTTAATCTCAAATGTCATATGGTCCTTGAAATGCACCAACAATGAATCTTCAAAACAAACCCTGCTTTTAACTGCCTTACCATTCATCAATTATTTAGCTTTAAGCCCCAACAAAGATTTGACTATTTATTTTCTAAGATGGATTGTCCTCCTCTAGCAAGCTTTATGAGTTTGGGAGCTGACTTTTAGAGCTTAGTGAAATGAAAATCAATGGCTGCTTGAAAGGTAGGAAATCAATCTAAAAACCTAAAGCATGCTTTTGAAAATGGTTTGTGGTAAGCTTTGCAAAATGTGGTTGAAGACTAGAACTGTCTGTTAATTCTGATTGTAAACACACCTGCCTAATCGTTTAGACGGAATAAAACTCATAAATGTGAGTGTGTTAGCATACATGTGTTTTTTTGTACATGTAAGATTAATACATTCGCTTCAGGGCTGGACACTCACGCTTGCATGGTGGTTGTAGCGGTTTGAAAGCTGAACATATTTTCCTTGGGGAACCAGT
>JAPZDY010000011.1:9606812-9636955 GCA_029783645.1 Ctenochaetus hawaiiensis
GGGAACCAGTTAGTGTCGTCTGCAATTAGAGAGAAAAATAATGTTTCCAGGGTTTAGTGAGAAAAGACAGAAAAAAATCCATGTGCCATATTGATAAATGTTGTAATAAATATATTAGAAATATGAAAGTACAAAACCAGCAACAGCACTTCACAGTCCACCACTCCACAAATGGAGAGAGGGAGACACACAGAAGGAGACAGAGAGACGAAAGAGTCAAAAATACAGACCACCACGTCACATTCAACATCAAAACCTCAAATCCCCTCCTGACCTGAGAAGAAATAGAGTTGGAAAGGTGTGTTGACGCGGCTAAATATAACACTGGCTTGTTTTTAACAGATGCCTCTCTAAGCTTTAAAAACTAGGCCTTAGTTCCATGTGTGGTTCGTTTTATTTAACTGATTTTTTACAATAGAATAACTTAAAATGAGGCATTAAACATACAGTTTCTTAGTTATTCTATATTAAAAGCTCACTAAAGGGTTGAGTGTGATGCGTTTATTTTTCATGGGAGTTGTTTTGTGAGTATTACTATTACTGCAAAATATAATTAAACTGTCAAAAACACTGGACTAAGGGACAAGCCAGTTTACATGGATGTCTATTTTTTAAACTAAAAATGCATTGAAGCAATGATAAAAATAACAAGAACACCTCAAACGTAATGAAATAAAATACAAATACCCCTCAAGAAAACACTTATTTATCTTTGAGAAGCTTACAGTATTGGACGACTGCAAGGGGTGTGTTTTTTCAGCTCTGTGTTCATTTTTAAACTGAAGTATCAGGTGATTAAAAATACGGTCAGTAACTCAAATCCTATTGCTTTGGCCTTACATACTCACAATTGAACAATGTATTCTCAATGTTAAAAAAAACTGTCAGCTTCACAGAAAAAAGTTTATTGGGTGTTCATCTTATTTTGACCATTTGAATATCTGCTGGAGCTTACTGGTCTCAAGTTCACTGTGTATTTTCTCGTTAGTGCTTGAAATTAGTCGAATGCTATTTCATCTCTGGTCCAATACCAAACCCTTCAAGCCAAGCCACAAGGCCGTTGGAACGAACCCCCACCCGCCCTCATTTGGAATTCAGCGCCTCTCCCTGCCTCTGTGTCCTCCGCCCTCTCACCTCTCTCCAGCCCAGTCACCCGGTCCACACTCCACATCCGCTCTAGGCGTCGGTGCTGCTTGCCTGCCTCTCGGGATGCGCTCTCCAGGTCCAGTGAGCCTTGGCTCCGCGACGGGGCGCCGCTGCATGAGTCACAGGCCAGCCCGCTGCATTCCCCTTCCCCTTTTGCACCCTCCCCCCAGCTGCGGATGTTGTGGGCGCTGACGGAGGTCTGCAGTGGGGGTTGAGACAGGTGATGGTGGTGGCTGTGGTGTGATGCATGATGGGAGTGGGATCCAGCAGCGGATGAAGACTGTTGCTGCTGTTGCTGCTGCTGCTGCTGGTTGCTACAGCTGCTTCCGCTTGCCCCGCCACTTCCTCCACTGCTGGAGGGTGCACCGGTACCTGAGACGCCGTGATGGTTCCCATGGTGATGGTTGCTGTGGTGATGATTGCTGTGATGATGGCTGCCACGGCTGCTGCTGGCGTGGTGGTACTGGGTTGGAGATGATGAGGTGGAGGAAGGGCAAGCGGAGGGCTGAATAAAGCCACCTCTGGAGCTCATTCCGCGACTCCCAGACTTCTCCTTCAGGATGTCCAGTTCTAGGCTCTCCTTACTGCCCCGACCGCTGCTCATCAGCATGCCGCGCTGGGTGGTGATGGTGTACACACGGGCAGGCTGCAGGGTGCACTCGACACACTTCAGCTGGTCTTCCTCTGCTGAGAAGCTGCGCTCAAGGGAAAGCCGCGATGGCTTGGTATAGATGGTGATGGAAGGGGGTGGTGGCTGGACTAAGCCCAGCGGGGGCTTCACCTGGCTGGACTCCTGGTTGTCCTCACAGTCCTTAGTGGTGTTGGAGCAAGGGTGCAGGTGGTTGTTGTTGTTTGTGCCGATTGTGTCACTTGGCGACTCTGGGTCAGGACCCACCAAGGTTTCACACAGGAGATGAGCTAGCATGAAGGTAAAAAAGACAATTGTGAGTAAAGAATAAAAAAAAAATCCACCAGGTTGCTGAAGAGCGAGGAAAAGAGAGAAAGAGGTGGAAGAAAAGAAGAAGCTGAGGATGACACAAGCGACAATATCGCCTTTCTTTAGTTATCAGCTGTTTCAGTGATGCACTAATGATTGCAGCGTGGCATTTCGACAGTGGATGAGATGAAGCAGTTGGATGAGGGACTAAAGGCCACAGAGGGACACACAGAGCAGGACAGAGGGATTGATGAATGGCAGGATGGCAGGGACGCTGACCTGATCCGTTTCGGTTTTCAGGGTGTGTGTGGGACAGGTACTCTCCAAATGCTCGCGCTGCTCTGTTGGAACACAGACACACACGATACATATAAAGACATTAATTCACAGGTGGAAAGGAAGGGTGAGCGGTACAGGAGAGGAAATGACAGGGTTGGAGAAGAGAGAAGAGCAAGGGAATTGTAAATTATAAACCTAATTGCCTTCTTTGTAGGCTTGTGCCACCCAGAGATTAAGATGCAGCTGTTTTTATCTCCACACTTCAGGAAGCCTCAGACTGAAAGAGAGACAGTGTATGAGACAGCCGGAGGAGATGGAATGAGGGATTGTTTGACTTAATTTCTCAGTATGGCCTCAGTTTGCCATGTCGAATGTAATTGCAGCTGGCAGGCCGTAAGTGTGTTTGTTTTCTCGTTTCGTATGAACTCAGAATTTCTGTGTGGATGTATACACTCTATTTTTGTGTCAAGAAAAAATACTTAACCTTGACAGTAACTGAGGAAGATAGCTGGGAGATGTGCCCAAAATAGATGCAGTGATCTCCATAACCACAGTACTGCATGTGATGCCTAACTCACACACAGAAATAGAAAAAGCTAGAGAAATCCACTACAGACACTCATTCAACCATATATAGCAACCCTCCCCTCCCCCCACTGAAAAAACCCTCAAAATCAGCTTCAGCTTACAGTAAAACGGCCTCAGGTCTCACAGATGACTGACACTGACTTCCTAATGTTCCTCTAGTCAGTATGTGACGGGAGAGTAAAGTGAGCTAAGAGAAACTGATAACTGTAAAGATGTGCTTTCAATGTTAATCTGAGAACTAACTGAGAGAAAATGTACCACAGCAGAATTAGAAATAAAGATTCTTGACTGTAATTAAGAAAGAGAGGCAATTAAGGAGGAAACATGAGTAACTGATACTGTAAGTGATAAATGTGAATTCATTCCTATAACAAGGATCACAATGATCAGTTACTGTACTTAATTATACTTTTGAGGCAATAGTTCTTATGATTATTTGTATTTTATGAGAAACAATACTTTTTTGTGAGACTTTTACTTTACAGAGCAGCTTTTGCAGCTTTTATCTGCTATTTAGCAACAGAGTCCCACTGCATTATAAACTACCTGACACATGAAGAAGACCAAGTGCCTCTGAAACAATCTACAGCAATAAAACACTTGTTAGGACATTGTTGTATTGTTAATTTTACTTTTTTACTCATTTCAAATCTTATTTTTTTGAGAATACCAACTGTATGCAAACTAACCTTTAACACTGAGGTTTCAGTCAGTCAGTCATTGATGATCTGGCAGAGTAATGGATCTGTTATGAGCTGAATACTTGCTTTCTTTTTATCTTCTTAAAACCTTGTAAATCATTAGAGCATTAGTTAGGAAGACACATACATATAATTTGTTCTGCCTTGTCGAAAAATGCCACTGCAATACAAATACATGGTGGTGTCCCTAAACTGAACCCCAACGTCACTATGACGATGTGGTTGGAAATATTGACAGAACACCGGCAGAAACTTTTTCTAGTGTAACTCTGGTCGGAAGAGACTGCTCCCACACACAGGGGATATACAGGGGAATCTGTGGGCGTACACCTCCTTCCTGGTAGCTCTGTCAATTATTAAAGTCGGTTCAACACAGCAGCACACACACAAACGCTCACTCACCCACATACACTTACTCACCGAAAGAGCAGGAATGCAGTGAAAACAGACCGTTCTCCTGCATTTACGTCTGTGATGCACCATCTTTCCTTCTCTGTTACACTAAGCTTTGTATTGAAACTTGGCCCTGTAGTGTTGCTTCCTCACCCTTCCTCCCCCTCCCCTGTCTCACTCCTCCTCTCCTCTCTAAAGCAGGGACTCTCCAGAGATGTCTTATGTGAACAAAGCAGCTTTACATGTTTAAAGAGATGCTGAGAAGTGAGAGAATGACCTCACATTCACAAGCAGATCAATATTAATCACACATCTTAGAAACACAAATTAGTCCTTTGCTGTGCAACAGAAAGTCAGAGCAGAGTCACGAGACATTATGATGCTATATGTTTGATCAAACACGGCTCTGTAAACAGAATTAAATAACTTTTTTTTATTCAAGTTGCTTTAATCACATCAAAATCTGCCATGTTACCTGACTAGAAGGTAAAAACATATTTTTTGTGCTCTCTTCGGGAAACTCTGAGGTCCTTTGCCAATGCTAATTCAAGGACTACAACATCAGTTATTAAAGACCTTCACTTAGAAACCTCTTTCTTTACCAACACAAAAGTTGTAACAGATACTGTCTGAAAGCTCAACCACATCAGTGTTCAGGCTTATCTGGACTTCAATGAGATAGACAGAAAAATTCAACATCCACACTGAACTACAGTATTAATTAAATATGACCCTGTATGTAATATTTCTGCTCAAGACCATTTTCCCAAACATTTCCTGTTCTGCCCCTTTAAGAAGCAACAAGAAGTTCACACCTCCTCAGCTCACAGCTTTTAGCAATCACTAACAATGAGACAACTATCAAAAATATGAACTTAAAGAAATAAAGGCCCCTGCTCCATATTCCCCTTGGGTGGGGTCACCACCCAGTTTGGTGGGTACCCAAGGTTCAGAATTAGGGTAAATACTCCAGTAAGCCCTTGTAGAGCACAAATGATCTACGGTCTTGTGGGCTGTGGGCCAGTTTGTTTGACTAAACACAAATAAATAAAAGAGCATGCTTCCTATAAGCACAACAAACTAAAAAAAAATGTCTTTAAATCAGATTTGACTGTACAAGACAGGACCTCAAGAGGGAAGCAGCAGGTGGCCTTTGAGATTTGTGTGTGTGCATGCACTTGATTATGTGTATGAATCTGTGCGTGAGTCAGTCTTTGTATAATATACCCAAGGGCGAAAAGAAGAAAGAACAGAAAAAAGAAAAGAAATGTTTGTTTGTGAAAGCCTGTGTGTGTATTACAATGTGGTGATATAACAAGCAACCAGTCACGTTAAGGCCGGTTGTGACAAATGTAGTGTACGCTCTGATCAGCAGGTGTCCCTGTGAAGCTCTGAGACGTTTTCATTTTAACCCTCCTCTTTTGTTATTCAACAGGCCGCCGCACTCTGATTAGAATCAGCAAACAATGGTGCAAGAGACTTGCATCATCCATTATACATGAGAGGAAAGTGAGTTGGAAACAGATAGAGAAAAACAGCTCTCAATCCATCCCTTTAACCAACCCTCCTTCTGTGTTCCCTCTTAGTGCTGTTTTGTACCCACTTCATGTATGATATGAGAGCACAACCCATCAGGGACCCAGGCGCATGAGGTGGCAGAGAGAAGGTGAGAAATAAAGTAGGAGAAGCTAGAGAAAGAAGAAGAAGCAGAAGCAGAAGAAGAGGAAAAGCTTGAAAGGCAGATATATGAAATTCGTCCTGCATGCTCTCAGACATGTGACAGGGGTTTGGGAAAAGAAACGAGTTGGGGAGGGGAGTTTCTGAGGAGAGGGAGACGGGATTAGAGCCGAGAATAACGGGAGTGTAGAGAGAAAAATGGGGGCATATTAAAAATGAAAGGTGGTGTAAACTTGAGGAAACAAAGGCAGACAGAGAGAGCACAGTGGAGACAATGAAGAAGAAAGAGGTAAAACTAACAACAGATTCTGCTTCCTCCTCGGGACGAATGCATCTTTAAAAAACCAACTCAACCCTGAAATGCTTTGTGTCAGTTAACCTCTTATGGGAATTCTAAAGGCCTATTATGTAGGATGTGTATGCTGTGAAACACATGTCAAACAGGAGCGACAGTGATGGCACAGGTTGAAGTTCAGTGTCACAGACTGAGTCAGAGCAGATCAGACGTGCTAAAAGCGATGGAGAGCTTCAGCAGACTGACTCCGAATGTGAAATCTTTAAAGGCAAAGTGGAATTCTGCTTCATGTGTTTCCCCCACTGAATATATCTTAAACCATAATGTATTTTGATGAGGTTCAGAAATCATTCATGACCTTGGAAAAAGCATAAGAGACATTCCTAGCACAAGTCCATTTAGGTTGGAGGACCAATTTAAACTATGTATCATATCACATGATCTTCCTCAGCAGATGTTCACATATCTATTTTTCTCAGCCCATCAGGGACTTCCTGCCTACAGTGACTTAAAAAGCTGAAATTCAGATGTTATAGACTTTGGAAAACTGCTGTTTTGAAGATAAATAATGAAGCAGCCGATCTGCAGTTTTGGATTGTATCACTTTATCTACGTATGCGGATGGAGTTTGTCCTGCTGTTATGGATCATGAAGTGTTCAAAAAATGGAAAGAAAATGCTTAAAGTGCATATAAATATCAAGTGCTATGATCGAATGGACTATTCGATCTATGATTCTACTGAGATTCTATCTATTTTCTCAGTAGAAGTTAGTTAATTGATTTTCATTTGGTTAGGAAGTATGTATTTAACTACAGTATGGATATTAACCTGCAGAGACCTGATGAACTGTTATTGCTGTTATGCTGTTAGAAACTGCCCCTTGGTAGCACCTTCAGAAGTTCATGGAAATCAGGAACTGGCAACCAAAGAGTCCGTTTTTACACCAATACTAATGATAGTGTTGTCCACAAATTCATAGTCTATAAAATAACTCAATTATGGCAGTTTTTGATGCAAAAGGTTACCGATTTCAGAAAATCTGTTTTCCGACCTCTGTGTCTCCTGTGCTGTTTGTCTGACATGAGATTAGATTTGAGAACATCACTGTTGAACGTGCTGCTTTTGTGCCGCCAACTCAAACATCACAGTGTCCTTCAGCACAACAAACAGGATTTTTGGAAACTGTTTGTGCTCTCAACTACAAGTCAAGTCTTCAAGTTTTAAAGACAAAGTACCTTGCTTTTACCCCCACAGTGACACACCTAAAAATATGTTCTTGTCTGATGTATGATATTCTCAATAATATTGTTATTGTGAAAATTCCCAGAAAAATCGTGGTAATATTTTTGGGTCATATTGCCCACCCATACTGACATCCCTTTGTGGAAGGCAGCATAAGTTGATTCAAAACAATTCTGGAAGGAGAAACAAACTGTTTAATGGTGTCCCAATGATGTGGTTGAAGTCTGGTTAGATTTACACTCCAAAATACTTTGGTCAGGATTAGAAAAGATCATATATTGTCTTACAGTTTTTTACCAGGTTAGACAAACATCTTGGTTTGGGTTGAAAGTGCTACTTTGTCAAGGTTAGGGGACTTCATCAGTCATACTACTATTGTTGCAGCAGGACTTTATTGTGAACGTACCATTTTTGGTCATTTGCTGTCTTCATTTGAGAGGATAGTCTTCAATTATAATATGAGGCATCAAAGATGCTACATGGTGCAGGGTCATGAACAGAGTCCAAAGGAAGCTCTAATCTTCAGTTATGACTACTATTCTGAGTTCAGTAAAAAACCTGGGTGATAATGGGCATATTTTACCTTTGTCTGGGTCTACAGTTCAGTGGATACTTAGCTGTACTTAGGATGAATGAGTCAGACACAATTACATACACTCCAGCCCTCCTTGAACACATTCTGCCACAAATTCTACTAACCACTTTGCAGAGGCATAAAAGGATACTCAACAACAGGGAGATACACCTCAGCATTCCAACTTTTTATAAATTCAGACAGAACAATGTATAACTAGATACTTGACAGATGGGAACATTACAAAACTGTAAACAGGCCTTTTCTTCTTAGTTTCTTCCAGTTTGTGCTCACTTACAAAAGCAAGAGTTAAACATTATTTATTATGTATTCCAGTTTTACTTTGTCATCCTTTTCAACTTTTTTCTCTAAATGTCCACTTTTTCTAGTACACTTTACACTTATGTTTTCAGTGCTCATCAATC
This sequence comes from Ctenochaetus hawaiiensis, assembly GCA_029783645.1. Classification (NCBI taxonomy): domain Eukaryota; kingdom Metazoa; phylum Chordata; class Actinopteri; order Acanthuriformes; family Acanthuridae; genus Ctenochaetus; species Ctenochaetus hawaiiensis. The sequence continues at coordinate 9,615,072 of JAPZDY010000011.1, forward strand.
AAAGTACTTTCACGTTATGGTTTAATCTGACAGGTGCAAAATGCCAGCACACATTTGGGTAAGTGTCTTGAAAGCAAACCAGTATCAGCTAAAGCTTTTGGGATTTGTCTTCTTCCAAGAGGAAATACATTATATTAAAGATCTGATGTGTATGAGGGGGATCTTTAAAAAAAGATCCTGTAGACTCACATATTAAAGAAGTGTGGTGCAGGTACTCACAGAGAGGCACACAGTATGCTATAATGCTGCCACATTCAGTATTTGATTCCATTACTGCCCCCTTTCAAATCATCTCATGCCTTTTCCCAGTGGATTCTGATGCTATTCAACACTGTGATCATATATCTTTAGGGGACAAGCGGCTCATGACTGAAAAACAGGCCATCACTCCCCTGGCAGTGCTCCCATTGGTCTGAATATCATCAGAGCTTATTTCTCCCTGGGCGTTTCTCCACTGTAAACAATGGTCTGCCAAGCAAAGAAATTCCTCACACTTAATGCTCCTTAATCGAATCCACCTCTCAAATGAGCTAATTGAATTGGGTTTCTTACAAACACACACACACACATACAGAGGAGTGTACACACACGTGGATGCATAGCTAGGGTGATGAGAGCCTGTTGAGAGGCTTGTTGCATGTGCTAAAGAGCCAAAGAGACTTGGGAATGTTAATTGCAATCGTAAAAGTGTGGTAAAATATGAGTCATGTGAGAACAACACATTTGATTGGGCAGCTGACTAAAATGTCAGTGACTCATAGCAACTACTCCAACCACATACAGCACTGAGTGATGAAACTAATTCACACACACAGCACTTGTCTGTTTTTCTGTATTAGCCTATTTTTTCACTTTTGAAAAAAAATACATAATAGGCCATTTTTAAAACTTTTTTACTTGTCATAGTATGCAGGGACTGTCTTGACAACTACTAGCCATTTGGCCAGGTACAGGATAAGATCTTTTATTGACACCCTTCAGGGAACTAATGAATTTTGTCCAGCGGCATTCACTGTTGGTCGAGATTCCCATTCCATGAAGATTTCAAAGTGTACCTTACATTGCAGAAACACTATGTGATTTCCTCATCACCCATGCATGTTCAGCTAAATTAATAAATACATTTATCATCTGTGCTCATGTAATTTTGACCTACTGCACCAACCTACACTGCCACCCAGTGACAACCTTAATGCAAACTAAATAAATTAATAGACTGGAGATACAGAGACATCATTAACAACAGCTCCTGCATAGTAGGAAAATTAGTTTTTGCTGGTAACATTTAATAATAGCTATTTGTTTTTAAGTGTTCAGATAAGCTGCAACACAGGGACCCTGAAACTGACACAGCTAAATTGAATTTAGCCAAAATCAATGAATGGAAAAAGAATTCAACATTTTTTTTATAAAAAGGACACAGAGGATTTCCCTACTGTGAAATGTCAATTTTACCTATGAAAAAGGCCTACAGTGTATCATAAAAACCTAATTTTTAAGATTAAATCACACAAAAAAATAGAAAAAATATGATTTTGTAAAGAAAAATCAGAAAATAAAAAGAAAAATCTTAAAATGTTTAAATACTGTGCATAGTAGAGTTCAATGTAAAAAATGCATAACAGGCCATTGCAGCTATCAGCAACTTAAATGTGCTCGGTAGCCACTGGAATGAAGAAAGAGTTTTAGAAAACTGGAGATTGTTTTTGTCAAAAGACAATAAAAGTAGGAATAAATATTCATGACTGCAAACAGTCTTAGACAAACAATCACATAAGACTGCTGGAACTTCAATCATTGTTCAGACTGTAATCCACACAATCTGTCTCTTTCAGCAAATTTGTGACAAAGCGTTATACCATTTCATTTGATGAAGGGTGAGGAGGAGAGATGAAGAGGGAGACAGATTTGATATAAAGATATATGCTTTGCTCAAATGTGAAGACACTGAGCTTTGGAGCAAAATCTAAAAAAAATATGATAGATTTTAGCATGACTACATGCTCAACACAAACTGACTCCTTTTGTTGAGTCCGGGTGAATCTGAAGAACTAAAAACAATTACTTAGCAGCCTCAACCCATTGAACAGAGTGTCTGCAGGTCCACTACAAAGACAGCCGCACCTGTTGACTCTCCTGAATAAACTACTAAAGACACAATATTTCATTTGCATCCGTCTGTAGAGCAACAATCCTTTCATCTTTCATGCCATCTCTCACACCCCCACAGCTCTGCGGACACGCTTGTCCAGTGCCCTTCAGTTGAATCACAGCACAGCCCTCCTCTCTGCCTGATGGAAGATCAAAGCCTTTGCTTTTTCACTCAATGTCGCAGAATTCTGGTGTGTAAATTGGAGGTGATCCCCCCCCACACCCCACCCCACCCCCCCTCACTCTCAGTTGCTCGCTGCTTCTCGGAGCTGCTGGAGGGGAGAGTCTGACCTGTTTCATCACCGGCAATCACTAAACATGCATAAGATAAGACAGGCACAGACAACCACCGAGCACAAGAAGCCAGGGTTTCTTATACATTTCTTGTATTTATTGTTTGTATGAAAGGTGATTCACACTTGTTTGGTGTCCTCTGACAAGTCATCATACCTCAATGACAAAATGAGTCATCTGTCATACTTTGCAAAATGATTTTTATGAGCTTTTTCTTATCCAGAACTCCCATCAGTAGGACAAAGACACACCGGATATCATTTCTAGCAGCCAGACTCTGGGAATTGTAACGTCAGTCTGTCCAACACTTTGCTACACTTTGCTTGCATTACCAAAAAAATCTGGTGAGGTCTAACATACTAATATCCCTCCTACATCTGGAAATGATTCCTGCTAAGCACAATTTAAATTGCATTTAACAGGGTTAAAATTAAATTTAGACTGATTTTTTTTAATGTGATGCAGTAAAAACTGAGCAAAAATAAGAGTAAAAGTGGCTAGCAAAAGCAGAGAAGCAGTCTTCATGAGCAAACCAAACATCCACCAAACATTTACTTTTCTATCCCAAAACTTATGAAACCAGATGTTCATTCCTCCAGATGTTCCAACTCTGCCTCCGTCTCTCTCCTCCAGACTTCTCTTGTGCAACCCAACAGAAGGCTCTGTCCCTGCTCTTCCCACCAGTATAATTTCACACATCAACTCTGTGAGTTAAATGTTTATTTCAAAACAAGAACAGAAAACCAAACAAAACAAAAAAACAAACAGAAAGGTAGGTTGTTGGAATTGTTGATCAAGACTAACTGACTAATAACTAATGAGATGATTACGCTAATTTTATTTAACTAAAGTTAGATACTGAAATTCAGAAGATGAACTTGCATTTTTCTGTTCAATAAGATAAAAATAAGATAAAATAGTCAAAATAGTTCTTTTCTGGATATTTTGTGACTTTTGCATTGTTTATGAATTTGACTAAATGGTAGCATAGTGCTAGGGTGGGGTTAGTTCTAAAGAAATAATATTTGTCTGGAATTTCAAATTTTCAAATTTTGTCATGGCCAGGCCCCCCCTTCGCACTAATTCTATAATATTTATTATATTGAAATTTATTCCAAACATCATCTTATATGGAAAAACTTCATGCAAGAGTTTAAAAAAAGAAAAAAGTAAGCAGTCCATGATTATCAAACACTTAACATTCTGCATTAACCTCATCTCTCTTTATACTAGAGTGGGGTATGGTTATGCATGTAGTGCTAATTATTACATTAAAACAGTGGACACAGAGTGAATAAAAGCAAGTGGGTAATCTCTGCGATCATAACGAGTGTGTGTTTACTGGTGAAAGAAAAAAGTAAATTCGTATGTGGAGTTACGTTTGGAGGATGACTCAGACTTAAAGACACGTACACCTCTTATCATTTAAAACTCTGGATGCACAGGAAGATGTGTGGGTGTGTATGTGTTTGAGTGCATGTAAGTCCAGAGCCCAACTACTCAACCGCAAGTAATTTATATTATGAAATGTCCTCTAATGTGATGTGACCCGAGGTGATGCTTTAATGTCGCAGACTGGAAACTTGCTCAGTGGCGGATGAGGAACTGATGATTACTCCACTATAAGTGCACTCTCTCTGCACACAGAGGCACATATTAACCTGTCTGGCTGTCTATAATCTAAACGTCATCAAAAATGAACACAATGGTCTATTTTCCTCAGGAGTTACAACAAAACAAGCCTTTTACAGCCTCTCCAAATATAATAAGGAAAAAATAACTGTTTGGCCTTGTACCAACAAGAACAGAGAGGAGGGGAAAAGCAGATAATTCCTCTTGTTTCCAGATGTTATAACTGGAGAACACCCTCAATTTTTCTACTGCCGAAGTGTATTCTGTCAGGTCACTTGACACAAGATCTGCCCAAAATGTCCTAAGTATATGGAAGGACACAAAACAGATCCTTGAAAAGACTCATGTTTCAGAGGTAAATTATAATAAAGTTACAAATGTGCATTACTACATTATTGGCTTTACTTGAAAATGGCGGAACTTCCTACACAGGAGACTGAATCCTCTCTGCAGATCTTTTATGTCAGAACTCCGAGTCCAACCTGTCCTTCAGAATGGAGTGAAATGGAGAGAGCAGTGTGCACACACACTATCTATCTATCTATCTATCTATCTATCTATCTATCTATCTATCTATCTATCTATCTATCTATCTGTATGCATGTTTTAGAGATGTGTGTGCTGTTGTTTTTTTGTTTTTTTTTAAAGTGAGGTTAGAGAGAAAACACTTTGAGTACTTGCTTCCTATTTCATTGGGTTGTGTGCAGGTGAAAGGTTGATCAATACTGGATTTGATCCAGCTGCATTTCTCTCCTGGGGGGTTGGGGGGTGGGGTGTCAGAGTTCATTCCCCCATTAACGTCTTACTTCTAAACTCTTAACTGTGTTGGTTTGTGCTTCACTGTGCACGTGTGGAAAGCAGATATTGCTAGAAGACAGAAGAATAAAAGTAAAAATAACTAAATATGTGCATGCATATGTGTGGGTGTTTGGGAGGGGGATCATCCTTAATATTTAGCAGTAGTGTCAGATATTCAGTGATATTTCATCAGTTCCTTTGAAGACATTAAGAAAAAAAGAAACACACACAGCCTTGTACAGTTATCTCTGTGGGGACTTGTCATTCATATAATGCACTGGCCCCTTAGCTCTAAAACCAAGATACCCAGCTAAACTAGGGGCTGAGTCCCCACATGGAACGTGTAGGAATAGTGAATTCTGGTTTCAACACAACACAAATGTCATGACAAAAAAGAAAAAAAAACCCAACCTTTCACATTCTTGCAGTAGTACCTGTCCAAAGCACCCTCTGTAGCCACATGTCATTGTATATATGCATCACATTCTCTTCTTCCTTTCAAGGTGGCACACGAATACGCACACACACGAACACACACTGCAATGCAAAGCATGCAAAAGGACGGATTACGTATATGCTGTAAGGAACACATAACACACTGAGAGAATGACGTAATAGCACATCAGCCCACATCTGTGGATGCTGTTCTGCCCAAGTCAAGGTCATTCATTGACTGAGTTAAAATCCCACGTCGTGGCCTGCTGCGGAGCCCAAGCAGAGACACGCGGGCTTTTCTATTCAGATCTCACTGGAGATTGTAGCTCGCGGTCCGCACTTCATGTGTGGTCATATGAACACAAACACACGTGCTTTTTCGCTGAAACTGCAGCTTCAGCTCAATCTCAGACACGCAGCCAGCAAAGGATGGAGATTACTTTGCCTTTATGATGCTATAACAGCTTATATCCATACAGCCCCATACAGTATATCCTCTCAAGTGTGAGTCGTTAACAGCTTTTAACGGGTTGAACTCCTGCCAAACACTCTTCAGTCCCACCGCTTTGAAGAGTCCACTTACCAGCGCTGCCCTCTGTGACCGCTCCAATAACTGAACGTGATTGGCTATCACTTCCAAGGACCTAATCGATTGCTTTGATTGATCTTATTGACAGCCAGATCGTTTGCCCGCCTGGGTGTGAAGGCAGCAGCCTCTTCGCTGCGCTGCCAGCTCGGGTCGATGCGGCCAGACATTTTAGTTTGAATTAGCATTAAAATGTCTGGCAGGCTATTTTTTGCAGCAGGTGGTGATCTATTTCGGGTGATGCCAAACTGAGAAAACGTATCAGGGTTACCGTGAGTCACAGCAGCCCTGGCTTTTCCTCTGTATGACTTTCATTACACAATGATGCTTCATTCACAACATCAGCTGCGACGCGCCAGAGGCAAATATCCACCTCCAGCTCATTTAGCCTTAATCAAACATCAATCAGAGTGCAACCTTCTCTACAGGTAGACTGTATTTGCCTTTTTCAGTTGTAATCTGGAGAGAATAGAGGGTATGTAAAACACACATTTGCTCAGCCGTACGCCCCGGGCTAAACGGGACAGTCGGCAGACGTGCGAAAAGCACAAGAGCCTCTCTGCGCATTACACAGAAGGGCTAAGCGGTCTCCGGGATAGCGCAGTGGCAATTCATCAAAACACAGAACTGTCACACGTGCTAACTTCGCATGGGTCGCACCTCATGGCTGAAATGCGCGTCATGTCTTCCCTAAGGCTGCTGTAAAATGCGCACAAAGGCGCAGACCTCCAGGTGTCACTCACCTAACTTTTGCTGCCACAGAAGATATCGCATCGTTTCTCAGATTCTTCCTTTTGGACACGGCAGTTCCCATGCTGACATGGAAACGACGCAGGTAGGAAAAGAGTTCATTCCAGAGGAGGAGCGAGGCGACAATGAAAACAGTGTAGGGGGAAAAAAGAGACAAAAAGAAAAAAAAAGTTGAAGGGAAATCCGGGAGCAGATGTGTCACGCGCGCGTCTGCAGAAGAAAAAGATGCAAAAAGCAAGGACGTCAGTCTCTCTCTCTCGCTCTGTCTCTCTCTCTCCCTCTCCCTCTCTCCCTCTCGCAGATGAGCACGTACGTGGGGTAGCTGCACAGCTGTCTGCGTGTGGCTGAAAATACACAGACCCCCACCGCCACCCTCTCATTGATCTGAAAATGCAATGGGAGGATGTAAGGGGAGGTGATATCACCCCCATCATCATCATCACAAAGGGGGAGGTACCATGTGAGGGACACTAGTCCCATCCTTGCAGGAACCTCTGCCTTTAATCTCCATTTTTGTACTACTATGTATGGATCTTTATTTAGCTTACGCTTATTGTCTCCTTTTATGTAATTAGTCATCTTGGTGAAAGTGTCACACCTGTGAAGATGGAGAGACTTTCATCCATCCACAGCCAAGGACAGAGGGATCAGTGAGCCCGAGGTGCTGCAGTGTTCTGTAAGCATCACTTCAAACTGTGGCATTTAGATTGCAATTGTTTCCCTGCTGAATGTTTTTTCATCGTGGCAGGACCTTGTTTTCAGTATTCAAAGGAGTAATGGAGACTGACAGATTATAAAGGGCAGCTTTCATAGTATCTGTGCAACAGAATGACAGTGTAGCTACTGATGAGCACCCCATTAGAGGTTCCTGCCTTAGTACTCCAGTTATGCATTTCATCGCTTATGCAACATAGTTAGGAGAGTCAGAACTTGATGCAATAAACAACTGATGAACTCTGACTTATGCAGTAGTGAAAAAGAGAAAAATCCTCTCTTCAGTCACCACAACAGAAAAACACTTAATGCAAAAATACTTACAGCAGTGACAACTATCTCAGATTTTAAGAACAGTATCTAGGTTACATTTCACTTTATTACTATTTCAACCCCTAAAGAGTATCTTAGTGGTTTGACGCAAGATTAATCAGAGTTAAATAACTACTACATAAGAAGGCAAAAAAGTGAACACATCTCATACACATGCAGTCAGTGAGAAAAGGTCACAAGTGCAGATAAACTAACTTTACATAAGGTGGTCACAAACCATCTGTAGCAATGCTAAAGAAAGTACAGTGAAGGTTGTGTTGGCTTACAGAACATTTAGGATACAACAAATGAGGATAAATGGATGAGTTTTTATTCATTCAATTCAAATATTACAGATTAGAACAAAAGATTGATTGATGAATGTAAATCAGATCATTAGAGTTTCACCTAAATCAGTCAGTGCATCTATAAACCTGATCACACATCTTAAGGTTTTATTAAACAATTCGACATAGATACATTGCATAACAAGCCATTTAACACTTTCAAAACAAATAATTAAATATTGAGCACATACAAGAAAAGCACATGGGTAAAAAGTTGTCAGTTTAAATTACAAAGCTTATCTGTTACACTGCATGTTTTGGAGGTAAAGACCAAAAGCGAGGTGTATTTCAAACTTTCTTGAATTGGGTTGCGGCCCTAATCGAAGTCTACACAGAGAGTTTGCTGCAGTGCTGACCTGTCAATTATCTAAAGATTATTACTATTGGATTTGTAGTAATACAACTCCAGATTCTAGCAGGTCTTTAAATTAGTAAAATATTTTTATGGCTCAACAAGCACTTAAGGTGTTTTGCTTTATGTAGTACTACTTTTAACTGACAATTGCCACCAATAACATACACAAACATCAATATTAGTTAATGTTATGCCACTCAACAGCTTGATTTTTCCCCTTTATTTAAAGAAATCAGTGGTGACAGAAGTCTCAGCATTGAGGAAAATGTGTTAACTCACACTGCTCAAGGAAGACTGATCACTAGTCAGTGACAGAAAATGATGGGCGTTTGTTGTTTCGTATGCACACACACACACATATGCATAGGCATACATCATATAAACAGAAAGGAGCACAGGCAACAGACGAATCACCCAGTAACAGTCGATTAGCCTTCAAACATCAAATCAATCAATCTCTCAATCCTCGGGTCATTTCACCAGCAGCTCAAATGTGCAAGATGTCCTTGGGATTTATATCTTTCTTCAGTATGCTCCTCTCCTGCACACACACATATATACACAAACACTAAGACAAAAGGAATGAAAATCAATAAATAAAGCAAAGCACCGCTGGGCTGGTGTGAGCTGCATGCTGTAGGCCATTAAGCGGTAAATAATTCCAGGCAGCTCGGACTAGACGGAGGAAGCGTGTGTGGCTGGACTGTAGATGAGCACGAGCGAAGGAGGGATGAATGAATGGAGAGAGGACAGGATGGTGGAGCTCCCTTACACAAGCCTAAAAAAAAAGGATGAGGAGGAGGAAGATGATGGAAAGAGGAGGCATTAGTAAGACAGCAGGGGTCCAAATCGGAAAAGAGGTCACAGAGGGGACAGCATGCAGGAGAATGACAGCTGGAAAGAGAGACACAGGGATGGATGAGGAGGCAACTATTTTTTTCCATTCTATGTAAGGAATGCAGACATTATGTGCCTACTACAAGCAAACACAGTGGGACAGCACTTTGCTGAAATGAGAAAAAAAGAATGACAACTTAGATGAAAAGCGATGACAGCTGAAGAAAAAGAAAGACACGTGCAGCCATAAATTCACATCTGCCCAAGATATTAGTGTCTCCTATGACCCTGGCAAGCACTTGCCATTTGATTGACTGCAAAGCAGATCAATATTTTGAGTCTGCAACTGCAGTCAGGCACGTGGACCAAGAGTCACTGTGAGCGGACTGAGTTTACACTCTCGATTTGATTTTTTCTCAGGAACAGACTGCTTTAAAACGTCTTAAGGAAAAATAAAATTGAGTTTATACAAAGGATACTGTATGTCATTTTATATGTAAAGGGTAATATAAAGTAAAGCCTAAAAATAACTTTATCATTATTATCGTTGTTATCATTTACTGAGTTGTCTACTTACATTTTCCCTGTTAAGGAATGAAATATACAAATCCCATGAGTCCATGTTACTTTATATTACCCAGCTGTTTTTTGGTTTATTGTTTTGAATGACATACATAACAGCAGAAATTACACATATTTATGATTTTCCAAATACCAATATGGCTATGTATATCTTTTGAGCCAGGACCTGTTTTTAGCAATGTACATACATTTTCAGTGGATAAATGAAATTTGTACTTCTGCTCTTTACCTCAAGATCGTCATGACAAAAGAAAAAACTGAAAATTGCAACCTCAATAACTTTCAACTTTTAAAAATCTGTGTTACAAACCATTCTGTAGTATTATGGCTTCTGGTAAACCTTGAAATTCCTAACAAGCCTTATTATCTATTACACAACTGACTTTCTAAGTTTTAATTAGTAGCTCACCAGCACTTCAACAGCCAACACACCCCAGTGCTGCTGTAACTCTGGTCCAATGCAATCATAAGAACAAAAATGGCAATTAACACCCGCTCATCTAATGACATTCCTATCAGTGTCACTTTCAGTTTTTTTGTTTTCTGCTAGTTAGCAAATGTGATCATGCTTACACATAAAACTGTGATGGGGAACAGGGTTAATATTGAACTTGCCAAACATCAGAAGTTTAGCACTGTTAGCATGCTAAAGCTAGTGTTTTACTAAAAACACATCTGTGGCAAGTACACAAGTTCAGAGCAGTTAGCCTGGCTGTGAACTTTTAGTCGTGTTTTTCAAGCGAAGTTTCCTCAGTCATATTATGAAGCTCGGATTTATGTCAGCATCATTAAACATCAGACATCAGTTCCTAACACATTTAGCTGTCACATACTGTTGGTCCTTTTATGCTAGACATAATCAGTCCATCTTGATAGCAAGAAAATGTGTGTAAACCAGCTGATAAAATATCATCAAAACAAGAAGTTGTGTGACAGGGATGAAGGGAAAGTGAGATATTTCAAAAATGAGTTGTGACGGCAATCCAGATGTTTAATCTGTTCATGGACGGGCAAATGTGAAATGAAGCTGTGGAGTGTGCCCTATTTTTGGAGACTTTGAGGAAATTTTAGGATAAACTTGGAGTATGGGGATGATAAATGTGTGTGAGTGTAGATGGTGTACTGGGGTGTAGTAAAGCTTCAGAGTGGGTTAAGACTTAAAGCTTGGAAAGGCTTTAAGTGAGTCAATATTTAACTGGTAAAGCTACCCATGGGGGTGCTAATAACACAGAACTGGTTGTTTCTTAAAGTGTTGGCTTACAGTTTAATTTAAGAGGGATGCTTAAGAGGTTCCAACCTGCATTAAAAAATGTTACTTCCCATTAATGATGACATTTGACGGTGCGCTATAATCTCATTTGCTTTATTTGGCCACTTAATTAACTCTCATGGCCTTAAGAGAGGATAGCTGTTCAACCTCTATAGTCGAGTAATTTACAACCTTTTTTATTTACATTATCAGTTGCAAGACAGAATATGAAAATATATTGCCATGAATTGTTTGGAAATGTCACATAAAATATTAAAAAAAGAATGAGAAATAAAAAGTGTTTGTTATACTTCTTCACTGGTTGGATAAAGTTGTAATTTTTCAAAAAATTGATGATTTATGCTCACAAATATTCTAGCACCAATTCCAATTAAACTGTTTTGATATAGAGCTGACAAATGGCAGATGATGCTGGAAATTTGTAGGCGGTGCAGGACATTCACTGCATTTTCAGGGTTGTGTTTTGGTTTAAACTCCTCTGTGGGGTGAAAGGAGACTTAAAAAGCAGACTGGGAAAAAGAGTGAACTTTGTGTGGTTGTCTTGGTCAGAGAAAGGCTATTAAAGCAGAAAGAAAAGGATGTGACGGTTCTGGTTTGTAACACAACATAAAATGTGGGGTCTTGTCTTTCTGGCTCCCTGACAGAAACAGAGAAAAAAGCGGATGGCCTCTTGTCTGTGGTTGCCAGACTGAAGCACAGGTTACCTCCTGCAGCCCTCACACCCTGCGTATCCTTGTGGGCCGACGGCTATGAACCCACAGCCCAAAGGTTGATGCCCAGAAAGGTCTCAAACACAGCAGAATAAACAAATAAAGGCAGAGAGCACAGTCTCTGCAGATTCACACCAAAATTATAGCTCACTAGCTGGCCATACGTGATGGTTGACAGAGATTAACCTATTTTACTTCTATATTTTCATTTTTAGAAAATACTATCTGTTTACATTGTTTTTCTGGCCTTTAGCTCATCTTCCTGTAATAAACACATTTTATTACAGCCTCTTTTTTTCTACTTTATGATGCCAATCACATATTAATATGCTTTCTTGAAATTCTGCTCACAAAGGATCCTCTTCTATTTTGGTTTACTTAATAAACTGCTATTTTTATAAATATCTGCCAAACTGGAGTCTTCTGAACGGCAGTCCACGAATCAGTGGGTGATATTTCAGCGGCTGTTTATTATTTAACATAAATTCCATGAAGTGGACCAGCATGTGAATGATGACACTGCCTGTAACTTTGACAATCCCTGACAAAGACCTCTGTCAGATCAAAACGTCGCTCAGCTAAAACTTTGTGGGAGATATACATACATTGTGCCCAACTTAGTTTGATTGTTACTGCTAGTAACATTTTCATTGCCACCACCAGAGAAATAGAGCAACCCTTAATTCATGCTGTTGCTGGAGCTGTTATGTGACCCTTTCATATACCCAGGAAAAACTCAAAGCTTTTCTGATCCTCTAAGAAAACAGGCTCTTGATTTGTGCATCAATCATTCTCACGGTGATGTGTAGCTCTTTTGTTTCACAAACTTTATATCCTACTCTATAATAACATCAAGGACTTCTGCAGTAAACTTAATTCTCGTGAGGCAGGCAGACTGTATGGAGACAAGGAAGAAGAGAAACAGCAATGGGAAGAAAGAGAAGAGAAATAAGGCATGGAGGACAAATGAGGGTTAAAAAGATGGCGAGAGAAGAGAAAATAATGTTTCACAGCCAGGATTACTTTGTGTGAACAAATATTAAGACGGACGGAAGGAAAGGTCATCATCTACATCAGTACATTGGTTAATTTGCCCGGAATCACCATTTCTGTTCGGGAGGGAGAATCAAAGAGATGCCACACATCTCTGTGAAAGTGAGGACCCTGCTCACTTGACAGAACAGGGGGGGGGTGTGAGGAGATGGATGGCAGCAGTAAAGTGACAGAAAGCGAGGCACAGAAATGAAGTGTGCTAGTGGTAGGAGGAGAGATTCATGGGCAGATGATGGATAGTGCAATCCGTGGGCGGGGAGCAAGAAAGTGGGTTGTGTGTGTGTGTGTGTGTATGTGTGTGTGTGTGTGTGTGTGTGTGAGTGTAAGGTTAACCAGAGGTAACCAGTTGGGCTAAGAAGTCTCAAGTCCTGGTTAAGTGTCACTACCAAAATATATCACAAAATCACATTAGATCCTACTGCTGCAACTTAAAAAAAACTGTAGATCTTTCGTACAAAGTCATAAGTGATAGAAATTCCTTCAAATGTGTTGAAGTGATTTTGTTTTCAGCCTTCAGCTCGCCAAAGCCAAACTGTTCCTGTCAGGTTGTGTCCTTGTAAAGACTTACAATGCTAAAATACAATGACTCCTATTCTTGACCTCACTGTGATATATTACTTTTCCGCACAACAAGCGTCCCCACATTACTAGAAGAATCCAAACCATATTTTTTTCCCAGGTACAGTGATTTTTGCTTTCACTGCTTCTCCTCTCTCTCTCTCTCTCTCTCTCTCCAGGCCCAACAAAGCTAGTGGCAAATAAACTAACAAACAAGGTCAGCCAGGAGACATTTGTCCCCGTTTGCATACATGGACCAGCCACCACATCAATCTCGCCTTAAGTAGCCCGTGTGAATACAATTACGATGGCACACGCTCTCACTCTAGCTGATAAACGAACCATGAGCACTTCCAAAGGCAGGCAGGCTGTGCATAAAATAAGCTGCCGTATGAGCAGATCCCTATCAGGGTCTATGACTGTAGTGTGCACCAGCATTTGTACTTGATGTCAGTGCCTCGTGCTAAACAGAGCTGACGAGCAGCTTAAATGAGCTGTTCAGATATTATGTAAATGTGGCTTTTGACAAATTGTTTAATTTGAAATGACAATGTCAAAGCATCAGGGTGGCAGGAAAAATTATTATTTCAACACAAGAACCAAGTTGTTTTTAGGCCATTTCAAATTTCTTTACAGCTTTTCTACCCTGTCTGTGCAACTCAAATGCACCCCCCCTCAAGATCTTCAAATCTTTATAAGAGGTCATGAATGTGTAGATACCTTTAACTTTGAATACATTTTAAAACAGTAACAAAAGGCTCACAATAAGAAAATTATAAAATTATTATCACCTGACTTATCCTTAACTTGTGTTTGCTGTTCATCTCTGTTTACAGTTTGATTGACAAACGTTGTCATTATTTCTGAAACCATCTTCCTTGCTTATGTAAAATTAATAATAATAATAATAATCAGCAGTTTTTTGGATTAAAACAGCAGTTGGTGCCACAAATTTCTGGATCTCCTCAGGGGCTCTGCTCACTGTTGTTTTTTGTTCTACATATGAAAGCTGTGGCTGAAAAAAACCTTTCATAGCTGACATTATCCAAAATTCATAATATTTCGGTCGGTCGTAAATTACAACCTTATTTGCACATGCAGATGCCTCACCTAATCTATTTTCTAACTTTTAGATACTAAAGATACTGCAAGTAGAGAAGGTGATTGCAAATTTGGAGTGAGAGATATTGTTTGAGGATTGCATTTATCCTGCAGATGTTATGCTGGTGCACTGGTTTCCTAAAGCGGTAACCCAAGACTTGTTACAAGCTTTGCTAGCAAGCTGCTGTGTCACCAGTGACTGAAATGGTCTCCAGACTCAAAAAATGTTAACCAGAACTACAGGATGGAAAAAGACATGGGAAAACAAGGTGGTAAAAATCCCTCATGGCTCCCTGATGTGGAAGTGAAACTGAAAGTGTCGCTCTCCGTGGTGCTGAAACCAGACACTCCGGGACTGGAAGGAGAACCACTGAGGCAAATGACTGCTGTGAATACTAATGCTGAGAATGACCTAGACAAAGCATTTGGCAGAGTCTTGGAAAAAGATGGCTGACCCTAAATGGGCCCAAGGAGAAACACAGAAAGAAAAGAAAAGAGACTTCAAAATAAAGGACAGTCCGTTGGCAGATGGAAACATGAATTTAATAGACAGAAGCAGAGAGGGCCAGGGGGAATGAAACGGACTAATGAAATCAAATGTAAGATAAAGAGAGACAGAGACTACAAATGTCCTCTGCAGGGAGGGGTTTCTCTGTTTGGTGCATGCATGTGTGGGAGTCTAAAAAGTATACCTGCATCACTGGTCGTGCCCTCCTCCACTTCCTCCTCACCTCCAAAGACACTGAGGACAGCTCTTACTATTTATCACCAGTGGACAGGAGCTTCATTATAGGGCTAAACTGCGGTATCTCTCCTGGTGACTCACCCGCCATTGCTCTTTGTATGCTCACTTCTCTGCTCGGCAAAGGTGGCTGGATGGTAATTGTCATTCTCCCTGGCTAGCGGGAATCCCTGCTGTCACATCGTCCACCCACGCCCCCGTGACATTCAAGCAGCAGCGATAAATGAGCCATGGAATCCCGGAGATGATCGGGAGGATTAAAGGTCTTAATTCGTTCATATGATGAGGGAATTACACAATGATGAGGGAGCGACACCACACAGTGAATGACAAAGCTTAGATATCACCCTCATTCCATCTATAATTATGCTCATCTCTCTCTCTCTCTCTCTCCTTCATTTTCCTTTAACCTCATGTTCTAGTCCTCTGGCCTCCTCATCAGACACTTGGATTCATCTAATCATCATCCAACAAATGTTTTTCACCGGCACTGTTCACAGAAGATCAGTAGGATTGTATTTCATAGCAGCTTCCTCAGGAGTTTTGTCACCAACATTGAACTCAATTATTTTCATTAGTTTTTTAGAAAAAGTTCCAGATAAAACCGACTTGACATTTGATTTCAGCTGCTTACAAAGAGCTTTCCTCCCTGATGTGTACAGTGAAACGCTCAAGCAGCACGGCATGTGCTTCATACTGCAGCTCTGCATGGTGTTGACAGTGATGAGATGGCCCTTTGCTCTACAAAGGCAGCTATCACTGTCAGCTCTGTCATCTGTACACTCCTGAACAAAAGCAGGCTCTCTTGCTAACAGCAATGCGGAGAGGAGCCAAGGCAGGGCTGCTTTAGCTAAGGTCAAACAGTCACTTCTTCCCCTGCAGTGCTTTCTTACAGCAGAGGCTTTTAATTCACACGTTTAGCGCTTGGTGAAATGTAGTTACATGAGTAAATAAATGTGATTGTGTGATAATGCATCTTCTAGACCAACACATAGAGCATGCATGGCTTGAAGGACAACATTGTTTATTTCTCAGTGACTATGCAAGACAAAACAGGCACATTATTGAAGTAAGATTGCATTTATGTATCATATAACAACCACAAGGTTCTTACTGTATTTTAAATGGTAAACATAACCTTCAATCTTGCTTTGGATTCACTCAACACATATTAGGCTCTGCAGAGCACAAATATTCAGCATTTTACTTTGTACATTTCAGACAGTGTCGCCAGAATTAGAGAATATAAGAATTTATTACATAAATCGGAATAAAAGTTGTGTAGGATTTAGTGGCATCTATTGGTATAGCTGTAGATGGCACCCAGAGAGTACCTAGGGTGACCATAAAACTTGGGGAAAAGGTGAAAAGGCCTTCTTTAGAGTCAGTGATGGATTGTTTGTCCATCCTGGGCCACTGCAGAAACATGGCGGTACATGGTGGACTCGGTGGCAGAGGATCATCTCCTTTGTGCTCATTCTAAGGTTGTAAAAAAAAAAAAAACAGTTCTTATTTTCAGTTGATTATACACTAATGAAAACACTCATGAAGATAATGTTGAATTTCTGCCATATTCTACAAATAGATCCCCTTATATCCTACAGACTAGACCTTAAGTACTTTAATCTGACAGAATAATCTCTGCTCTTAGCGGTGCTCACTGCTAGCGTTCTCATGACGCTCCATAGATCAGATTCAAGCAGACACATTCTGTTTCACCTGAATGTACAAAACGCAAAAGGATTGAGAAGCCATAACTGAGTCGGGCAGTATATAATTAAAACATGACGAGCTGGTGGTGTGGATGGGAAAATAAACCCAGAAATTACCACAGCAGGCGACAAATGCATTTGACAGGAGAACTTGACAGATTATAGGCTGCCTGAGTCTCTTAATTGAACCTAATTGGTGAGTTGTTTGTTTTTGATTGTAAAAGTGAAGTAGAAGAGCAGTCTATTTATACTGGTTAATTGATATTTTGGTATTGTGGGAGTTTGAATGTGCCTCAGTGACAATGCATGAGTGTGGTTTGATCAGATAAGTTTGAAAGTGGCCTGACAATAGAGAGGAAATAACAGACTTTAATCTAGCAGTTGCTAAATCCTGATTAGTGCAGTGAAGTATGTGACATCGCCTGCCAATCCAGTGGTTTAACAAAGGTTGTGCTCCAAAACTTGACTGGCACAGTCTGACTCATGTGGGCATGATTTAGATAAAGCACCACATGTACCAAACAGTCTACTGTAATAAACTGTGAGCTTGGAGACACATGACTGCCCACTGCAGTGTAAGCAGGTGAATTTACAGTGTTGTTACGGGTGATATAACTCCAACACGACAGACCTCCAATCTCATTACTGGTCCAGAATCACCTCTGAGACTAATGACATTTGTGTCTGCTCTTAAGGTTTAACTGCAATGTGTTTATGTGTGTGTGTCAGTGGGAGAGAGCGAGGGAGAGGAGGGAAGGCCTTCTCTGTACGTGACACCCATGACTATCCCCACCTTGCCTCACCTTGGTACTGCAGCACACCTCCCCTCCTTCATTGCTCCTCTACTGCACCCTTCTTTCCCTACTAAATCGCTCGTAACATCGCCTCTCAGGTGACATATTTCCACTATGGTGCTTAATGGATTCCTGTGCTTGCTGGTTGGCTGAGAAGCGGTGGTTTGATTCTCAGAGAGGTGAAGGAGAGGCTGGTCAGTGAGAAAAGGAAAGCTGATGGAAGCGGGGAGGAGTAAAATGAGGAGGGATGGAGGGAGGAAAGTGGAGTAGATTGGAAGAAATGGGAATAAAAGTGAGGAGGCAGAAAAAGCTAATGTGTAATGGAAAAAATGGGGCACAGGTTGGTGCAGCATACGCAGGAAAAGTCATGAATAAGAGTCATGGTCAAGGCAGAAGTGAAAGAGGGACTGAGCCTTCACTTTGTAGCTGGCTTCTGTCATCTTTGGTGAGCTGTCAAATGTAGAGTTTGGCTACATTGTAGCAAAAGTTAGAGAAATTTTTAGTCTAAAGATTGTATATGAAAATTGTTATAGATCATATTAGTTATAATAATACATAAGATTTTCCATTATTTATCAATTTTAGGGTCATCTTTTTTTTAGCAATATTTTGAATGCATTTTTTTCTGTAATTATTTCCCTAGTAGATTTTAATCGTGTTCGTTGGTGACAGAGTCTGTCATTTTCATTCTGAAAAAAAAAATGCCTTCAGATGCATGAAGAATTCCCAGGAAATCAGTCAACATGTATCTGTAAACATTGTTGTTAGTGATTTTGGGTTAGTAGCCTGAAAAGCAAGGAGGATCACTAAAGTCATTATGGTGTGTCCTCTAAATGCCTGTATTAAAAAAATTATGGTACTACATTCAAAAGTTGTTGAGATATTTCAGTCTGGACCAAAGGGACTGACTAATGGACGCTGCCAGCCTAAGCATTTTCTGTCAATTAAATAATTTATTAAACAACTAATCTTTCTAATTTGAGCTTAGATTTTTTTCTACCTTCCAGGCAGCTACTGGTTTTAGTTCATGCCTGTGTGGTGTGAGATTCTCTAGGCTTAAAACTTGCTCTACAAGGATAATCCAGCAGGTTTTAGGCACATTTATATTTAACAAAATAAGTTAAGAGAGAAACTATCTTTGACATTTGACATTTGAAAGTGAGATGCAGAAGAGCGCTACCCTAATAAGTCTTATTTTCAGAAATGGAGGCAGTGAAAAGGATTGTGTGGATTTGGATGTCTCCCTCAATACAAAGGTTACTATTTGCAGCCAAATGTGAAGCCTTAAATGTTGTCCTTGAATGCACCGTAACATTTTAAAAAGTGGTCTCCGCTAAATGACATTAACTCGAGACAATAACAGGGCACTTATAGTCTTCCTTTGAGCTTGTAAGCAGTGTATCCCATGAGGGTAATTACAGAACAACTTCACTAAGCCATAAAAAAAGGAATTTGTTCTCCTCTGCCAGGCTATATGGTGTTCTTGGTGTGTGTTTGCATCATGTAGGACTGCAAAACAATCACTATTAAAAGGGTTATATTATTTTGTCAATGTTCACAACTACAACAGCATGATTGTGCTCCTTTGTAGTCCTTGGATCCAGTTTTAGCCCAAGCAGGAGTCCCTTAGCTGTATATCCTGCAGAGTTGGCACATATTTGAATGTAAACAAATTGAAGTGGTTCTGGGTGAAACGTCCACAGGGTAAATTTAAGCTTTACCCAGAGTGAATGGGGCCTCCACTACAGCAGTGTTGCTTCGCAGATGAATGAGAGACTGAAGTCAGTGCTGGCTGTCCTCCCAGAGGCTGAATGATAAATTATGGAGGCCTGTTTGTCTCTTTTTACCTAGATGAATGTGTCCTTGCTCGATTCATTCACTTCTAGTGTGTATGTGAAAAAGAGAATGAGACAGAAATGCTAAGGTTGTAAAACTGAAGCTCAATGATGTCACCAGACTTCAGCTGACAATAGATATCCTTCTCACACTCTCAAACACACTGGCACTTATCCTGAGAACTCTGTTGGTGCATACACAAAACCACCAGGAACAATGTGTCCTTTGCTGGGAGGGCAGTGATTTACTGTAGCTCCAGGGACATTATGATGAAGCTAAAAGTGAAGCCAAAGTGCCAGAGAGCGTCTGTCTGTCCTGTGCTGCTGCTCTCCTCTCTGCTCAGCCACAGCAGACAGAGAGAGAGAAAGCAGGAGAGGCAATCACATAATTGTTAGGGCACAAAAACAGATTGTCGTGTATGATGTGGCATATGGAAGGAAGAAAGGCATATTAACATGAAGTGCACACTGCATGGCACTGAAGACAGCAGCCCATTTGGTCCATATTTACTTCTTGCATTACTGGATTAATTTCTATAAAATAGAGATGCATTTAAATTAATCCAAATAAAAAATATATATGTTTTTTTCTGATCTCAACATTTTGTATATCATGATATGGCAAATGTTATCTTGATTGTTAATGAATTAATAAAGTAATACATTTTGTTCTACACTTATTAATGAGAACAAACTATTGACAATTAAAAAAAAAAACATTTTCATGCATACAGTTGGTTCCTGACCAACAATTTGCCCCAATAAATGGACACTGCACAGACAGATGTATGTTTCCCCTATCACGGAACATTAACTTTGATATTGTTGATGATTTTTTGTCATGCAAGTTGAATGATAATGGGTAGGGAAATGTCCATCATTTGGTTTATCCAAAACTTTGGTTCAGATTGTACAAAATACAATGGCAATCCATCTATATGTTGTTATATTTGTAGACATTCACAGTCCTGTGAGGAAGAATCCTACTTTATTTGGTGAACTCCTGACTTTTCATGAAGCCCAAAGGTTAGATCATAAAGAAGGAAACCAATGTAAGAAGATGGAGCCTGGGTGAACAACCAACCTTCTTGGAAATCTGTTAGTTCAATTTACCACACAACTAGCCATATTATTTTCCAATATTGTTGGTAAAATGACAAATGGCAATTCTCCAAAAGATAATAACACATGGCCAAGTGGTTGAGTGACTCAAATTAGCTGAGGTGAGGCCCAGCAGATGGATAGTAGCTAGCTGTCAATTGAAGCAGCCACACCTTAATTATTGAAACTTAAAGGCTCACACCTTATTTAAATATAAAAACAAGTGGACTTTGTAAAAATGTACCCCTTGAGTAGTTGTCATGATTAGGGAAAGCAGCAACATGGATAAAAACCTTTGTGATTCAAATTTGTGTTTAGCGCTTATAAGCACACGTTAGCATGCTAACAAACAAAACTAAGATTGTCAAATAAGTTGGTAAATATGACACCTGCTTCACTCCAGCATGCTGACATTTTCATTTTTGAGCATGCTAAGAATGCTGATGTTTGCATTTAGGTTAGATAAGTAGTTACAGCCACACAGAGCTGCTAATGTGACTGTTTCTTAGTCTCGCTAATGCCTGCTTGCTCAAAATCCCTAATTTGAATAACAAAAAGTTGTAGAATTAAAAAAATTAAATGTTAATTTTATCATAAAATGATTCTATTAAAACTGCAAAAACCCTTATGTTGAATTACTGACCAGGACTGAACCTGTGAATGATAAACAATTATGTCCAATAGAGCCTGATTTCAACATATTAGCTTACTGCAGACACATCTGTTGTGTTGATTGAAAGGTAACAAGAAATTTTAGTGCAGGGACACCGGATGTATTTTCAAGGTGTTGGTTGGGCACTGCTGTAGAGTAAATAAATATTCTTGAGCTTAAATGTTCAAACACCTGTGTTTACACAGGCAATATAGATCAAAATGATTTAGAGACAGGCACACAGATAGTTTGACAGATAGATGGATGACACATGAAAATAGATGCTGAGGAACAAACACACAACAAATGGGGAGAAAGATACACGCCTGCCAGGCCAGACAGCGAGATGACAAAGGGCACATTGATCTGATTAAACCTCTTGCTTCCCAGCTCTCTGCTCTGTCTTGCGGCTCGGCTTGGAAAAGGTCATTTCTTTCTGACTTGGTTTCTCACTCACAGTGGCCTAATGCCTCTGGGGCCAGCTCTGCCAAAACGCCTCAGATCTCAGTGGGTTGGCAAACAATATGAGAGAGACAATTTACTTTATAAAAAGAGGGGTTTCC
>JAPZDY010000011.1:9660009-9676844 GCA_029783645.1 Ctenochaetus hawaiiensis
ACGGCATCAGGATTTTTCCGTCATTGCTCAAAAAAATCCGTCAAAGACGGAGAATAATCGGTTAACGCGACCTCTGAATAGGACATAAATATGCCAGGACAGTGTCCCTCTTTACTGTCACTCCCCAAAGCCTTTAATGCTCTTGTAAGAATTTTGCAAACAGATGGACCAGATGGGGTGTCAGGCAGTGGGGGTCAAGTGTCAGATGTTAAAATACCCTCAAGCCTGAGCTCAAAAGTCTCTGTGCAAGATGCAAATGAAAAATACATGTTTTTTCTTACCTATTGCGAGGAGTGCATGCTGCAGCTCCAGGGTGAAGGTGGTGAGAGGAACCTCCTCAGACACAGGCAGGACTGTCACAGTGGAGAGGTTGGAGGCTTGGTTCCCTGCATCCCACTTACTGCCTGGGGTGTGAAGGGCCAAACTGCGAGCTGGGCACATTAGGACACAGTTATGAACCTTTCCTTTAACACCAAGTTTAAACAAACAGCAGCATCATTAGGATAAGGATCAGGGAAACATACACACCTGTAAGAGGACCGTTGACCTGTTGGAGGATCTTTTGTCCCAGTAAGTGAATCAACCTGGTGACAACCTGGGAGGCACAAACACATAGGAGGTGACTGTGTTACTCAGCAGACAGACACAGACACATTATTGGCCAGATAATCATTTAAACTAGGTCAAAATTAATTTCATCTTTAAAACCGACCCTTTTGAAATAACTACATACATATTCTCTGTCCAAAAAGAAATGAATTTTGTTTGCACATCAGCTGAAATTGAAGCTGAACAACTAAGGTCTGACACTACCTGTGGGAACTTCCTCTTGATGGAGCTGAGAGCTCCCTCTGGTAACTTGGCCAGCTCAGAGTCTCGTACAGCGTGCACTGTGGTGGCTCTGTTCTGGTGTGTCAGTGCCTCCACCTGCAGAGAAACAAAGGAAGTATTGGATTGGAAGTACGGACACATTCCAGTTATTCCAAAATATCACAACACAAAACATATTGTACCGCCAAATAAACCTTTACCTTAGGACATAGATTTTTTTTACACAAAAATGTATGCATGTCATTTTAGTTTTTAATCATTTTTTATGTAAAGTCTATGACTCTTTCGCCCCATACCATTACTTCCAAGAGCTATAAATAAAATCTTTTCATCTCATCATCCAGATATGACACCGACATAGCCACGCTTCATGTGCCTCTGAATGTTAGCCATAACAATCTCATCCCCACCGTTACAGATGCTGCATCGACAGCTTCCCTCCAGCTGACAGTAACCATAGCATTCATCAAACCTGGTATTAATAGAAGCATCATGGCAGAGAGCAGCTACACCAGCCAATGGGAAACTGGTTGAAGTGTAACAAGTGACAGTCCTGGCATTAGTACCCTTTTAGAATACCTTCTAACCTTTTTAACCCATGAAGGAGAACACTTGGATATTAGAGGATCAAGATTGAGTTTTATCTTGAGTTATTTTTACTTAAACTCAAACTTTGAAGAAAAACTCTGAACAGTTAATTGCGATGTACAGTCATCAATATTTATTTGATTACTGGTGGTAAAAAAAAAAAAAATCTGACACTGTGCACACATTTATATTTTTTCACAAACAATCAACAATCTTTCTTTCCTCCCACCATCAGGGTCCTTACCACTCCGATTAGATCGCCACGTCCATACTCTCCAATCAGCTCCTTCTTTCCATCTTCCTTCATTATAACCGAGCGCAGTCGACCACTCAGCACTATGAAAGTACTGTCTGATTTTTCTCCCTGCCTGAAAAGCATGAAAATAATTTCAATTCACTGCAAATGAGCAAACAAGCGTTTAAGAATGTAGTTGACTCCACTGTGAACTTGTCGACATGAAGAAAATACATGGTTATCAGTAGAATACCTGTAGACTGCCCTGCCAGCCTCCACAGCCATCCAGTCAAGAGCAAAATCTATCTGTCGGACAAAAGACGACATCCTTCTCACCACCGTGTGAGCAACATTCAGCACCACCTTTGGCTCCACACGCATTATCCTGAGAAATGGAAAAATTCATCAGAAAAAGGAGACGAAAGAAAACTAGCAGATTATTCTCAGCACTCTTTTTGAACAAGTATGTTGGGTATTTGTGTATTTTTAGATTCAGAGTCTACACTGCTTTACTAAGTCAAAATGCAATCACTACAAATTTGGTCAAAACTGAGATAAGACCAGAATCTAACTTCTTGAGATCCTAGCATATCATAAGGGTTTTATAACAAAGAGATGTAAACAATTTTGAAAAAGAAGAAACATTATTTCAAGTGAACAAGAACTAAAAAACTGTGGTTTAAAACTTAGCATCAAGAACTAGCTCTCGCTCTGGCAACTGAGCTTTAAGTAATAGTGAGATAAACTTAACTAAATCCAATTTACTCACTCTTTCTTCTAGGAATTTACTTTCTTTTTCGCATTTTTTACAACACATAAATAAGGAAAAGACAGATCTTAAAATATGACAGAGAAAAAAGACAAGTCATGTAAAAATATTGCTAGCCTAATGCTAACTCCCTGAGCTTAGCAGAGTGAACTCTGAATCTAGTAGACTTCCTGTGATTTTATGTGGTTGAAGGACTTTGAAATCACATAGTTTAAAATATTTTTATATTAAATTAGCTTCTATTCACAACAGAAAAAGAAAGCTAACAAAAAACTACATTTTTTTTTTTTTTTTAACACACACTAAGTTCTTTTTTGACCCAGTTTATGACTTGTACTTCTGCATTGCAGTTTGGCTAAGAAACCTCATACTTCCCTGTGTCTTGTGTTACTGCTCTCTGGTCTTTGTAAGGCAGTAGAAAACAGAAAACAGATCATAATATCTTATGGGGCTGTGAACGTGTGTCCATGTGACTGACTCATAGAAGTGGGTTTTGGAAATGGAGAGGAAGCTGCAATCTCTCTGGGCTCGAACAGTGAATATGAGGGGCTCCCCAGTCAGGACGGCCAGTTGACCCACAAGTTCTCCAGGATGCGTCACAAACAGACGCGTCTCTTCTTCACGGTCAATCATCCGCTGGTAAACGTGGAGGAGGCCAGAAATCACAAACAGGATGCTCACTTCCTAAAGCGAGAGGAGAGAGCGGCACAAATTTAGTTAATGGGACCCTATGTTAACCTTACAATATTAAGGTTAATATGTTAGTTCATACTCTTCTCTTCTGTAAATTTTTGCAAACACATTGAAAAAAAATTTAAAGAGATACTGTCTCTGTTTTGCTAAAATTTAACTTTTTCTTCCTTTATCCCATTCATCTCAATGATATTTATTGTGATACTGAATTTTTTTAACACTGTAAAAGTATATGGAAGGACATTATTGTATCATTTGAGCATAGGACAAAAAAAATATTGCATTTAAAAATGTTAATGGTTTGTAAAAGCCACAAAGTCTTGCACATTAGAGGCTGTAAGAAAATGCTTGCTGTTGCATACAGTGAACTTCCTCTGAGGTCAGGTTTTACTCCTATTTGAACAGCTAAGCGTCACTGTTTTCATATTGCGCTTTACAAATACAGCTACCAGATTAAGCATCATAAAAAAGTTTGAGATTTTTTCTGCCTAAACAGTTGTCTCTGCTTTTCATTTAACCATGGCAAACGAACATTCTTGATGTCAAAAGATTAAGTTAGGGCAAAAATTAGGGTTGAAGTTTAAGGGTTTGCTATGTAACAGCAATATCCTAGCCATCATAAAAAAAAATAGGACCCAGACACGCAAACACATTCCTTTAATGCCTCTGGACCTCTCAAAGGGTCAAAAAGACAAGAATAAAAATGGAGAAACTCTTAAATTTTCAATGTAGTAAAACATAAAGGAAATTGAAATTGCTCTTACCTGGTCTCCCTGACGAGCCACCACAGAGCCAGCTTTGACTTGATGAAGGGTCACTCTGCCATCGAGTAAACTGGGGTCCTGCAACAGAAAGAAACAATGTTTGAACAAAAAGAAAAAAAGAGAATTAGTATATTAATTCATATCTACAAAAAATTACACTGTGCTACAGTCCTGCTGCCCTAATGTATTAAGGACCAGGAATCAAAATTTTAACATAAAAACATATCACACTGCACAAGACGCATCTGCAATGATTTGTTTTTAAAAATGATGTCGCCCCTTGAATATTTATTCCAGCTGATGTTAATTTTCTGTGACAATCTCTCACCTGCAGCTGGATGATTCCCAGCAGGTCTTTCTTAGCAGCATGGAGGATTGAGCTGCTCTTACTGAGGTGGACAGCATCAGACTGCCCCCCGCTGTCTGTGTAGTGAAACACTTCTGAGGGTGTGTGCTGCATTGTCACACTCTTCTTTAGATTGGACTACAGAGACACACGAAAGAGTGACTGATGAAGAGGTACAAGACAAGCGTGGCAGCATACGATGCAGTGGATGCTGGGAAATGGTATATGATATGCTCAGCCCATAATTTAATGTAAATACTGACGTGCCATCATCAGAGTCTTACTTTGAGAGTGACAGGACTGGAGGGAGCCTCATCTATAGTCACTCGAGCTCGTTCACAAGCCATATTCAGATCATTACCTGCAAAGCACGACAAAGGAGGGACATTATGAGTTTAGGTATGTCTGTCAGGTCTGTAGGTGTGCGTGCTTGCTTTCATATCTGTGATTGTGATTACCTCGTACAGAAAACTAATACAGACATATGGCTTTGGTGATCATTTATGTCCAAGACCCACCTGCACAGTCAGTGGGCACTGAGATGGATCGCTGCTTCCTGTAGCTGTTTGAAGGGCTGTCCTTTGAACCATCTGTTTATTGCAAAGTGAAGTGCATGGATCAGTATAAACACAACATGAAGCACAATTTTAAAAGTGTGTGTTTAATAAAATGTGTGTGTGAGTGAGTGTGTGACCTGTCTCTGTGGGGCTGTCTGTGGTCCCAGCGGGTGACTCGTCCTGGAAGTGCAAACGCCGTGTCGTCTTCCCAGAATTCGCCTCCCCCATCACACTGTTTATATTGGTCAAGGGCACCGCCTGACTCTCCTGTAAATTAGGCAACAAAACAAGTTCTCTAACAGTTCAGTTACATATTAAGTAAGCCTGAATTATTTTTCATCATAAGTTTAAGTTAATGGCCTGGCCCTCCACCAAGTCAAAATATCAATTAAGACCTGGATATAAAACTAAACAATCAACTATTTTTTACCAGAGCTGCTCACTGCACCTATGAAAACATTTTACTACGACATTTTAAAAACTTGTAAAATATCTAGTGTGAATTAGGGAGTTAAACATTGCAAAAAGGAGTGAAGGTTATAGACATCTGGTGATCCCTTTCTTACTGACTTAAATAGTATGTTATTTTCTATATTTTGTTTTATTAGTTATTTCAGATTGTAAGGTAGTTACTTGTATTTGAGATGTGACTATAATTAGCATAAATCTAATTAAAAGGTCTGCAGGAATTTCCTCAATAAAAGACAACACTTAAGAGTATTTTAAGTCATTATTAAGCGCCCTCCCTGTTTTCTGTGAGGGGGTTGTAATGATTTTTATTCATTTTCACTGAGCTTTATGAAGGACCGAGTTATGATACTGTGCTTAATGTTGTGTGAAATTAGCCGGCATTTGTGAGACTGAGTGTGTATGTGCCTTTCTGTGCTTGTTTGTATACAAATGCATAACCATCAGTGCTGAGGTATTCATTCTGTGTGCATGACTCTGTGTGTGTGTGTGTACATGCACAAATGTGTGTGCCCTAATTAATTTCCCTCCTACCGGATTGAAGAGCTCAGTCGTTAGGCCCAGATAGTTATGTAACGCCAAGAAGGTGACTCTTTGGAGGCGCACCATGATTATCTGCAACACACACAAAATCCAGCAGTGAGGTAAACAGAGCAGAACAGATTATGCATCAGACTGTAGTTACACACAGGTTAGACCAAAATGATTATGTTTTATTTCATAATGAAGTGTTCTAAGCAACGGAAGACTAAATATTGTTTATTTATTATTAGACAATCTGTTACCTGGATGACACGAACAAGTGTTTCAGGGTATTTCTTGAACACAGATTCGAAGGCTGATGCAGGTAAACGTAAGATGGTGGAGCGAGTTGCAGCTCGAGCCAATACAGTCTTATATGGAGCCGGATAACCCTGGCAGAGGCAGGACAAAACAGTTAGAAAGGGAGAAAAGACAGAAGGGACTAAGAGCATTTTTGACTCTTATATGGTTTTCTGAATCTTCAGTGTTTTAAATATACAGCTAGTGCTACAACATGTTCTGTATATAAGCAATATCACTCTGAGAAAAATTAGCTTATATTACTTTCTCTCTCTTTTTTCCATATTTTTCCAATAAAATTTAAGCTGTGGACATATTAACGACCATCTCAGGAACCCAACAAACAACACGAGTGTGGCAGCATAGGAAATGAAAACAAGCATTTCACTGAAAAAAAATGGCTAAATTATTCACTTGACACACTGGGATGTGGGGTGTGATGACTCAATGAACTAACCTGAACAGGAAGTACAAAAAGAGTTACTTCTAATTGAGAGACATATGAGTAAAATATGAATAATGGAGTGGAGACTGAGAGCTGAGACACAAACAGATGAGAGGGCAAAAGAGGACAAAGGCAAAGGAATTAGTTTGATGCACAGACGGGGGAGAAAAAAGAAGCTCACAGTGATGATGTCCAGAATACTGAGCAGGCTGTGGACACTGTCCCCTGGGTGCACGTCCTTCACCAAAGGCTCTGTACCATCCTAAAAAACAAAACAAATAAACACAAAAACAGAAAAACACAAAGAAATTAATCCAACAACAGAATCCTTATTCAAATTTTAATGTGGTCAAATACACAAAACTACTGATTTGTGCATACTGACATTAGCCATCGGCAGACAATAAAACACATATTAAGTCCAGACAAAGGTGCGGAGCTGGAGAGCCATTATTCTTCTTGCTAATGACTGTGTTCTTAAACAGCAGACCGCACCTAGATAAACGCCACACTGCTGCCCTCTTCTGTTCAAATTTTTAATCATGAACATTGGTATTTGTTGGTAGAGGAGGAAACTAAACACAGTTAGCATACCATATAAAATGTGCATATGTCCTTGCTTCACATCATTAAGATGAATATCACAGGCCATAATAGTCAAAGGCACCATTGACTGATTGCTGATGAGATGTTAATGTTTAATGTAAGAAAAAAATAGCACAGGTTTGACGTTTATTACAGTTACAGCTTAATATTAAAACTCTTTCATTAAGTTTCCCTTTATAGAGTTACAACAGCTTCACAGGATCAATTTCATGTTTGCAACTTTTGTGTTCTAACATGGATCAAAGGGTTTGGTGTAATATGACATGCAAGTTACTCTTAAAATATGCGAAGGTGCACATGAACCACAAAAAGCAAATTATAATTTTTTTTTCCTGAAAGGACTGTTAACATACATTCTCCTGGATGCAGAGCTCAAGTCGTCCATCCTGGACCACATAGATGCTATCATCATCGTCTCCTGGCCTGAACAGACCCTCACCCTCCTGCAGCTCGATAAAAACCATGTGGCGACACAGCTCAAGGAACAGAGGCTTCTCAAAATGACCCAAGACCCTTAAACAAGGAGCAGAACACACTTATTATGTCATAAATTACAGAGACAATCGCACAGGCTGAAGTCGTATATTTGTCTACCTGACATTCTTCAGCATATAGAGAACCTCAGAGGGCAGGTTTGAGCTCTGCACATCAAACTCCGTTAGATCAGCCTCCAACAGGGAGGGAGGAGGTTCCTTAGGCTGCAGGGCGGGGGGATCTTTACGGATCCTCAAGATTCTGTTAAAAAGACAAAAAACAAATTATTTAGAAAATATTTTAATCACATGGCTCATAAGAATCTTGCAGCACTATTTTAAGGTTCATCTTTCACACAGAGAATTAAAAAATGTATTAATAGGCATACTTGCGAGCTATGCTTAGGACTTTGGTTCTTTTGCGCACGCGTTGTGGTTGCTTGGATACTGAGGTAGAGGTAGAGGGAGGAGTTGACGACAGCGTCTGGACCTTAGAAACAAGATTTCAAAGTTTGCTGTTGTTTACTGCAGACAAAAAAAATTTATTTTATGTATAAAGACATGTGCAGACCCAATGACTAAGTGGTCAAAATTTATTTAAAAAGTGCTTGAAAGAATTTTCGGAATAAATAC
This sequence comes from Ctenochaetus hawaiiensis, assembly GCA_029783645.1. Lineage (NCBI taxonomy): Eukaryota > Metazoa > Chordata > Actinopteri > Acanthuriformes > Acanthuridae > Ctenochaetus > Ctenochaetus hawaiiensis. Next base: position 9,668,240 of record JAPZDY010000011.1, read on the forward strand.
TATCATTAGATCCTTCACTCACAACTAAAGTAGATGAATGAAAAATGTGTTAACTCTCAATAATAACTTAGAAGTTATATTGTTATATTGCCAGTGGAGCAGGTTTATGCAGTGGTACAACAAGATATAAACTGTTACTCTTTGGAGAAAAGAATTACATTTAGTTTGAGGTTTGTGTATGTGTATGAGACAGAAATGGAGATAGAGAAATAGAAAAAACCTTTCGCATTATCTTCCTTCCATAGAAGAGCACTTTATCTCGTTTTCTAAAGCGATACTGAGGTGTGCCTGGCTCTTTTTCACCTTGTAAGAGAATCAAAAAACAAATCACATATAAATACACATTGAGACCATATTATTAACAAAACTTAGCCTCGCCAGTTAAGGCAAACAAAAAAAATTTATTGCAGCACTAGATTAAGTGTGAAGTTAAGGCAGAGGTTGAATGACTCACGGGCGAGCTTAAATCTCCTATAAAGGAAGAGCACCACGATCCCAATCAGTGAGACTGCAACTGCAGCTCCAATCAGTACACCTGTGAGCTAAAAGACACAAAAGACCATTGCATCTTAGTGTGGTCACATGAGAAAGCATTGCAGTGTAGTTGCCCGCTTTATCCCTAACCCCTAACCATAACCATTTATCCTTACCCCTGACCCCATTACCCCAAACTTGTGGAAGAAGTTAAATACCTGCTACTAAGTCCAGTGTGTTCACATTGAAAAAGAAATTTAGAGGCTAAGTGATCCCTCGCTGCCAGTGTGTATTTGTGTGTCAAGTTGAGCCCACTGTATTCAATGACTTGTCAGTCTCAATCATGCTAACCACAAGAGTGGGGGAGCCGATTTATTAGGTTTTATCATCAGTGGAAAATGCAAAAACGGAACAAGAAGTAGCCCAAATTAACACAAACAGCCTAAAACAGTTCTAAACGCAAAAGGTATGCAGTATGCAGGGCAGCGCTCTACTTGTTTGATCAGTTGTCAATCATACCATGGTGTTCTGCATCCTCTCCTCCAAAAACTGTTGCACCCGTGCTGCGATTTCATTTTTGCTGCTCATCAGCGCCTAAAAACAAAGGTTAGGATGGCACAGAATTTTATGAACAGCTAGCAACTCCTCATGCAATTGTAAATGATAAAAATAAAGTCAATACTGCTATGCCATATGTTTTAAATATGTTGTTAAAGAAAGGGTGATGCTTACACCGCCGGTCCATTTACTCAGTTCGTTTTCATCGTCTTCTTGGCAGACCATCCTGTAAGACAAAAAAGCTTTAAACGCTACGCTTGGAAACCAAATGGTAACATTTTTGAGATAACGCACAGAGAAAACGTCAGCTGTATTTTCAAGGAGCCTAAATTTCATGGAGGGCTCACATGTTTGAAAAAAGGGAAATCATGGAAAAAGGAACCTGGATTTGTGAATAATCAGCATGTTTCGCCATTAACCCTCATCATCTGACTTCGCGTTAACAAGGATACGATAACCTAGTATAATTAGGCAGCAGCAAAGCATTTGGCATTTACAAGTTGTTGATTAATACAGTTTAAACGTTAGCTATCGCTGGAGGTTAGCTATAACAACACAAACGTTAGCTACCCTAGCAGCTGGCTGACTGACGTTACCCGTCTTGCCAGAAATGATAAACGACCAAAGTCAGTTTCACATACAAGCGGTGACGTACAGAAAGCACTATCCTTACTTTTCGAGGATTTCTGGTGTTCTGCTTTAGGCCAGTAACATTGCCAGACAGACGATGGAGCAGAGTTAGCGGGGAGCTAACAAAGTTTTCTCTGTGCTGTCACTTGTTTAACTCCGCCCACATTTCTACGTTCACCAATAGAATTTTTTATATCTGCTGTTGCCTTGGTATCGTTTAACGCGCTCGTCCAATAAGGAACGGAACAGGCATTTTCTAGTTCTTCCTGTTTACAGCACTAAAGGAAGGCATCTCCCATCAAAGGTCTACTCTATGCTCTGTGTACCACTGTGTGTGTTTGCACATAACATTTCTACAAAAGTCAGCCTTTCAACGTCGTTAGTTTGGAAGCAGCACAGCATACGTGCTATGCGAATTAAATCTTATATATAAGCTGCAGTTGTGGTTAATACAATTACTCGAGTACTGTAGTTAAGTAAATAGCTGGAGCGCTTGAACCTTTTGTGTTAAATTATTTTCAATACATTTTGGAGGCAAATATTGCACTTTTTACTCCACTTCGATTATTTTAATAGTTACATATACTAGTAACTTTGTAGATCAGCATTTTTTAAAAATCTTTTTATGTCTACACTAAAGTAAAAATGCAACAGTAACAGCAAAAAGTAGTTAAAAATAACAACACATTAACCTGATGCAACATTCAATGACAGTATGTATATGCTGTAATAGTAATATTCCAAAACTGTGTAACATAGGCTATATGTAATATTGAAAATAGTAATAGTTAATAAAGCTTGCACAATGAAATATTAAATTATCCCATCCTCCTACTGACTTTTATTATATATCACATAATTACTCAGTTTAAATAAGTTGAAACTTAGATGATGTCAGACAGTTATCAGCCTTGCTCTTAAATTGAGCTAATGCATCAACGAATTAATTAGGTCAAAATGAAAACTTCATCAGATCAGGAGGAAATGAACATCACAATATTTCTCAGTAATACAACTTTATGTGTATGATTGAACTGGCTGAGAATAAAATATCTTTCATACCCCATACTGTGTGTGTAATACATTTTGCTTTTTATTATAAATTTATTTCTGGACATTTACATACACATTATTGTCACTTTATGATACAAAACATTGCAAGCTCAACCATTAATAATGCAATCAAAACCAGAAAACATTTTCACATAGCATTTAATATTGAGCATATTAAAATATATTTAAATATTTTCTGTTTTGATTTGTTAAATTAATATAAGTCAGAGGTCAACATGACTGTCATTGAATACATGAAGTGTCCAATAAATATCAGTATTTTTAAGAAGCAGCACTGTGAAAAATGATTAAGGTGTTAGCGAATTTTTATTCTGATAAACAATGTTCTTCATAGTCTAAAAACGCACTGTTAAAATACACTCTACAACACGTAAAACTCTGCCTTATCTACAACCAGAACCATTTGTTCATTAAGTTTATGCTGACAATTTTCTCAACATATGATGCATTTGTTAATTGAAGTTGCATTTTATTCTATCTCAAAATGTAAAAAAATTGCAATCAACGTAAATGCATAAACAAAGTACATGCATGCCCAATGAGATCTAAATATTCTTTAGGATTTACAGTGCTTTTATTCACTCTCACAAGGGCTGAATAAGAAATCCACACAAGTATAACCACAGCATGCAATAAAGTAGATACAGTGTCTACAAATGTAAAATTTAAGCTACTTTGAAGTTGCAGTCGGCAATTTTTAATGTAAGTATTTATTAATGTTCAATATTTAAACCCAATTCATAAAAGTAAATATACTCTTGACCGAAAACTAATTATTATTAAATAAATATGCAGTTGCAAAGTATTCATTGTTCAAACTCAATATAACAATTACAGTATAAATCATGTACAGGCATTTCGTCACCTTCTCTATAATATTCTCTATATTTTTTTTGTTTTATGCTTTTTATTCTCATTTACAAAGTGCCATCTGTGCCTGCTGGCCTACTTCTTCAGGTACTTTGCCACCGGCTTGTAGGCATAGAGGATCTCTGAGTCTTGTGGGCAGGTGTAACGAAACTCATCTTGTTTGTAGGCATTTTCCAGGTAACGGGTCAAACCTTTCAGATCTGTAGGAATGTCAAAGTTGCGATACTCCTTACACACCACCTGGGGGAAGAGGGTTTTTAAGGTTGTGTTATTTTTAAAATGGCATTAGAAACCCCCCCCCCCAAAAAAAAATAGACACACAAACAAAAGACATTAAGTCCAGGAATGGATCATGACTGCTTTTAACACATCTTTACCTCTGGCATAACAAATGGAATCAGTCTCTATCCCATTAATGGGAAAAAAAAGTTAGAAGTACCTTTAAACTCTTCTTACCTTGACGATGTTAAGCTTTGGAAGCAAGTTGCAGTCTGCCAAGGTGAGGGTGTCACCATCCAGGAAGCGTCGTGAGGACACCGTGGCACTTGGGTTCTGGTCCAGCTCGTAAGGAAGAAGCGTCTCCAGGTAACTGTTCAGCTGCACCAGATTTGAAAGAAACTTCTTCTCGAGCACTGAAAGACAGAAAGAAGTAATGGTGTACATAATGTGACAATATTTGAAGTAGAAATTACTGTAAATTCAATGTAAATGCTCTTACAATTATTGACTGCAGGACTGGGATTCTTTATATATGCTGAGAATGTTCGGAAGATGTCTTGTCCAGCGCTGTTTGACTCTTTGTATCGACAGCCCAACTTTGGATATCTAACCATTGGTACAGGTAGAACAGTTCATATGAATATGTGTCGCTGCATTAATGGATCACATATTCAATTCATTTTAGGAACTAAAAAACAAATATATTTAACAATATATTAAATAAAGCTTATGTCTTTAAATGTCTCTAGGATGCAGCCTACTTACTGTGGTGGGGCTAAGGTTTCTTCCAAGAACTCCTCAATCTTGTTAGTGTCTGTTTTGACCTCCTGGTTGTAGATAATAAAGGGGGGCTGAGAGCCTGGAGCCAAATCCTTCAGCATTTCAGTAGACCTGCAACAACGTTATGACAGCATTATAAATTCTAATCATTCTTTCTCTTAGTTTTTTCTGGGGACTTCTATGTACTGTCTGCCTGCATAACAAGGAATGACTGATAAGTTCATGGCCTGAGGCAGAAGGAGTCAATTTTAGACAACCTAGCACATTTAATTTTCAATACGACCTCCCCCCTCAAGCCTACATTTATGTAAGTGATCTTAAGGAAAAGTCTGATGGCGCAAAATCAGGTGATCAGGGTGGATGTTGGAGGAGTTCAACGCTGCCCGACTTCTGATGTTGTCTATTTTCTTGGACAGTGCTGACATGCAGTTTTTTATTAATTAAAACAGAAAAATAACCAAAGTCATTAACTTCGAACTTTCTGTATAATCACTCAAGGAGTTGAACTACACATTCAGAGCTGTATAGTCCATATTCTCCTACCTTAAGCCACAAACTTTTCTTATATATATACCATAAATTGCAGGTGTTAATGTGACAAAAACCCATTGTAGTCTCAAAACACAAGACCAAAAACCACATGGAAAAAGACTCTAAATGTTATCTGACCTCTTCATGTCCACGGTGGTGAGGGTGAAGTTTGCCCCCTTTAACCACAGAATCATGAAGAGTCTCTGACAGAAAGGACAGTTTCCCACACCCTCTGCGTCGGTGCTGGCCTAACAGACAAACAGACATAACTTAATAAGTTCTCCTATATTTTATTGCTTGCAACCAATGACATTAAAATTATATAAACAAATTTGTTTTTGAAATGTGACATTGGTTAGTTGGTTCCAGCGTCAGTGCTGTAATGTACCTGACCAAACCACAAACCAAACCCCTGTCATTCTTGTCAAGCCTGCTCTGCTCTGACAGTCTTAGCAATTTCTTAGAATTTCATATGTAGGGTTTGAGGCTGCTTTACACCCAGAATAAACAAATCTTTTTTAAAAGTAATTGGCACCTCTGCTGTATCATATATTTCCTTAAACAGCCTGATATTATTGTGTCATTGTGTTGCAATGACTGGGAAAAAAATGCATTTTTTTTAAGAGCAGGGCACGTGTTTTTCCGAACTGGACAGGCCTCTTTTCAGTTTCTGTTGTTCTCCATAAGGTTTACACTGATACTGAGGCTTAAAAACAAAAAGCAGATATAGTGAGATGAACTGTTCCTCATCAGTTTAGGAGATTGACAAAAAAATGGACTCTAGAATTGTATCATTTCAACTTTGCAAGTATAATCACCGTAAAGAGCGATCATGTCTAGGTTTTAGGAGGGCTCAAGTAGGCCTCTTAAATACTTTTTAGCCATCACATTATGACAAACTGAATTAGCATGTTTGAAATTACCAAACAGTAACAGTAACAACATCAACTAACAGAGTCTGACTCCTTGAAACAGTCTGTTTTTAACCTGTTTGTGACAACTTTTCTAAGATTTAGAGCTCCATGAGCAGCAGTTGCCTTAAGCTGAAACAAGAAACTCCTTATTCAGTGATATATTAGCCTAATTTAATGACTGCAAGCTTACATGATGTTAAGGAAAAGAAGGTTATGAGTGGTTACACATAATAATGTAGCATTTCTTTTTACGGTAATATCTAATACTGTACTTACAATGTTTTAAGTTCAGAGTTCAAACATATTTTTTTTTTTGTAAAAAACATCTCAATTAGGCTACTAAAGGTCTTACCTTAATGAAGAGCTCAATCTTCGGGTCCTCATCCATCTTTATATCTGTCACTCTGCCCCAATATCCACCTGTCGATATGATCCAGAGAATGGTTTGTTTCTGTCACAAATAAGTAAAAAAAACATTTTGTGATGAGAAAGTACACATTTCCATGAAGATATGACTGTTTTGCAATCTCCCTCTCTCACTTACACTTGAAACTTGTAATAAGATGTATTACTGAGGCCTGTACTCACACTCTTGATCACTGTCAGCAAAAAGAAAACCCTGCCTTACCTTCACTTCAATTAAATTTATGCTTAATTCTCTGCTTCAGCACTCTTCTCTACTCTTCTCTTCTCTTCTCCTCTCTGCCAATGTTTTGTGTTCGTCTCTCACCACACCTGTCAACCTCTGTGAGGCAGCCCACACCTCCTCCGGCCTTACCAGTCAGACCAGCATATCCGGATCTGTCTCCATTTGCCCTTGTGAGCTCCCTGTCTCTTGCTCTCCATGCCAAAATATGTCAGTTAGATATACTGCAGGTGTATAAATATCATATCACAAAGGCTGCCATGATGAAGTGCATCATGCGGTTTCAGGTGGATTATCTAACACTCCTATATATTTTCCTTCAAGAAGGCCTGCTTAATTTACGACTTTGCACCCTGTATTGCTGAAAGAGCATTGCAAATATATGTGGCTGTGGGCATTATAACATACAGCTGTAAAAGTACTCCACACTTCTGTTCTCAGGCTTTCTGCAGGATTTTATAACGTGGCTTTACAAACTTGCTCCCTTTAGTCTCAAGCGCATTAATGAGGCTGGGTACTGATGTCAGGTGATCAGGCCTGGTCTGCAGTTGGCGATCCAGTTCATCCTAAAGGTGTTAAATGGGATTAAGGTCAGAGCTCTGTGCAGGAAACTCAGGTTTTTTCCACAGTAAACTCTGAAAACTATTTCTTTATGGACATGCTTTTACACATGAGGAATGTGTTTTGTTGAAACAAAACTAGGCCTTCCTCACATACACAGTTTCACACTCCCAGTCGGAATGAAGGGGTTAAACAATGAAAACAGCCCCTGAACAGAAAGTGCACAAAGTATGCACCTATGTATTTTTGGTCATGTAACATATTTTTATATAATGACGTAAGGATATTTAGAATTAAGGAAATTGTCACGATTAGAAAACATTTTGAAGTTTTTGGATATAACTCTGCGATTACCGAGAAGAGAGGTTCACCTTCATCTCTCTCATTTGTCAAATGTGTTTCTGTGTTTTGGTGACTCTTGTTCCACATGTTCCTCTCAATTTTATGCTTTTTTGTGTGTTCCTTCCAATTGTTGATCAGCATTCATGATACAAAATGCTCTCATGCAGCAGGTATTTCACCAGGTTTCACTGAGGTTTCTGTGACTAAAAGAAGGAGGAAGAAATACCCTCCGAGCAAGCTGACAGAGAGAGAAACAAGGTTGCAAGCAGACAGAGGTGAGATAAAGATCCTAAAAGAGGCAGATTGGTGGAGATATGGCTTAAGCCAGGTCAAGCTGTGTCATTTTGAAGGCAAGGACTTACAATAGAGGAAACCATGAGGGTGTGATAGCCACTCATCTATGACTTTCTGCTGTGGAATCCACAAACTGAAGTCATTTATTGTGCAAGGTTCATTAAGTCATTTAAAACAGTAATTTTTTTTTTTTTAATGCTTTTGTTTTTGGGATTTACGGTGTTGTGCCTTAAGTAATCGAAGCATCCCTGGTAACACCGAAAAGAACACAACAAAATGCCTTGCTATTTGTGCAATGCTTGTTGTTGGTTGTGAATAATGATGACAAATAATGTAACGTGTCCAAATCTCCAACTCACAGCCTTAAAAACCTCCCCCTATCACTTTCTGTGCCAGCTTGGTGATTTCAGAGGCATTTGTTGTTTATCTCCATCACGCTGTTGTTTGAGCCAAGTGCTCCAAAGTTCATAAACATAATAAGTAGTGTATGGTAAAATGATTAGATGTGTCTTGTTGTGTTAAGTAATACAAGGAATTTTAGGAATCATGAAATGCTCTTTACATGATGTTCAGGGAAATACAAAGCAACAAGCAACAAGTGTTTCTATCCTACCGAGAGAATGCATTGAAAGCATTTTAACAATGTGCCGAAGAGAACGAACTACACAATTGGTTAATGATAGATAGATAGATAGATAGATAGATAGATAGA